>CM051474.1:3832500-4432500 GCA_028015225.1 Carex myosuroides | reverse complement strand
AACCCATCCAGGTACTGCCTGCGGTACCTCTCCGCATCATTCCGCACATCTGCTGCATACCTTGACAAGCCGAGGAAGTCATTGTTGTACTCTGCCACTGGTCGCCCATTCTGTCTTAGGTCTAGGAATTTCCTCCTCAACGCCTCTCGCTGTAAGTTACTTAGAAATCGTCGAGTGAACTGTTGCTCAAACCATTCCCATGGAATTTTTACCTCCTCCCCGACATAACTACGTCGGGCTCCATCCCACCAGAATCTTGCCTCACCCTCTAACTGCTGCTCTGCCAGCTCCACGCTATCTTCCTCAGGTGCTCGACATAAAATCAGCTTTGTATTGACACTAGCGAGCCATTCTTCTGCTACGGCATACCCACCAGTGCCATTAAAACGAGGTGGATTAAGACGCATGAAAGAGTCGTACAACATCCTGAACTCCTCAGGAGCACCTCCGTGAACCTCAGGTACCGCATCACGCCTCTCTACCTGGCGACCTCTCTCGTAAGCCGCAATCAACCTCTCATCTAAATTGCGATCCCGGTCCTGCACACCCCTAGGTTCGAGATCAGCTCCCTGATCATTAGGCCCCGCAGGTCCGGTCTCAACTCCACGAGCGACTGGTTCAATAATTGGATCCTGAATATTATCAAGATCTCTCGTTCGGGGTCGTCCCCTACCTCGACGTCTTTCCATAATTCTCAATAAGAAGAAGAATTTCATTAAGTTGGTATTTACTTATTACTATACTAGATAAGTCGTTAGTCTTGATGGTCCAATTTTATAATGTACCCCACTCTCGTATCCTATCAGTCTGGTTAGGGCTTAAACCTATGCTCTGATACCACCAAAGAGAACTGTCACACCCCGCAGCCATAGTGCGCAACAGTTCCCTGCCGTAAACATACAAACCGTGTATGTTTACAAGGCGATTACCCATTTAATCCAAATACGCATAATTATCCACTATCAAGCACATCCCTATGTGTAAGAAAAATATATATATATATATATATATATATATATAAACCCATAAAGAAAGGTAAACGGTATAGTCAGAGTATAATACAATAAAGGTATCTCATACCGATACCAACCATCAGGCCTAACCCTAAACTATACAACAAAAAGGTAGATTAGGCCATACAAAAGCAACTGTCAAGGGTCTACAACTCGCGTGCCTCTCTATCAGAACCCGACGCCTCAATTCCTGTAAAATAACCCAAAGGTGGGGGTGAGAACGAATTCTCAGTGCGAAATTTGCCACAGTTTAGATTATTGGACTTGCAATCAAAATCTATATTCAAAAATGAAACCCTACAAAAGCAGTTCAGACATATGCGTATTCATAAATAAAACAAGTGCGTATGCTCGACAACAATTTTACCAAATGAAACACAAGTTACGGAATTTCCAAGATGAATCTCAAACACGCATAACTTTGGCTTAACTCATTTTATTACAGCTGGTAGCACCTACGGATGTTCCACCGAGCTGGACCCTTTATCCAACCCACATCTGCAGTGTCACTGACACCTACAGATGGCCCACCAGCTGGACCCTTTTTCTGACACCCATCCGCAGTGCTTGGCTTAACCATTAACTAAGGTCTGGTTCATAATCAGATAAAAAGAATTTGTATGCAATAAGCTCAGAATCGTCCATTCGCAATACGTCAAACCAAACTGTCATTCCTGGCCCAGCCTGGATATGACACCGTTTCATCGTTTTCTCACAGTCACCCAAAGTCTCCGTCACGATCAGTCATTGCCCAGCATCGACTGACCTGAATCAATCACTGCCCAGCAG
The DNA here is from genome assembly GCA_028015225.1 of Carex myosuroides. Taxonomy (NCBI): domain Eukaryota; kingdom Viridiplantae; phylum Streptophyta; class Magnoliopsida; order Poales; family Cyperaceae; genus Carex; species Carex myosuroides. Next base: position 4,430,698 of record CM051474.1, on the reverse strand, counting down.
TGGTTAATTCTTCTCATGTGCACATGGTTTCGAGTCATCGCCCAGCGTTGATTTCGAAATGTTACCGACCATCCTAGATAGTCATAAATTCTTGGGGACTTTTGACCGTAGTTTCCAAAACAAAAGAACACAAGCAAATGATGTACCATTCAACATGCAAATATAACTAAAATATTCATTTCGGGTTGAAATGGGATTATTGCGGCTCGCGACTTAAATTCCCCAAGTTTCCAACTCTAACTTGGCATTTTCCAGACCCCTATTGCGGCCCGCAATGGGTGTGGTTGCGGCCCGCAGACAAACCCTCATTTTCTTCCAGAGAGCAAAACTTTCATTTCGGCCCGCAATGAGTTTATTGCGGCCCGTAATGGGGTTATTGCGGCCCGCAATAAGGTTATTGCGGCCCGCAGCCAAGTAGTCAGAGAGATTTTCGGTTTATATTTTGAGCTGCGCTAGTGATTGCGGCCCGTAATGGGGTTATTGCGGCCCGCAATAAGGAAATCTCAGTCCAGGTCAATTCTAAGTTAATACAATTATGCATATGGTTCAAACGATACGATTATGCAATCAATCAAGCAGTTCAACATGACAATTAGAAGCAGTTTAATTCATGAATATAAATTATCAAACAAGTCCAAGAATCCCGCACCTGATGACGTTAGGCGTACCACGTGACTACGGATCAAGCGTCTCGGAATGCCCCGCAAACCTTTGCTCAACCGAGCCTACACCTACATTCCATGTATATCATCCCAATTAGGTCATAATCCTGTACTGGTTCGCTATCCTGGTTTACGCATCAATTTGGTTGGTCGGTTGGGGTAACCCTAATTTGGTCGAAACCTCGATTTAACCATTTCATGTTCTAACCTTTCTCTATCAAGAGATAACCCTACCGATAACAAGTTTAGTTGGTCGGACTAACTTAACAAATCACTGCCGCGTTTCAATTCGGGATTCGGCATCGAAACCCTAGAAAGGGGAAATCCAAAATGGGAGATGAAATCAAGTCGAAAATAGGCAAACGAGAGATAAGAAGCTCAAAGGAGTTAGAGTTCAACCAATTCTAACACTCATCTCGGTTTTAAAACGAACAACCCGCGAATTCGAGAAATCTCGGATTTCCAAGCGAAGAGGGTGAAAGAGAAATTACCAACGGGATGACTAGGAGAGATTTACAGCTACCTTCTCGGTTTCAACTTCGATTTCCCGGACGGTGGCGCAATCCGACGGGATTTCGGAGCTCTTCCTCTCTTTTCCTCTCTCTCTCTCTTTCTCTCGTTCTTTCTCTTCCTTTCTCTTTGGCCGACCACACTCACGGGAGAAGAAGGAAGGGGCAGGGTTTATCAAAGGGGTTGCTTCGCGATCCGTGCTAGGATGAGTAAATGTTAGTGCTTATTAAAGAGGGTGCTTCGCGATCCGTGCTAGGATGAATCAATGGTCCGAAAATTCTAAAATTCAATATAAACCTAGTTAACATGTGTTAAATTCTCATTCCACGCTCGTTGATCAAATTTCGATTCCGTTTTAAACGTTCTAAATAAATAATTGATTGAAATTTTATTATAAAATTTTCTTAACGTGACAAATATAATATCAAATTAGATTAATATTAAATAAAATGTTAGGTTAAATATAATATAATATTAATTTAAAATTTTAATGTAATATACTATTAGTGTAAATGTTAAGTGTTGAATGTAATATAATATTAGTTTAAATATTAAATTAGTATTAAATAAATATAATATCATATTAGATTAGATTAGTATTAAATAAAATATTACATTAAATATAATATAGTTTTAGTTTAAATTTTAAATGTAATATAATATTAGTTTAAATGTTTAATGTATTATAATATTAATTGAAATATTAAATTAGTATTAAATAAATATAATATCATATTAGATTAGATTAGATTAGTATTAAATAAAATATTAGTTTAAATGTAATATAATATTGGTTTAAATATTAAATGTAATATAATATTATTTTAAATATTAGATCAGTTTAATCATTATTTTATACATTCTCTCCATCGCTATTTCAAATATAGACATTTTTACTAATCTGAATAGTCTAAAGTTAGCGCTATTCTCAAATTACTCGTGTTAGCATTATTCTCAACCACTAATCCAAAAATCGCTATTCTTGTACTAATCATGCATGATCCAAACGTACCCTATGTTTGACGGTTCGAATCAACTGTTTGAACTTAAAATTATATTATGGATCCAGGTCGATCCGTAATACGCGTAATAGTATAGCCTCATTCATAAATTTTAAAATTTGTTTACTGTTTTAATAAAAATTATTTGTGGCATGACATGGGAGGGGAAGGAGAAGACAAACAAAAAATATTTTCCTTTGTTCCTTTAATATATAAGATGGTTCGGATTCCTTGGTCCAATTCTCTTCTAATATTTTGAGTTTTTGACCAATTCAGAGACGATTAAACTAGCAGCGATAACATTTTAATTTTATTGATAAAAAAAATTCTTTAAGATACCCCCAGTATTATTGTTTTTTGCAATTGGTACGATTCATGATACATTAATAATCACCAAAACTTTGTTCACGCCTACGAATTGCATCGCCCCAACTCCCAAGATATTTAAAGCTGATTGAGTGTCGAAAGGAAAACAAATTACAAAATTAACAAAAGAAAAAGGAAAAAAAAAAAAGATTCTAAGAGCAAAAATCTCCAACCTTAGGTGTTACCTCTTTTACTAATTTTGTGCTGAAACTGTCAATGAACAGGTACAATGTAAGCTTAGAAATCAATAGAGAAATTAGTAAATTATTGATATGAAGATACCAAGACGATCTGCTCTTCTTTGGTCAACAAGGAAACGAAGGGTACCAAATTAAACTTGTATGGTTTAATTAGAGATTGACCTTTGCTAACAAAATAAAATGTTGAATTTGTAAGGCTGTCAAGAATCCTGTATTCTGAATCTTACACCTCTCTTGCATCTTTGTTATTGTATAATTTGCCTTTCCACAATTCAGAAAGGTATCTTTCGCACGCCATCTCTCAGCTAATTAAATATATTACACTTTTAACGAATTAATTAATGGTAGTCAAAAGTATATAAATAATTAAAAGTGCTACCAACTTCGAGTTCATTTGTTTCATACGTAAACTTTTGCTATGATCCACAAGCTTTTTTACAAAAAAAAAAAAAAAAAATTGTAAGTTGATCTAGTCATTAGATTAATCAAGACCAATATGAACAAACTGAATATATTTAGATACTTCGGAAATTTTCAATATTTTGAAAGCAAATAGGGGAGAAATAACTATAAATTAAGAGAAGTAGCACAGTATTTTATTTTCGGCTTCATGACCTGTAAGAAATTTAGGTAGTATCATTCGTTTACAATTTAAATCAGTTTTTATTTGAATCAGAAATTATGTGTAAGAAATTAAATTCAAGGTAGAATTTATCACTAGCATAACAGTGGAGACTCTTCACAGTATTAGTCGTAATTCTTTGTTTCACTTGTGTATTAGATGTATATAATAATTGCAATGTTGTTTCCACGAACAGATTGACAAACAATCGTCAGTCAATATGCTGGAAATTTTTTATCAGCAGTAATTAATAAAAAAGAAGAGAGACAAATAGTAAGAGTACAGTAATATTTATATTAGTAGTAAGATCGGTAGCAATTCTAATGATCTTAACTTTTTTTTAATCTGATGTATAGATGGAGATAATTCTTATATTTGATTTCTAGTAAAATATGAAAAGTTTTTCAAAAATAGATGGAATGTTTTGATATATCTAAATTTTAAGCTACTTTATCTATTTTTGTAAAAAAAAATTACTAAAAAAATTAAAAAGAAAAAAAAGGAAACTGGTTTAAATCGATAAAGTTCCTACCGATCCAAACTTTTTATTTTTAAGATCGGTAGAATTGCTACCAATCTTACTACTAATATAGTACTCTTACTATTTGTCTCTATTCTTTTCCATTAATTACTACCGATAAAAAATTTTCCAATATGCTAGTACCGAATAACAGCTCTCTTTTCTTTCTCTATCTCGAATTTTGCTTTTTTTTTTTTTTTTGAGAAACAAATGGGGTCGAGCCCTCATTTTCATTAACCATAAACGGTTACAGTGGTTGAGTTTCTGAGAAGAAACCCTTCTATCTCGAATTTTGTAAAAATATGTGTGTTCGGATCAATCATATCCGAACTGCTACAACATATTTATAATCCTATAGTTCGCACCAATTAAAAAGAATGCAGAATATCGACTCGCGGTCAAATATATTATTTCATATTTAATTTAAAAAAATAACTATTAATTCCAGTTCAAACTATGTGAACCGCGACCCATTTCTAACATGACCAACTCTAAGGAAGAGTCCGAATCTGCTGCGATTCCGAGAGGGATCGCAGGATTCTGAAATTTCGAGATAAACGGTTTAAATTTTTTCGTGCGCGGATCGCGAAAACGTTTTCGGAAAAGTAAATTTTCATGCACGTATCTCGAGAAATACCAACAGTTAAGATCGGATCGCAGGGTCCTGTGATTCTCGGGGAATCACAGCAGATTTATTTTCCTCTAAGGAAGGCTCCACAATCCGCCAAAGATTTGAAATGATGTTAGCAATCGTCGGGGACATTTTTGTTCCGAGTGCGTCGTTCCAAGTGTGTCCGTAGGGATTTAAAAAAGTCACGGTATGATTAGATATGATACGGCACGTGTGTTGGTTACGTACTGTGATTCACGTGTTTCGTGCTGTGATTATTTGCGTGACATGATTATTTTTTGAAAATTTGACACGGTATGTCGTCACGTGAGTTACGTGTAATTAAGACCGTTAGATCTCGATCAAATAGTGAATCTTAAATAAACTAACCAAAATTATTAATAAAATAGTTAAACATTTGGACACGTCACGTGTGAACAGTTATGTTTGGATACGGCATAACTAACATGATCGTCCTTTGAAATTTGATAACAACACGACACTGTACATATAAATTTAAATTAATCATAGCACGACACATAGCTTAAGTCACGACATGACTAGACACGACATATGGAACATATTTAGATCCTGTGCGCCCGTCAATAGGATCACATCACGTCGCTATTTAGCGTGAACCTCTGATATTGCTAGAAGTTCGTTCATGTTTCACGAATAGCTGACATCAAGGGCGGACCCAGTGTATTCCAGGGGGGGCAGCTGCCCCCCCCCCTGGATTTTGAGTTTTAGTGGAGATTTATCGGTTTCGATCGACTCTGCCCCTCCCTGGAATTTTTTTTGCCCCCCTCTAGACGTTTAATTTGTAATTCGAGTTAAATTTAGGGTTAAAATTGAAATAAATCTGTTGAATTTTTATTGGTAATTAGAATTATAAGTCAAAGAATCAGAAATTACAAGTCAAGCATTGGAAAGTATAAGTTAAAGCTTATTTTTTGTGGAGTATCCAATTTGTTAATGGATTTAAACCCGATTAGATATTTAAACCCGATTCAATATTTTTTTGCCCCCCTGACGAAAATCCTGGATCCGCCCCTGGCTGACATTGCTAGTAATTTTCATTATTATTTTTCTTATATTGTAGTTCACATTTTCGACAACACACAATTCACACTTTTTAAAATAATGAACCACATGTTTGCGAGACTAAAGACAAAAATTCTCTCTAGCTTGAGAGTAATTATTTCTCAGTCTTATTTTATTTTACTTGTACTTCTCATAGAATTAAACATCAAGGAGGATATAAGATCTATGCATTAATTAATTAAGGGCGTGATGGTTAATATTACTGTGGTAGCTCCTATATTATCAGACTTCATTGTTCAAATTCAATAATTAAAGAAGAAGAAAAAATTAGAAGTTTTTTACTGTTTGTTTAGATAGGTACAAAATCACTGCTGAACCATCCAAAAACAGTGATTTTTGTACTTATTTAAACTATTTGTAAACAATTTTCAAAAAATATAAAATTTAATCTCCGAGTACATTTTAATATGGAGATTATATTGAACAGTTCGGATCGACTCTTTAGACTTTGAAAATAAAGATAACAATGTGGAACATGATTAAGACACAAAACCAATAAAACATTTTAACTCTACTCTAAATGAAATCCTCCATGTTTATTATTGTAAGATAAAGATGAATCAAGTTACTCAACTTTAAATTTTCACAAAGAATTCTTCGGTTTCGAAATTGTAATCTTTTATCAAAAAGGCATTATTTAATCACTAGACCAAAAATTAGTTATCAAAATAAAATAAAAAACATGTCTAGTGGATTTTAAAATTAGAACCTAAGAAGTAAGAACTATGGTTTAGATATATCCAACTTTCAGCTAGTCTAGCAATTTAAAAATTTACAGCGAAATATATTATGTAAGAAAAATATTATTATATAATAATTTATCTTGTTTGTAAATCATTTAGAACAGAGTAGGCATTCCTGAATTTTTAAAACCGAGTATAAGTCTATGTGTAATCGGTTTGCTTATTTTTAGAGAAAATTGTATCACCCCTGAGCATCCATAATCTCTATTAGTTAATTCACAGTAGTCCCTAACCCGCTTGTTGTACCAATAAATTTTTTTGACCTACTCCTGATAAAAATTGTAGCTGCGAATAGCTAATGCGGCCAAGACCAGGTATTAATAAGCTAGGAATTCCGTAATGCAATTGTTAACTATCTTAATATAGTTGATATATTAATATAGTTGATATGCGTATCTCAAACGATCTACTCTTAATTTATTCAACTAGGATATAGAGAGCGCCACATAAAACTTCTATAAATAAATTAGATGTTGACCTTCAATAATTTTTTGTTTTGAGCAAAGCTGTCAATAATCTTGTATTCTGAATCTGGTATCTCATTGCATCTTTGCCTTTTCAGAATCCAAAAAGGTATCCATCGCAAACAGTTTGTGCCAACTAATTGAATATTACAAATTCTTAATAAATTAACGACAGTTCAGTTTTTTGACTTTTTTTTCCTATCACTTTCACTTCCCATTGTTGATAAAATATCGTTTTATAAAATTGTGTATGTACACTTTTTTTTTTAACTTCCTGGTCTTATATTCTGCCTAATTACCAGTTCAACACTTCAACAGAAGATTGTTTTATGCTTGGTCCAGCTTGCAGTAAGAGGAGTACTGCTGCTGGTAACCTGGTACCCCCTTTGTGCTTTTGTTTTGGTTGTTTAGCAGGTTACCTCTAAAACTAGTTGCTCTAATTAATTATTGTTTTAATGATTTCTAATCGAACCCGGTAGGAACTCAAAGCTCACTTTATTCATAAAAAAAAGTGTGTATGTACATAATTTATGTACATTTAAATGATTGAGCTATCTCTTATTTAGTTGAATTATAATGTTTGACAAACTTTAATTCTACTTGATTCATGTTATATCGCCATAGAACCGTCCTATTTTATTTTTATTTATTTTTTGAGTAAAGAAAACCGTCCTATTTAGGAAATGTAATCTTAAATTGCATAAGAAAACCTCGCTTTGATTTCCTCTTTCTTTTCTTTTTTGCCATTTTTCAATCAATTAGTATTCAGAATACAAAGAGAACAAATGAAAGCTAACAGGGAAATACAAAACCAAGCTGAAACAACTATTGAACGTAAATTCTTTCTAACAGAAGCAAGCGACCACTTCCATGTGATTCAAATGTCACATGGATGAACACTATTTTTTTCCTTTATTACAAGCAACAAAATTTGTCGCATCATACATATCAATTATCAAAGCATCCACTGAAATAACACGAAGGAAACTGCAATAGGATTGTTCATGAAAGGAAGTTGCAGCAACTCCTTTTGCACTTAGGTTGGTTTCCAGAGAAGGGTGGTCTCGGCGATCATGGAAGTGACAACATAAGGATCCATGTTAGAGGCTGGCCTCCTGTCCTCGAAATAACCTAAAATTTTGAAAGAACAAGAAAAAATGTTGTAAATTTAATTAATTTAGTAATGCAGTGGAGTTCTAAAAAAAAATTCCAAGGCCCTATATATATAGCATTGTCAGTTTATTGAATGATCTAATTTGGGATTTATAATTTTCATTGGATATCTACAAATAATTTGGGAGTAAGAAATTTGATTTGTGAAGTGAGGTTAAAAGGATCCATATAGATCCTTTTCATTTAAATTTTCAGAGATTTGAATTCCTTGTTCACAAAAAGGATAATTATATCAAATTAAAGTAACAGAAGAATTTACCTTTGCCTTCCTTCTCAGTGTCACGGCCAACCCTAATGGAAGCCCCACGGTCTGCAACACCCTGAAAAGAAATAAAAATTATATTATATTGACCTTACCATCAAAAGAAATCCAATTTGTCACAATTACAGGTATGATGACCAAATGCAATGCGAAAATTGCCAGTTCGTACCAGTGCCAGACCTATTAATCATGCTAAAGAAATTGAAAATTGTGCCATTCTTGATTGTTTTTTTTTTGTCAAATAACCAAACCGATATAATTCCAAAGTGCTGAATGAAATAGAAATAATAAAGTTCGTGTGTTTCATGACTGGTACAGTGCTAACATCAATATATGGAACATACCCATTTGAAGGTGTTAATGTCAGCCGTCTCGTGGTGGCCGGTGAGGCGACGTTCATTACCTTCACCATACGCAGCAATGTGCTCCTTGTGCCTCAGTCCCAATTTTTCTATGGCCTTCTTTATCACCTCATATCCTCCTTCCTCTCTCATTGATTTTGTACTGACCAATGTAAACATAAACACATTCCTCAGTATACAATTGTAAGCATTTATAGTGTGTTACAGTATGCATAGTTACCCAAAACAAGAGGAAGAGGAAGTCTATTTATTTTCCCTACCTGTAGTTAGTGTGAGCACCAGCACCATTCCAATCACCCTATAATGTAAGATATAGTAAAAAAAAAGGTGTTAATTATAAGAGTAGAAAGTTGTTCATCACTAAGAACAAAACAGAGGAAAAAAATTGAGAAGACTTTGAACTAAAACAGAGAACTAATATACTGACCGGAATTGGCTTTGGGTCAAAGGATAGTACAACTCCTGCAATCTCAGTTATCCTCTGATGATATCAAAACATAATCATTTAGTAAAGAAGATTAATAAACATTAAGGATTTTTGCACTACAACCCTTCGTAAAATTAAAAAAGTAACTTTGCTTTTAACTACCTCGAGAAGAAAACGTGCAATCCACAACTGGTCAGCTGCTGCAATTCCAACTGAAGGGCCGACTTGGAACTCCCACTACACAAAGATGAAACAAAAAGCAAAATTGATAAGAGATAAGAAAACAAGAAAAGGAATAGCCACTAAGTATGAAAATGTAAATCATACCTGGCCTGGCATAACTTCACCGTTGATGCCACTGATATTGATGCCGGCATAAAGGCAAGCCTTGTAGTGAGCATCAACTATGTCACGACCAAACGCCTTCTCAGCACCAACTGCACAATAGTACGGTCCCTGTGTTGCGTAAAAAAAAAAAGATGAACAAAAATTTAGAGAAAGATGAGAATACAAAGTAAAATGGAAGAAGATAATTAACCAAAGGGCTAACAACACATTCTCTTTTAATTAATGAATAGAAATAATATTAAGAATGTATAGCGTGTGGTAATATTATTGAATGTCTTATTTCACGGCAAGTTCTTGTTTGGCATCCAAATCGTAAACCAATATTAATATCTTATTTTTTTTTAATTATCCTCATTATGACACTACTAATAAAATCTCTGTTCTCCTCATTTCTTCTGTTCTGCCCATCCCTTTACCCACAAAAGCAATCCTATCCCTATTTGATGCTGAGTCATAAGTGGAATGGTGTATATTGGTACACTTGCATTACTTGCATAGAGTGCCGTTGCTTATGCAATATGCACCAAACAAACTTTAAAAAGCTGATAAATAATAAGATGGATATAATTCAATTAAATGACAAGAAAGTAGCATTTTTTTTTAATCTTCCTTGATGTACATGAGGCTTTGATGGTTATATTTTTTAACATAAGAAGAAAAAAAGAAGATAATCAATTACAAATTTTTGTTTTGAATTACCTGAGGACCAGGAAAACCACCAACAGGCCAGCCAAGAGGCCAATTGACATCTTTTTGAAGAAGAGTATATTCTTGCTCAAGTCCATACCTATTTCCAACAAAAAAAGATATATTTTTTTAATAAGAAACTCTAAACAGCTCACAATATAAATTTAAAGGGAAAATAAATAACAAACGTTTTTCTGTTTTTAGAATTTCTTAAAAGTTGGAAAAGTATAATACCAGGGTTCCTCAGCTACCACGTCAGGGTTGCTGAAAATTTTGGCCGCGTTGTGTCTCTTGTTAGTCGGAATGGGAACGCCTTGGGGTGTATAACAATTGCACATAACCTAATTATTGTATAAAATTATTTTAATATTTGTCATATTAATTTTTCTAATTACATTATAATTGTTCAAAGAAATCAATATGAACTGTCAATTAGAAAAAAAAAAAAAAAAAAAAAAAAAAAAAAGACAACTTACAAGGATATTGTTGCCTCCCCTAAACGGATCCTTGAAGATTGCTTGAGGGCTTCAAAATTTAAGATTTAAGAAATCAATAAGAACATCAATTAAAACAAGCCCAAGAATAAAGCAAAAATCAGATACTTGAGACTTGATAGAGAATAAATTTTGACAAGAATATAATTTAAGTGTAAGCTCGTACTATAGGATAACTTCACTATCCTCTCCTGGGGCTTGGTTAGTACTAGAACCGTCGTAATTCCACTTTGGGAGCTCGCTCGGGCTGCTGACAGGTTTCGAAAGCGTCTGCTCAAAACAAAATTGATTATTAAAAAAATACATATATAGTTGTCTGTTGGAAAATCAGGAGATAAAATTGCCAGATGCTAAGTTCGTTCAAGTTTAGTTTCCTTCTTTCTGTTGTTCTCTCTTTTATCTTATTTTTATAAATACTTACCCTTGCTTTGCTCCTCATGTCCATGCCGGATCCACCAATCCTGATGTACCGAAAAGTACACAAAAAAAGTTCAATATTGAGAAAAAAGATACACAATTACAAAGACATGCATAAAACATATTTTGGAATTAAACTTGCATAATACCAAAAGCATAGCCATTAACTACTACTGAAATTTATAAGTATGAAATAAAGAAGGCTGTTTTAGAAGAAAGCACATAGATAGAAACAGAGGAGACCCAAAGAATAGACAAAGAAACAAACCATATATATTCAGCAATGATTTTCTCAGTATGGTCGGAGAGGTTAAGGTTAAGAAGATCATTTAGCAAAGCCATGGCTTCAAACGAGGGAGAATTAACTCTTTGGGGAAAGGAAATGAGGAAGAAGAAGGAGAACAACTGGGGGTGAGGGAAAAAGGGGAATTGTGGAACCTTTTTATAGCAACGGGATTGTATCGGATTGGTGGGGATAAGTTGCAAAAATGGAATATAAGGTTCAGGATAGGCAGTTTTTACTTTTTACATGAATAAACAAATCAAAGGAATATTATAAGCAGTTCTCTCCATTTCGTACAGGTGATCAGCATGTCCAGTTGGTTTGAAGATTAACGTCTGCTCTGCGCAGCCAAGGCAATAATGATATTCAGGAATTAGAATATTTTTTTAAAATTTAAATATACTGCGTTTGATATTTTTCATATGGATCTTATATGCAAAGAATATTGTGAGTTTGTACTACTGGAGAGGACAAAAGCTCCTGATGTTTATTTGAAGAGCTTCTTTTTTATCCAACCAATTGTAAAGCAATTTAATTTAGTAAAGCTTACTAAATTAAGAATAATTTCTGAAAATTGAATATTTTTCTGTTTCTCTTTTAGAGAATTAATACAACTTGTAGTTCCTTATATTTTTTTTTATAACCTTCAGTTTTATTATTGGTTGGTTCTTTGGGTGTTGGTTTTACTTTGTGAGTTTTCCTAATTACTTTAAACTACCACCAAGATCTACTCTTTTGTAAGAAATTAAACTTAATGCACAGCGGAACTTACTTTTCATCTTCAAAGGCCTCCGTATGCTATCAATCAGACAGCTTCCAAGGCTCTGGGTTGATACGCTCCTGGTCTTGACTTGAGTTGTTGGCTCTCGAGTCCTTCCAAGAACTTGCAATCCTTTTCTCTGGCTACCCTAAATATTATGACAGAGTATCTTGTCTTTCAATGGAGCAGACAATTATGATGGATTGATTGCAAGCCTTGGAGACTCAGCCCTTTTATAGCAGTGCAAAAAACCCCAAACCTAGGGCAGCCGAAATTTGCTAATACTTGGAAAACAAGTTTTCCAAGAAATCTTGATTTCGGATTTCAAGGATCTGGAAATCAGGAACTTCCAGAAAAAACCGAAATAGATCAGAATAAATTCTGATTTCCTTATTTAGTCTGTATTTATTACTGCTATTATTTTAATCAACTATAATCGGTCCATTAACAATTATATTGATTAACATTGTTCTATATGTATTCGTATCCAAAACCTTATATATAAATACGTATAATGCCATGACTTAATTAATCACATTATTTGGCATATTTTAATCATTACATAAATGTAATCTTGCGACAGTATTTGATATCATAATCATAATGCACGCATGTCCAACTTTATTATTGTAATTAGACGTCTCTAAATCCAACATTGGGTCCTTGAAATTTATAATCCATCTTTGACTTTGCTTAAACCGAACTTATGTCAATTAAATAATTTGATGATCCAGACTGTAATGAGCATTTTTCTATCATGTTTTCTTTTAATGGAGTGTACGCTTTATTCGAATACGTGGCTATATATTTGACTTTTTCGTCAAGAACTTATTTTGACGAAAATAGTTAAAGCTGATATGCAAACTCATCAAGTTATTTGCGAGATTAATTTTAAAAATCGTCAGATTGATTATTCTATATTTGCCTTCTACTTGACGAATCAAGTATTTATTTTTTTAAATATATATATTTTTGAGTTCATTTTTTAAATGATAAAAGGATTCATTTTTCAACTACTTTCTTACGACTCTATCTTAAAACTAATTTGGAAACTAAAAATTTTGAAGTTTGAATATCAAAGCTTGACATGCATGTTAAGTACATCAAGATAAACGGTTTAATTTTGACATTCTTAATTGGTAAGATTTTTTCTTTTTAATAAGTTCACAAAATCTTCAATAGACTTAAACTCATACTAATATTTACCAAAAAAGGTAAAATTAAATTAGTGAGGTTATGGTCCTATGCATAGCGCATATTGGCCGGTGCTAGTCTTCAGTTTGAAAGTTCTAACGGTCAATCTGAACTGCTCAACATGGTCTCTATATGAATATGTACTTGGAAACTAAATTTTATATTTTTTCTAGAATTTTTTTAGATGGGTAAAAATTCACTTGATATGAAAAAATAGTAAAAAAAATTATAAAAAATTCTGGACCATCCAAAAGCATTGATTTTCTACTCATCTAAAAAATAGTAAAAAAAATCTAAAAAATGAAAAATTTAGTTTACGAGTACATATTCATATGAAGACCATGTTCGACAGTTCGGATTCGACCGTTAGAATTTTAAAAACAAGAATATTGATATGTAGTATGGACAAATCCACGCTATGCATAGTACCATAGCCTCAGTCAAATTAAATTATTTGAGATCAATATCTTAATAGACAACTTCCACATATAGGGTCATGAAAAAGGGTAATTATATCTTCCCCCATCTATCCATCCCCCATTTCATCCCCCAACTAACTAACTACATTTTCTAACTATAATTCAAAATTCTAACTACCTAATGGCCCTACAAATTAATTACCTAATTTTCTCCATTTATTTCTTTCCTCTTTCTCCCTCCCTCTCCCACCTCTCCAACCTCTCCCTCTCCACCTCCGCCTCCACCTCCGCCCGCCTCTCCCACCTCTCCCTCTCGGCCTCCCTCTCTCACCTCCACCTCCGTCTCCCACCTCCCACCTCCGCCTCCTCTCTCTCCCACCTCCGCCTCCGCCGGAGTAGATACATCACTGTCGATCGCCGGGTCAGATCCGCCTCCGCCGGGTCAGATCTGAGTTATTTGCAAAGAACAAAGCTTCATTAATGGTGAATTAGAACAGTGCGTACTAAGTACATATGGATGAATACTTAATGTTTTAGAGATGAATACTTCAACGTTTATGGATGAATACTTAATATCTTAGGCATAAATACTTTAACTTATATGTATGAATACTTGATATCTTATGGATGAATACTTTTTATTTGTTTGGTATGCACATATGTTTGTAATACTCTTGGTACATTAACTATTTACACTTACACGATGAGGATGAATACTTGTTTAATGTGGGATGAATACTTGCATGACGAGGTGTGAATACTTGTGCAACGGATAACTCGAAAGTATGTCATCATGGATCTCATTTGAAAGAGAAAATTGTGTAGAAGACATTCGTGGTTTTAGATTTGCAAAATTTCTCACAGATCGTCAGAAATATTGGTTAGATTGAACGGAGAAAAAAAAACCCATCTCTAAAAACGTGTAATACTCTTGGTACATTAACTATTTACACTTACACGATGAGGATGAATACTTGCTTAATGCGGGATGAATACTTGCATGACGAGGTGTGAATACTTGTGCAACGGACAACTCGAAAGTATGTCATCATGGATCTCATTTGAAAGAGAAAATTGTGTAGAAGACATTCGTGGTTTTAGATTTGCAATATTTCTCACAGATCGTCAGAAATATTGGTTAGATTGAACGGAGAAAAAAAAAATCCATCTCTAAAAACGTGTAAAAGATGAGTGATTGATGTGTCCAAATATGCTTCTATTGCAAAGATGAATACATTTATATAGATGGATGAATGCTAGTTGTGTTACAGATGAATATTTTTTTTGCAAATTTCTAAAATGAGCTGAAGGTAGTTAGAAGTCCCCCACTTAATTAATGCGCTGACGGTTATGCGGTCCCCCACTTAATTAATGCTCTGACAGTTGTGCGGTCCCCCACACATGTTGTTTGTCTCCTACTTTCTTGTTGTAATATATCCAAATATGTTTCTATTGCAAATGTGAATATCTTCATATAGATGGATGAATACTAGTTGTGCTACATATGAATACTTCTGCAAATTCCTAAAATACACTGACAGTTATAAATTCTAACGAACTAACTACCTTAATTAATGCAACTGACGGGGATGAAACGGGGGATTGTTCACGGGGGAGAGCTAGGCGGACCCCATGAAAAAATAACACTGAAGAAAATAGATAGCTTCAGAAAAGGAAGATACTCCAAATTCCAAATAGTTTCATTAAAAAATGTATTATGCCATTAATATGAGTATATGACCACAATTTTTGTTTTCTTCAATTTAATTAAAACTTAAAACGCAGCTAATTATCGATGTATTATAGTCCCTAGCAATTAAAAAAAAAAAAAAGCTAACTACAGAAATTCAAAACCTAGAGGCAGAATAGTCTAATTCGAGTTCACCTGTCAGATTCGAGGAAGGAAAGTAAAACAAAGGGTTTAATTAGACATAGTTTTCTAAACCAAATTATTTTATTATTTATATATTTTATCAACATAAGGCGGCAAAGTGAAGTCGCTGTGTGGCCAGAAAAGGCACTTGCCACCCCTAATTTAAACAAATAAAAATTATGCTTATTTTTACTGTGTATTTTTAAAATAAAATATGATAATATGTACAATAAAATATGATGGTAAGATTATGTTACATTCTTATTTTTTTACCACAATTTTTTACTCTATTTTTTACTCTTACAAGTCGGATGAAAGTATTTGAGACTGCTTAGTTTATGAAAAAAAAAAATTACGGCAGATGGGAGGCACAAATACAATTTTTACATTGTCCGGAACACTGAATATCATGATGATAATAGCAACATATGCCAGGCACCTCCATTTCAGAGTTGTTGTGATTGCTCTCTTTTCTTTGATGACATGATGTAACCCTAAAAAACCCGATATTTTTATTAAAACCCCCAAAAAAAACAAATTATCAAATCTGCTCCCACTTCAAAATTATAATTATTTCTACCCTAACCGCCCGTAAACTGGGCGGTCCACTTTTCCCACCAGACCGCCCAGCAACTGGGCGGTTCACTTTTCAACTTGACCGCCCACAGGCTGGGCGGTCCACTATTAATTTTTTTTTATATTAAATTGTTGTAATGATTTGTTTGAATGTTTTATATTAAATTGTTGTAATGATTTTTGAATGTTTTATATTAAATTGTTGTAATGATTTGTTTGAATGTTTTATATTAAATTGTATGATATATATTTATTATTTGTTGACGATTATTTTTATATGTTATGTAATTGTGTAGTTTTAATATAATTGATTAGTTTTATATTAAGTTTGTTAATGTTTAAATGTTTCTAAATAGTAAGTATAAACAATAAAAGTAGGTAATCTAAATGGTAAGTCTAAACATGAAACATAACAGTCCAAACATGAAATATAATAATCCAAACTAAAATACTAGAAACCTATCAAACTAAAAAAAAATATAAAAACCCTAACGGCGACGACGAGGGCGAGGTCCGGAGAGGTCCAACCTCTCAGGTGCACGGTGCTCTCTCTGCGACGGCGGACGCCTCTGGTGAACCTCATCCACCTGCATGTCATCGTGTACGTCCTCACGCGCCCATGGGTCCGCCCCCAGGTGTAATGCATGCTCCCCATGGATCCCCGCCTGTGTACGCAACACCTACGGATCGGCCTCCCAAGTAGGAGGATACGTGGCCGGAGGCGGTGTGCCAAATATAGCAGCGGCAAAGCCATCTGCAGTCTGTGCCCCACTCTCACTGGCCTCGCCGTCGTGCTGTCTTGGCTCCATATACTGCGGTCTGTGGGAGCTAGCTGGCTCCCATCCGCCCTCATCTCCATCGGTGGGAGCTAGGTCATCCAATGAGAAAACGGCATCGTCCGCGGCGGCAACTCCATCCTGCATGTAAACAATGTTAAATTAGGGACATAGAAGTAACGAGTAAATCTGGTAAATAATGAACTTTTGCTACCTCGGTATGCTGCACTGGAACTCCATACTCGTTGTAGTACGCGCTCCACGCGTTGTTGTTCAATACCCATTGGTGGAACGCCCAAGCTGGGTCATCATCTGCATAAATGAAGATAAATTAATAAGAATGATCTTTTAGAGATAAAACTTAATAATGATCATTTGTATGACATATTATTACCTGCAGGAGGTGGCGGCATCTCCGCAGCGTAGATAGGGGCGACAGGCTGCTCCGGATCTGGTGGTGGGGCCTTTATCTCGCGCCAATTGATGTCCTCCCCGGCATCGTGCAACATACCAATGAGGCGCCCGTCCCAGCCAGAGTCCTCAACGATCGGTGCACTGTGTTTGAGCATTTGACATCCTATCGCTCTCCAACTTCTTCTCGCCATGCACACCAAGCTGTGTGCCACTCCTCTAATACCCGTCAAAATCTGCACACAATGTAATTTCATTATTATTATTAGAAGATGAATAAATAACTACAATTTTTTAAGCATGTCATTTTCATTTAAACATACCGAACGAGCATGGATCGGGCCGAAAGGCAAGTAAGTCCTAGATCCCTCACCCGTGAGTCTCCGTCGAAGAGCATCACCGTAGTCCCCCTGTAGATAAACCGTCGGCATGCCCCATCTCTGGTACCAGACGATATATCGCAATCTCCAAGGCCCGACCGGCATAGGGGCATCTCCTGCTGGAGGCGGGGTCCATAAGTGCAACTGGGGAGATGCAGCACGCTGGTAATGCTCCCAGAAACGCGTGCTCCAGTCGACTTTGGGCTTGTTGTGTTTGGTGCTGCAATATAAATTAATTAGTAACGTGTATGGCTGAATAAGTAATAAAATAGACAAAGGATAAGGCAGTGGGTAGTTACCTGTGCAGCTGGGTGGTCTGCTGCTCGCCCAACTCTGGAAAATCAGGGACAAAGGCATCTAAGCCAAACTGACGGGGCACTCGGTCAGGATAGTGATACTCAACTATCCAGAAGCATACGCACGGCCCCCGATAAAACGAGAGGTGTCTCTGCTCTAATGTCAGCGGGCACAGAAGGCCCCGATCGTAGAACACACGATAGGGGTACCAGGTGACGCTCGCCTCGTGAAGCATCTGGAGCTGGCCCCGGACATACGAAATCCCCACGGTCCTCCCTCTGCCCGTGTCCTCGTACGTGAGGGGAGTACTCCATATGGCACCGTACCCCGGACGTCTCTCGGGGTCATCTCCCATCCATAGCCCCTCCTGAGCTGGAGGAACAGGCCGACACACCGGTAGATGTGACCAGGACCACTGCTGGAGTAGAAGAAGTGGTCCGGCAATCTGCCTGTTCGTCGCCTAAATTTTGGACATGCGATGCATTTCTGGTAAATATGGAACCATAATATATGTAATAAAAAAATTAAAATATTTGTACAAACTTACCAGACAAGCATGACACAAGCCCCGGTATAAGTGAGCGAGCACGGCTCCACCCCAATTCCACCTCGACGGCCGCTGAATGTCCCTCAGCAGAGAGAGGAACATAATCGGGACTGCGTCACCGCTGGAATCGACAAACATGACGCTGCTACATAAATCCAAGACAAACGCCCTCACGTACCTGCAATATAAATTAGAAACATAAATAACTACATTTTTTGTTCAATCCATAACATATTTTAATTTGCAACTGTTTGTGATTACCTCAGAACAGCCTGCTCGTCACGTGTCTGAGGGGTGATCCTACGCCGGTGGAAGTGACTGCGGAGCGCCGCAAGACTGATGCAGTACTGTGAATACCGGTACTCCTCCTCCTCCTCTCCTTTCTTCTTCTTCTTCTTCTTTTGCAAGTCCGACGGAGCGGCCCCCAGCAGCTCCGGTATCATGTGCATCAGGTCTGGATGGTCTGAGACACCACCGATGGGGTCGCCGTCTATCCGTAAACCCCATAAGGCGCTGACATCACCTAGTGTGACTGTCATCTCCCCAACCGGAAGGTGAAATGTATGCGTCTCTGGTCGCCATCTCTCCACTAGACCGCAAACGAGGGCCTGATCAATATCACAGTGAGGCATGGTGGCCAACTGATACAACCCCAGATGAAGGATGCACTGCTCCATCAACGGGTGACGGACGTATGGTATCTCGAGGGTGCGATGCCTCACTGTCATCATCGTCGTGTCCTGCATGTTACAATTATTTCAATATAAACGTCTAATTAAATAATGATATTTAAATTAGGAATACAACACCAACGTACCTCCATAGATGCAAGTGAGACACGGTGCCTGACATGTGGGATCCACAGAAGAGGACTAAACGTGTCAGGATGGTGAGGGGGATAATCTCCAAAGGGAGCATCTGCACCGGACGACTCTGCACCGGACGACTCTGCACCGGATGCCGGTGCACCGGATGCCTCTGCACAGGATGCCTCTGCACCGGATGCCTCTGCACTGGATGCCGCTGCACCGGATGCCGCTGCACCGGATGCCGCTGCACCGGATGCCTCAGCATCGTGATCATGTGAACTCTCCCCCGTCTCCAGAGGGGCATCCCATGCACGTCCCCGTCTAGTTCTGACCATACTACATTTCAATAAACAGAAGATTTTATCTTACAAATCCTGATTTATAAACCCTGACTTATAAACTCTAATTATGTCAACCCTAAACCCTAATTTAGGAATTCAACCCTAATCTAACAATTCAACCCTAAACCCTAATTTGATCCATAAACCCTAATTTAACCCCTAAATCCTAATTTAACCCATAAACCCTAAATTAACAATTCAACCCTAATTTAACAATTCAACATAATTTAAACAATTCAACCCTAAATCCTAATTTAACAATTCAACCCTAATTTAAACAATTCAATCATAAACCCTAATTTAACAATTAAATCGCGACAGGAAAATCAACAACCCGCACACGATAATTAACAATTCAACCCTAATTTATAAACTTCAGTTTTGTCAACCCTAAATCCCTAAACTACAAACTCTAATACTGGAAACCCTAATTTTGAACAATTCAATCGTTTCGGGAAAATCAACAACCCGGACACGATAATTAACAATTCAATTCTACCAATCGTTCCAATGCCAATACAAGATACAAAATATAAATTAAAAACATTATTTAGAAACTTACCCGAAAATAATCGGACTGTTGCCGAGATGGCCGAAATTAGGGTTCGGGTGAGAGAGAGAGAGAGAGAGAGGAAGAGAGAGAGAGAGAGGAAGAGGGAGAGAATGGCAGAATAGAGAGAGAGAGAGGAAACCCTAGAGAGAGAGAGGAAGAGAGGGAGAGAGAGAGAGCTCTAGAGAGAGGAAGAGAGGGAGAGAGGGAGAGAGAGAGAAAAGCACTGCTGGGCTGGGGTGGGGTGTGGTTTCGGGCGGCGACGCGGGCGGCGGGAGAGGCTGGGCTGGAGGCAGAGAGAAGAGAGAGAGAGAGCCGCTGGAGGGGGCGGACCGCTTTTAAAAAAAAAAATTCATAGTGGACCGCCCAGCCTCTAGGCGGTCAGGTTTTACGAGTGGACCGCCCGAAAGCTGGGCGGTCAGATTTCAAAAGTGGACCGCCCAGTGGCTGGGCGGTCTGGTGGGAAAAGTGGACCGCCCAGTCCACGGGCGGTTAGGGTAGAAATAATTATAACTTTGGAGTGGGAGCAGATTTGATAATTTGTTTTTTTTTGGGGTTTTAATAAAAATATCGGCTAAAAAACACACGGGGACAATTTGGCTCTGACGCCCACCAGATTAATTTAAGTATGTTAGGTTTTCAGTATGTCTAATCTATTTTGAGATTTGTGTGCACTAGATTTGTACAAATATTAAAACGAACACGTATAAATATTGAAGCCATACTCATGGATCTTAATATGGGTCGAACGAACTGAAAACCCATCAAATTCAAATTTGAGCCTAATGGACATCAGACCTAAATTGTTCCCAAATCACACACATATCTCAGTGCTAAATCTAAAATCTAAGATATATTTTTAACCCTCCAATCTATCTGAGTTGTACGACGACACCCTCCAACTTAATATTCAATCTCATGATTTCGATGTAAATGGTTACACAATTGACATGACTTTTTTATAATTCATTACTTGCCCAAAAAGACTATCCAATCTAAAAATTACCATTTTCTGATTAAGCTTAACTACTTATGCAAATTATATGAGTTTGACATATAATTGGAAAGATACTGAAAACATTTTACTAGATTATATAGAAGTACTGGTGATTCTTTGAGAGACTTGAATCATAATCACACACAATATGATATCATGTTAATTAATGGTTTTAGGGAGCACATACTAGTGAAGTTATGGCTAGAATTTATTTTTCTTTATAGTTCATTTAGCTATTTTTAAAAAACAGTATTGATTGGTGGGTTTCTACTAACCATGAAAAATTGCATTTGCTTACAATCCAATATTTAAGTCCCGTGAAAGATTCGCTCATTAATTAAGATGCATTATCTATATTTTAACAGATATTTTACTCTGAATGAAAATGACAGGAAAATATTTTAAAGTTACTATATATACATGAAGACAAATCGTGGTTGTTTGGTGGTGCCGTTGTAGACGGTACCCCTTAATTACTATGTTTGAATTAAGAAGACATTAATTTATCTTAAGATTTTGTTTATATATTTCTCATTCTTGTCATGTTTCGCATTGACCTTTGGGTCCCTGAAGAGGCTACAATTATTATTCTTTTTTTAATATCTTTTGAAATAATTAAAGCCGTCTCAAAATTGACAGTTCCGTGTAATCACTTCCCATGACAAACCCAAGTTGGAACGATTTCTAGTCCCCGCATTGGGTTGACCGTTGACATCAACTGTTTTTGCTAAGAGTACCCAGAAAGTGTCAACGAAAAGAGGCAGTAATTGCCATTTCCTAATTTAATTTTCTGGCAAGTGATGGGTTTGTAATGATCGTCGCATGTGAGAAGGCAAAGTTAATTATATGTTATTTTTGTTGAGTTAGATGATTTCTTATTACAAAGTTTGTAAAATTTGTATTGGTTATGTTTTAATTTTGCAAAAAGAACATAGACAACGGTAGAGATCATGATTTATCGTTTCAAAACGCACTGAAATTTTTATTTTTATCATTCATAAAAAATATACAAATTAAATAACCACAGAATCTGAAAATTTTAATTTTTATTACAACGACAACAACATATGACGGACAGAAATAGTGTCAGCCACCTTAATAAATGATGGACAAAAACATTTGATTTCAACCATCAACTTTACCAAAAAAAATTGGTTTCAACGCCATTTGATTGGCTAGAAAATTTTGGGGACCCACATATTGTGCTGCTGAAGTGCTGCCGCAGCTTTGGTTGAAAAAAAAGAACAAATGTTTTTGTCCATTAAATAATTATTTAAGGTGGTGGACACTCCATTTTTATTTGTCCATTTATCGTTGCGGCCACATTAGAAACAATATTTTTATAAATTTGTAGTTATTTAGTTTTTTTTTTAATGAATGATAAAAATAAAATTTTCGGCAAAGTGCATTATCAACTTATGAATGTTGCAACACGTTAGTCATTAATTTAATAATAAATTTATATGTAATATAATTAGTAAATTTTATATTTAATTAAAAGTTATTAATACAATTTAGACTATTTACAATTTTAATAGAGTAGAACTAGGGTGTTATTAATACAATTTCTTTGTGAATTTAATTCTAAAATTTATTGGACTTCAAACGACAAATTCAAACCGTTGAAACTCATCTGCCTTAAGAGTGATGTGTCCACATGTAAAAAATTAAAATTTCAAATTAATTTTGTATAGAGTCAAGTGGTAAAAAAAACATTTCAAAAAATAAATTTATATACTCTCATTTTGACCGCTTGACTTTATACTAAATTAATTTGAAAGTTTAAAATTTCTGCATGTAGGTGCATCACTTGTAATATAGATGGATTTCAACGGTTTAAATTTGTCATTTAAAGTCAATCTGATAGATTTTAGAGTTGAATTCAAAAGGAGGCTTGGTGAATTTAAAAACACCCTAGTTCTACTCATTTTAATATGTCATATAAGATAGTGATCATTAATTTCTGATGACAACACATTTGTCGAAAATTTTCAAAACTGGATGATGGTTCTCAAATGACATTTAGGCACACAATTTATATCAAGTTATAATAAGATCATAAATTACATAAGTACTGGGTAATATAATTCACTGGTGATTAGTTTAACTATTAATTTGATCTGCATTTACTATATAAAAAGTTTTGCTCACTATTTGTAATATTAGCCTGATGTACCAAATACTTGTTCCAATTAGAATCAATTTCTGAGAACACAATTTTTCCTAGAATTAATCAACAATATTATAAAATGTAACCCTCAAAATGAAATTATATTTATTTTAGCAACTAGGGGATGCAAATTTTTTATGTGTCTGTTTGTGGATAAAAGAAAGTACAGATCATATTAAAGTTTCTGAAATCTGATTTTAATTTGGTTGTCAATGACATGATTGGTAACATATTTAAAATCTAATAGATCTTAAATCATATGCTATGACTGAGTTTTTGAAGTAATAAATTATATAGGTGAACCTCCTTTTTTAATTTCCATAAAGAGATCCAATGTACTTTCTCAACCTAAATCTACATCAAGATCTGTCATGCTATATAATTCTAATGACATTAATCTCTTGTTTCAATTCAATTTGAGATACTTTGTCTTATTTGTTTTGTACGGGTAACTGTCATAATAGTCATTTGATGTCGATGTGCCTAATATAAATTAAGAGGCTGATAAATAATCTCTAATGGTACCCACTACAGAGTTTACTAAAAATGTGTAGTTGAAAATATGTATTCCTCCTATTTTTTTAATGAAATAATCATTTTTCATTATTATTAAAATAATTATCATTTCCTCAAATTTTAACCCTTTATTATTTATAGTAGAATTACTGCTACTTCATAAAGTAATAAATCATCAATGAAGTGGGAGATATATATATATATATAGAGAGAGAGAGAGAGTATGGCTAAGTTGCTGCCGGCAGCATTTCGGCGAGGTGCTGCCGGCAGCGTTTCGGCCATTCTGGTGTTCAAACAACAAATTTTTTTATATAGATGTTCAATCTATATTAAAATCTACTTGGAGACCAAATTTTACATTTTTTGGAATTTTTTTACTATTTATTAAGCCACTTTGAAAATTGCTGATCCGGAATGAACAGTAAAACAGTCTGGACCATATGATCTGGAATTTTCAAAGTGGCTTAATAAATAGTGAAAAAATTCCAAAAAATGTAAAATTTGGTCTCCAAGTAGATTTTAATATTTGGAACACTTTGAACGGTTCGGATTTTCTGTTTGAACACCAGAATGGCCGAAACGCTGCCGGCAGCACCTCGCCAAAATGCTGCCGGCAGCAACTTAGCCATACTCTATATATATATATATAGAGAGAGAGATGGGCTATTGTGCTTCGCGAAGTAAATGGGGGGTTTACTTCAGGCCATATTTTTCATTTTGAAATCCAAACAACCGATCTGAACCATTCAACATGTTCTAAATATTGAAATGTGCTTGGAGACTAAATTTTACATTTTTTTTGAATTGTTTTACTATTTATTAAGCCACTTTGAAAATTGTTGATCCACTGTGAACAGTAAAAAACAGTAAAATTTTCTGGACCACCGGATCAGCGATTTTCAAAGTGGCTTAATAAATAGTAAAAAAATTCCAAAAAATGTAAAATTTAGTCTCCAAGCACATTTCAATATTTAGAACATGATGAACGGTTCGGATCGGTTGTTTGAATTTTCAAAAATAAAAATATGATCCGAAGTAAACCCCCCATTTACTTCGCGAAGCACAATAGCCCATCTCTCTCTCTATATATATATATATATATATATATATATATATATATATATAGAGAGAGAGAGAGAGAGAGATGGGCTATTGTGCTTTGCAAAGTAAAACACCATCTTTACTTCGGGCCATTTTTTGTATTTTGAAAATTCAAACAACTGATCCGAACCGTTCAACATGTTCTAAATATTGAAATGTGCTTGGAGACTAAATTTTACATTTTTTGGAATTTGTTTACTATTTATTAAGCCACTTTGAAAATCGCTGATCCGGTGGTCCAGAAAATTTTACTGTTTTTTACTGTTCAGAGTGGATCAGCGATTTTCTAAGTGGCTTAATAAAGAGTAAAAAAATTCCAAAAAATGTAAAATTTAGTCTCCAAGCACATTTCAATATTTAGAACATGTTGAACGGTTCGAATCGGTTGTTTGGATTTTCAAAATGAAAATATGACCCGAAGTAAAGAGGGTGTTTTACTTTGCAAAGCACAATAGCCCATCTATCTATATATAACTATATATATATATATATATATATATATATATATATATATATATATATATATATATATATATAGATAGGCTAATGTCCTAACGTTATAACTTCGGCCGAAGTTATAACGAGTCGTTTATTAGTTTTTAAAATCCAAACAACCGATCCGAACCGTTCAACTTTTTCTAAATATTGAAATGTGCTTGGAGACTAAATTTTACATTTTTTTGAATTTTTTTACTATTTATTAAGCCACTTTGAAAATCGCAGATCTGCTATGAACAGTAAAAAACAGTAAAATTTTCTGGACCACCGGATCAGAATTTTCAAAGTGGCTTAATAAATAGCAAACAAATTCCAAAAAATGTAAAATTTGGTCTCCAGCACATTTTAATATTTAGAACATGTTGAACGGTTCGGATCGGTTGTTTAGATTTTGAAATTGCAAAAAGTGACCCGTTATAACTTCGGCCGAAGTTATAATGTTATGACATTAGCCTATCTATCTATCTATCTATCTATATATATATATATATATATATATATATATATATATATATATATATATATATATATATATATAGGAGATGCCGATCATTTAACAAGAATCCATTAATAAAAAAATATATATGCAGATTCAACATCTTAGATCCCTTTTATTCATAGGCTAGAGGGGGAGACAAATGCAGGCGACACCGCGACAGTGACCTGATTAAGAAGCCAACATAATGTCAACAGAACAATTTAATAAACAAGACAACCCATCAGATGTTTACATTTTGCTAAAAAAAAAATGCGGTATTATATTATCACCAAAAATAGCGGCAGCCAAGCAGATGAAGAATTTTACAGATGAAAATTCAGCCAACAGAGTCTATCTATCTATCTATCCTTAATTTGAAGTATGAATTATGACTTCTCAAAATCCAAAATCATCGTACTTCAATTATAAATTTGTAATCATGAATGGATGGATGAATAGTAGAAGTACATTCACAAGAGCACTCTTCACTTGCAGGCTTTTTAGATTGCAGACATAAAACAAAACAACGAAAGAGGAGCAAAAGATTTTTATTTCCATTTCTTTTTTTTCCTCTCTTTAAATTTCTTCTTCATTTTCATTTTTCTTTTCTCAGTTTCTTCTTTTACTATTTTATGCCAGGATGCCAGCTATGGTTCTCTTGATGAAATCGGCCAAGTCGCTACAATTATTATTAAAAGTTCCTCATGAGATCTCTCTTAAATCGTGAATTTCTTCATTCGATGATGCAGTAGCAGAGTCACACTCAGGCAAAAGTAAGCAACTACCTGCTCGTAATTTTTGAAAAATAATCATCATATTGATATATGGTAAGTTTGGATCTGAGTTTTGCCTACCCAACCCTAACTGGAGTCCGGATCCCCTAAAGTAACCCAATTTTTGAGTTTAGACGTGTACGGTGCCTATTCGGTGGTAGCGCAGGGGGCAGTATTATTTGTGGGGTCCAGGTTCTTTAAGATTCGTGTTAGAACACCTTGGACGGTTTGGATCAAAACTCAAAAATTGGGTTACTGCACTGGATCTGAATTCCCCTAACTGAGCCTCATGCCTTTTGTGAAATCGGCCAAGTCACTACAAATTTAGCAGAGTTATTCATTTTCGATAATAGAACAAAAAGAGGAGGGGAAAAAGAATCTGCCTGTAAAACTACAATAAACATGTTATTTTTCTTTCAAAAAATGAGCCAAATTCTTTTACAAAAGAATGGATATAAGGCAATAAATTATTTCGTGAGGAACTCTTCAAAGTTAGAATTTCAAAGGAGTAATGACTATGTTATGTTTCAAAATAAGTAAAATTTGATTTTTAGATCTGAATTAATTGATTTTTACCGATTCTTCCGATTTCGCTTTTGATAAAAAAATAATAATATTTTAATAATAAATAATAAATATTTTAGTCACCTCTAATAAAAATTGTGACTACGCTCTTGATTCGATGCATATCTCTGTTATCACATGTCCCTGTATATTTTATTGTCCTGAAAAACGTGAATAAAAAAGGATACTTTGCCTCTAACATTTTGCCCTCGTGTTTCTTTGTCACGGCGTAAGAAACATTTTTTAGGTCCATTTGGTGGAGAAGGAAAAGCCCAACAGCGCTACAAACGCTTTAAGCATCATGTAATGTTCTTTTATCCTTCTTCGACTACTCGACTATTGCCACTGTTGAATAGCCAACACAATGAGGAAAAAAATCTACAACGGGGAGATCATTTCTAGGAGGAAAAAAACGCGATCCGAGATGTCTTCAATTTCTTGGAAGCATATGCATATGCTTAAATAGATGGTGCCTTCTAGCCCTATACGAACTGGAAGGCATGCACAGTTATGTCACAGAAAATCCAAGATGATTTTGAGTGACATCAAGTCATCAATCAACTTGTTTGCAGAATTATATTCCAGTAAGGTGGCAGTGGTCCGGATTTCACTAGCCAGAATCCCTGGTAGATGATGCGTATTCCACGAGTACTACTAGGTTTAGGCATCGAGATAGGCAGATAGCACATATGCTTGGAATCTAATTCCTCTTCTTTCTTTCTTTTCTTACAAGACAAAGAACAACATATGTAAAATGGGAATTCGGACCAGTACATTAAACGCGTAGCGATAATCATTTCTTTCTTAAAAAATACAAAAATATAAAATTTAGAAGACTCGAGTCTTCAATAAAGGTACCAGGATAATACTTTTTGTATCCTAATCCGGCTATATCTACCAAAACCACAATGTTGCCATTTGTTGAGCATATTTTCGACAAGAACTAATTATTCACTAGATATTAAAATGATCATGATTCATGCATGCATCTTTCCACAAATTTCATGACATTTTCAACAAAACACTTCATGTAATTATTGATGATATATATCAGGAGGTGGCTTCAGCTCATCCTGCATAGATAGATCTTATTAGAAAGGTTGTAATTAATTACCATATATATATATATATATATATATATATATATATCAGTCAGATTTGGGCCTTTTACAGTATGGGCAACTCAAGATTAGAATGGAACTAATGTTGGGCCTTGATAGAGTGTACATAAAACCGAGTTCTGAGCTTCTGGCCGTGTACCAGACCAAAAACCAAATGGACTGCCAAATATAAAATCATAATTCATCCAACTAAAATAATACTACTTCTTAGAACCCAGCTCAAATGCATCGAAATTTTAAACCCTAATATAACTACTTCTTAGAACGAGCTGATTTTGCCGAATCTGGATCAGTCACAGCAGACGAAGTGGTAGCCTTACCAGTATAAGTACACGAAACAAACTTATTGTCCGATATTAGAGGCTCCGGATCAACCTTTTTTTTTCAAAACATAGCTGTAGGGGTTTTTTACAAAGTCATCGTCTGAAATTTCATACCTAAGAAATTCCTCTTGTATGTGATTGACATGTCTTTTTATCATGGCATACTTGACACTTGTTCTTTTTTCCCTCACTTTTATCTCCATTACCAATTGACCCTCCTCTCGCTAGGCCACGATAGGACGACCTACCTCGGTTGCTATTGTTCATCCTTTTGGTCCATCAAATATCGTCATTTTCGCCTCAAAAATCGTTTTCCCTTTCTCTCTTTCCCCTCCTCCCTTTCTTTTCTGTGAGTTATGAGAGGAGGAGAGAGAAATATGGTATTTATAGGGTCTAAAACAGCAAAAAAAAAAATTAGGGGCCGGCCATTTAATGGCCGGTTTGGATATTTTTAACAAAACTCGGCTAAGCTGGGTATATTTATTAATTTCTATTTAACTTTGGATATTAATAAAAATGTCGGCAGAATAAGATGAAGAGAATGTTTGTGTGCTTAATAATATAATTCTGTTGTATTTAATACTTCTTTATATATTTTTTCACCTCAAGACTTGAAACCCTAACTAAAGCTGCACATCCCCGAGAAGAAGGTAAGAAATAAAACTATGATTCCCAAAATATATGCGGTATGTCTTGAGTGCTCAAGTAAACGACTTATACACACGTAATGTGTATAATGATTTGCAAAAGAATACCTAGAAAGAAAAATGGTCGTCTAAAAGGAAGTTAAAAATGTTCTCACAAAATTGTCAGGTTTCTCCAAAGCAGTTATGCACTCAGCATAATGAACTTGCATAAAGCATGTGAAATATCTCAATATGTTTGCAATATATAGCAAGTGCTACTTACCGCAAGTGCCAGCAATTAGAACTGTTTTCTCTTTATGGTCAACTCTAAAATAAAGAAGGATAAATGCACCAACATACCATGGGATTGCCGTTATGAAGAAACCCGCGACAAATCAAATCTTTCATCATAATGATGCAAAATTTCATGAGACTCAAGTTTAAGGGCTGAACTAGTAAATTTCTAAATATACTACCCATTTCTTTATACCTTCTTTTTTTTATAAAAAGTAGCAAATTGTACCAATTTCATTTAAAATGAAACCGGAAACAAACAGGACATCTTTTGCCTGCTTAGGTCACTGAACACACACTACAATTACTCATAGCATCTCAAAAATAAAATAAAATGATCTAATGGTACCAAATTGCCGGCACCACACAACTCGAGTGGTTTATCCAAAATACAGCCAAAATCTCAGAAGAGACTTAATCTACCAAACTGTGACAGTGCCCACTAATTTCCCTCCAGCCATAATCTCTGGTAGATGATAGGTATTCCACTGAGGACTAAGGGTTTAGGCATCAAGATAGTAATTTCTCTTTTTTTATTCGTCATAAGAGAAACAACTTATCTATAGTAGTAATTAGAACCAGTACATTCGGCGCATAATGACAAAACTGCCAAGTAGTAATTTGCCATTTGTTGAGTATATATCGACAAGAACTAATTGTCCGCTGGATATTAAATGATCACACATCTTTTCCAGCAGAACTTGAAAAACAAATTTCATGACATTTCTATGAAACGCTTCATGCTATGTTTTTCTTGAGAAATCATCACACAAGTCCAGTCAGTAGATAGGATCACAGGACAACACTTTCGTATGTGCTTCAAATAAACTATTAAATGGATTGTTAGCCAAACATAACAGGAATTAACAAAAGGTGCGACAACAGCATACACAAAATTAATAGAGAACTATTATCACCACCAAATGTACACATCATAATTTATTGAGAGAAATATTTATAAGGATCCGCATAACGAACCATCCACTCTGTTCACATGATCTTTAACTTATAAAATTACAAAGATCACATGAGAAGAACAAAAAATCTAAGAAAATAAAAATAGCCACATTGAAAGAAGGGAAAGAATAATGAGAGGGGGGAGATTTCAAGCAAAACCTAACAACAGCCCCAGTAAAGCTAAGCAATACACGTGTTTCTTATGTACCCGCTCAAAAACCTTTTTTCCTCAGAAATAATAAAAAGGAAAAAGAAAAAAGAAACTGGCATTATTGAAAGCTTCTTGAGGTGGAGGCTCTAGAAGGAGGACGACTTATATCAGGAAGTGGCAATGCAAGGGATGGCGGGGCCATTTCTTCTCGCCTTAGCTCATCCTGCATAGATCTCATTGCAAAAGTTGTAATTAGTCCCCATATCAGTAAACTTTTGCAGTATGGGCAACTCAAGATTAGCATGCAATTAATGTCGGGCCTTGATAGAGTTTATATAAAACTGAGTTCTGGCCATGTACCAACCAAAACCATATGGGCTACCAAATATAAAAGTGACATGGGCCTAATAATGGTGTGGAATAGAGCAAGGATGTACTGTTGACCGTTCAGGAAGAGTTCCATTACCTTCTTAGACTACCAAAGTTCATAACTATAACTTGTACCAATCGGATATAAAAGGAACCAAAAAAGGTGTCATTTGAATATTAAAAGTTGGTTTATTCATTTCTTTCGCATCATTGTGTAACAATGAGGCTAACAAGAGCACACCACACCTAAAATCCTGTGCAGGCCCACTTAAATCTCAAAATCAACAACAGTCTGTCTGCAACAGGTCTAAAATACCAGCTTTTTCTTTCTTCTGTTATTTATTACAAGGGACGTTGAAGACTGGATTGCATTTAACCTGTACAGATCAGGGCTACCACAGAAAGGGAACAGTACAATACGAGGAAAGGGAACCCAAACTCAGTATTTGGAACGAGAAAAGATAGTCAGAATGATTGGGTTGGAATGGAATATGATTTTTAGGAACAATATACAATTACTTGGAACGTGATCACAATTCATCAATATTCAATACTGATAATTTTATTACCTAGTACATTAGACAAGAATTTTATCCACAAAACATTTATCATTTATCCGAGGAAAACCTGAAAACTCTATGCCAAACCTAGAAACATGCGCAACATGTTCCAAAACCTCTCCTCGAATATTTAGAGTAGCTCCAAACATCCCCAGCCCAACTCAATCTAACAAAGAATTCGGGCAGGAATTTCTCAAAATTTACTGAAGGAATACGTAAAAATGGAATAAAAGATGTCTTCTTGCTTTGCACTGTTAAAAATACACAGTAATTTGTACCTGAGTAAATGAACTTGATAAGCTCAGTCCTGAATCTGAATGCATACTGGTACTCTGACCCAGACCAGAAGTAGAATTCGAAGTTGGCGGTGGCTTCAACTTGGCAAACTCGCGGTGCTTATCCTGTGTCTGCACAAACTGATCAAGCCGGGCTGGGAAGTTGATCGACTCGTAAATGGAAGTTGCATCTTCTTCTGGGTTACCATTGCCATCTTCTGTTCTTATGGGAACATCATGTGGGGCTGGCAATAGCCGGGTCATTGCATCTGACAGACGAGATGAAGGAACTGTCTTTAGTCGGGTCCGCAAGATCTTGAAGGCCGAGCTTTGCTAAAATATCAGAGAGAGAAAGTATATAGAGAGGATAAAGACATACAATAATAGCACATTATTTTTTTTCGTTCTTTGTTCTCTTTACATAATTTGAAACGGTCGGAGTGTAACAAACTGATGAAAAGACAGGTACTAATTGACCCAGAAGAATGTGACCATTTCGATCCTTTTTTTCCGGAACGGCTAATACTGATACTGTGCTTTTTCTTGGTTTAACTGTTGTGGTAAAAAATTGGCAATCCAAACAAGAAGGCCAGAATAAATACAAAATAAAATAATAAAATAAGAAGACCAATATATTACACAAGACAAGCACTTGAGTACCATATAAAAGGCGACATGGAAAAAACAACACTGAAGGAAAGAAACAAAAATCGGTACGGCTATTTATGCAATATCCAAGAAATAGAAAATGGAAGGTGACTTGCACAAGTCCCTGAAACCTCGCAGTTAGAAAAACAAATATTAGGAGAACTTGCAACAAACAAAAGATTCTGTAGACTTTCTTAGCCAGTTAGTAAGCTAGAAGAGCTGAGATGTATATGTGACCATCAGCTTAGCATAACATAATAAGGCATCTATGCATAATAATTGAAGTACAGAAAGGTGGGAGAGAATAAGTTATATGGAGATAAGACTTCATTAGAGAATAAGCCTTCATCTGAATTTTTTAATATAGGCCAGGATCTGCAAGGGTCAATTGTAAAGAAACGGATCCGTTATGGGAGAAGAAAATAGCAACAAGAAGGAGAAAACCCAGGAACTGAGATAAACAGAATTGTTGCAGACATAGGAGTGGGATTTTGTAGGGTAAACCCCTTATGACAAGCCATTATTCAGAAGCAGTTAAGTATCAAAAGGAAAGTTCAACAATGCCAGCATGTCAGGTTCCAATGTTTCATTGAAGGCATCACATACTTAACTTAATTGGCCGCAGATGGTTTCAGCAATGCAATATATCAAAATTTCATATGCAAAAAGATATACGAGATTTTCCTAATCAGTTATATCTGAAAGGGGATTACAACTGCAAAGATATACAGAAGGCACACCTGAGGGAGCAACATTAGAAGACCGTAGAGACATTTCACAAGCCATGTATGTTTTTCAGGCTCAAGAAGCTGCAAACAATACATAAGCAAATTATAACTTGGAAATCGGTAGCAAAGAATCTAAAGAAAATTAACTGTATTTTATTTAACTCTCATAACCAGAAGGGATCAGCTTTAACTAACAATATAGATAGGTACGGTTCCAGATTAGTTTAGTACCAGCATATCTGATTTTATACCAAAATGATGGGTTTATCACATGCAAAAGCAGTAAATGCTCCAAAGGACAATGCAAGTAATACAACCATGATGGACAAATCAATACAAGAACAGCTTCTTTTAATCTCAAAAGTCAGAACCCAAAAGGGTTCAGGTTTAACTAACAATTTAAATTGGTGCTGTCGGATCAGTTCGAGAGCAGTAAATGATCTAAATAATAATACCAAGTAGTACAACCATGGTAGACAAATCAATACAAGAATGGTTTTAGATGTAAAGGATGGTCCAAAATACCTGCAAACGAAGGTAAGAGAAGATGGGGGTTTCAAGGAGACGAATAAGCTTGTCAAGGTGTACCAAGAATTTTATGTTTATGTCCTCATCCTTCAATGATTGTATCACACAACTTGCGTGATGGTATGCCTTTTATAACAAGAGCAAAATTAAGTCAAATGAGAGCAAGAGTTTATGCAAACTAACTTAAACTACATTACACATTGCAATTCTGGCGGTTCATAGTACAAGCTGCTTCACCACTTCTATAGGAGAAGAGTTTACCGACTAAGTATAGTAGTTTATTTATACTGTTACTGTACAAACTTAGTGTATTTTTGGTAATTTCTGTGTTTGTTGGGATTAAGCCTTAGATGTCAAAGGCTTAATTCTGAATAACATATTGAAACAGAGCAATGAAAAGCAACTAAGAGAACTGGTACGGACAAATCAGGTGCATAACAGTGCTAAGCTTAGATACAAAGTTTAATAAATATTCACAACCAAAATAGAGTATCATACATCATACCCTAGATTATACAGCTGTCATGGAATATTAAATTTTTTCTATTTTATAAAAAAAAAATAAACAAGTGGTTTTTGAAAATTGTTGTTACAATATCTGGAGCTTAAATATCTTCGAATACAAAAACAGAACCAAACCTGAGCAAGAAAGCAGAGGGTTATAGTAGCCATGGCGGAGTGGCACCAAGAAGGGTACAAAGACAAGAACAATTCTTTGCCAGAAGAATTCATCAAAGTCTGCTTCAGGATCGCTCTAAGCCCAGCCAGTTCAGCTGATGTCACTAGAATCAAGTTCAGAGCCTGGAAATTATTACAAAAGTAATAAATAGAAAATTTCTGAATAGTTCTTATGAAAGCAGGACTATTGCATAGAGAGTTGTACACTGTTACAGTCAAAGAATCATCAAGGATGAATACAGCTGTCATATTGTCAATCTAGAGTCTCAAATTGTGACATTAATGAAAAAGAAATTTAATCCAAATTATACTTCACAAGTGAAATGATACAAAAACCACCAGAAGGTGCATATAAACAATATCGCAATGTTTGATAGCAAGCAATATCTTTCTGGAAGGTATATATTTGAAACCATTGTTGCTTACTAATCATGATCAAAATGAACCGTTTGGATTAAATGACCAACTAGTTGTGCAAATTGAATCATGAACCATTAAGTATCAGATCAGGTCTACTGTGTTGCCAGCACATTCATGTACAGCTCAATAGAAAAAACGCACTGGTTTGGTCATATTAAAAAATATTTTCATTTTTTTTAAGTTGTGAGTATTCAGCTCCCATGGGAACTAAGGATTATGGGCTCTAA
Organism: Carex myosuroides; assembly: GCA_028015225.1. Taxonomy (NCBI): domain Eukaryota; kingdom Viridiplantae; phylum Streptophyta; class Magnoliopsida; order Poales; family Cyperaceae; genus Carex; species Carex myosuroides. Next base: position 4,395,508 of record CM051474.1, on the reverse strand, counting down.
TATGAAGTTCTGACTAGTAGATAGTATATGCTACCAGAATATATCTGCCTAGAGAGTCATCCGTAGTCCATCCTGATTATGCTTGAGAGGAACTAACCTGAATCATAGTAGCAGCAAAGTCGAGGTCACTTTCTTTCCCAAGTATAATAGAAAACTCACGATAAACTCTTTCAGCACCCAGAAGGACACAGAGCCGGCGTACAACCAAAGGACCCCTCCTGATAGAAAGGAAAAGTAATTTATATTTTTCCTAATCAGAATAAGCCCTTTAATTATTCTATGTTCTCTCTCTAATCGAAACCAGCCAATAATCACAGAGAAAAGAAATACATTCCACGGGGAACGGACTGAATTCGAAGTTCCAGCCAAAAGCAATCCTGAAAACCCCAAGACAGCAGTGATACAGAAAAAATATTCAATGCCAGGAAATAGCAGCCAAAGTTGTAATGGCTGCCATGCACCAGACAACCTATACTATATTTGAGCAATTATCTACCCCAAGTACAGCAGGAAACAAAGACTAAAACAGGGATTGCCATACAACCACCAATTGTCCAAGAAGGAAAAAGAAGGTATATACTTCTCCAAGAGGGAGTTATTCGATTTGAAGTTGCTGAGTAGATGGATCGCAAGATTGGTGAAGTGACAAGTCTCTTGGGCTACGCAAGCATGCACTTCTAGTACCAACAACACAACCTGGATAATAAGGCAAGGTTTTCAATAGAAAATTTTGGAATTAAATTAGACCTGATTAACCCTTAAGATTCAGGCCAAGAGGAAATGGTCAGTTGGAATATAGATATGCACCCATGCCAATAGACCTAGTTTTCTACATCTCAGACGGCACAGCTCAAAAGGTACAGTAGACAGGTAAAAATTATGGTGCATGTAAAAGGGATAAATGTTCAAAAGAGACATACCTCTTCAGAAGGATCTGAAAGTGCATTCAAAAGTGAACTAAAGATGTCATCCATGTATATTATTATCTGGGAAAATTAAAACAAAATAAATGAAAACGGTCCAAACTAAAACCAGAAGACCAGATTCAGAAGCAAAGGAAATGAGTGTTGCATGATTTATGAGAAATAGATACTGTAGTTAGGTGTAAGTCCAAACTAAGCATACTTTAGTTTGATAGATAATTCAACCTAAGCATTGCAGCCTTCAATATCAAGACACATTACTTGGGTGCCATACAGGAACCTGGACATACCATGATGCATCACCAAAATGAACCAATCTATATCAAGTATGACTTGTTATTCTTTTTACCACAACAAAGGGTTCAAGCGACTGAACCAGAGTTACAGAACCGCTTAGGCTCGTACTACCACAATTCAGTACCAAATTTTAAAACATAGCTATTTGAAGTAAAAGGTACCTCATTTTGATATTTCAAAACAAGATTTTGAATCCAATGCAGTGCTTCAATCCTAGTCGCCTCAAAATCACTATTTAATTCTCTGAGAAAATAATGCAAGAAATAAGTTATCTTTTTGTTTATAATTATCTGACTAGTAAAGCTGGAAATACCCTAATGAAGATTTTACTTGTATAGTGCTTGTTTTTTCAGCTTCGAATTTTTTAATCTGGGTTTTTCTGTAGCAGCTTGTTTTATACAAATAGTTACAGGGATAGTGGATGAGAACTAGGTAGACACAAGGCACATAGAGCGAGCAAAAGAAAGGGAGAGAGGGAGGATGGATGGATTGACAAAGGGACGGAGAGTGGGAAAGAGAGAGAGAGAGAGAGAGAGAGAGAGGACCTCCTTGCAATTTGGAGAACTTTCCCAACATCAAATCCTTCAGATGGTTCAGGTTTCAATCCACGGAGCTCTTCATTGGTCTCACAGGCAACCTTCACATCGAGTTGAAAGACAGATATCAGTAGAAAAATTCATGTTGCAAATGAAACAACTTTACCATATGCAAACCACATCCAATGTTCCAAATCTTAGCAAGTAACAACCAAGATAATTTTGATAAATGAAATAACCCAAACCTATAATAGTTTCATGCACACTGTACATAAGGCATGGCACTCTCAAGCACACTGTACATAAGTTGATTATGACATGACTCTCTCAAGCTAATATAAGTTTGTAGTACTGTTGGAAGCAACCGAAATAAGGTTGGATGTTTATCGGAAACACACGATCTAAATTGCAAAACATTATATAAAGGAGTGGTTTAAAAAAGCCTGATACCACTCGTATTTTCTCTTCTTTGTCAGATATGCATGGCAATATAGCCCCCAAAACATCGGCATAGTGAGGCACGAGCTGGTCACCACCAAGTTTTACAAACTCATTTACCTAAATTAAATAGAGCAGTCCAGTTTAAATTCAGAACAATAATATAAAACAGATTGACTAGCATGTATCAATCACTACTGATACAGCATTAGTTTATTCAAGCCTATATTATCAGAACAATATTAGTTTGGTAGTTGTCCTTGTTCTGGTTTGGAAACATTTGTCCCAGAATATCACCAAAGCATTGCCACTGCCATGCCTTTTCATCCATCATCCATTATACCTTGTTTGTAGCAGCATTACCACTATTGACCTGTTTAGAATTTTTCAGGGTTCTTTAGTTGATTTAATCTTCGGCAGTTCTAAAATCCCATCTTCGACGCTTTTGGATATATCATCTGAACCACAACAAAACCTCCTAACTACCTCGTTGGAAACAAGAGAAAACACACTGTTCCTAGCCCCTAACGGCTTTCTTTCTAAGACTTTCCACTGCTTATCTCCAGATAAATGAGAATTGAGAGAGGATTTACTTCTCAAAATTGGAAAAGAAAAAAAAAAGGCAGATTTTTATTTTCGCATTTTGGAGAGCATAGGCAAGGTGCAGAGGTCTTGTAGCGAATACATAATAGTTATCCACATTTTTTAGTTTTGTTATGGGCTGATCAAAAAAGATTAAAATGATAAAAGATAAAGTATTTTCCAACATATTACCCATATAACAGCTGTTAAACGAGTGAATTCATCAGTAGATCCGCATCGCCTCACCAATATTTCAGCCATGCGACCATAATCTACATTCTGCACGTGGATACATAACAAAAGATTGAGAAAGCCTCCAAAAATAGCCTCATGACAAATTTTAGCTAGTGAACAATAACCAAAAAAAAAACAATGAAAAGAGAAGGAACTTTTTGGTAGCGCCTTCCAAGAGGAATTCTCTTTTTTAAGTCACCGGGCGCAGTTTTAAGAATTCCTTACATATCACTTTGTTTGGAGGAATAAGGCTGACTGTGAGCTGAATTCAAGCCTCATCCCCAAATCACCACTTGTGATAAACACAAAACGTCTCAACCAAAGTATAAATCAGTACTTCAAAAAAAAAGCACTTAATGGAGGATTAGAACTTACTGGAGAATTCTTAATTTCTTGGAGAAATTCAGAGAGAGCAGCATCAGCTTGCTGCCTTATTTCAAGGCTAGAATCACTCAGCATGTTAAATAAACCTACAACAACAATTATCAGATAGAACTCTTAATACTGCAAAAAAGTGTCATTATACATTTGATGAAATGAATAGCAAGTATTGTTTTGTATACTCAATGTAAGGCCCAATGAAATCATTTATAAAAGGCTACAGGATTAAATAAAGATTAGGATATTATAAGTAATTGATTTTTCCGATAATGTGTTTAATTTTATTTCATGAAAAGGTAGAGTAACTAAAGTGTATTACAATGAATGGATTACATTTAGGAATCCTATTACATTTGCTTCTTTTAGCAGGGCATGAGATTGCCTCTATTTCTTTCCCTTAGTTTTGGGATGATGTTATGGCAAAGTAGAGGTGTCTAATAACTAGATGAATTGAAACGTACAGAACTTGTTACATATACATAAAAGTATTACCATGAAGTACATATTTTATAAAACTTGTAAACTCCCTTTCTTGGTTAATGAAATATAGTAGGTATTTTTGCCTACTTCTAAAAAAAATATTACCATCAAGAAAATCAGGCAGGAAACCAAGCATGTCAATATCAGGAACACTATCCAAAACAGTGATCCAGCCCACCAAAAATTGCCGCACATAAGGGTTCAGGACATTCATCCTCTCTTTCAATAGAGGTATGAATTCTTCTATGCTATATCAATTCAATATGAAAAAATAATTATAAAAATCTAGGTGTAAACACACAAATAATTTAAATCTATATCAGTTTTTCATGTGCCAGGCCCAAAATTCTTCTGTTAGACATAGAGGCAGTTTTTAAAAATTTAATGAAGATTATCCACAAGTCCATTAGCATATTATACCCGATGTTTGCTGCATACATACAAATAAAATACAACATTTTGATATGATTACACATGATGATGACATAGATTAGTGTTATGGAGAAGGTCTGTTGTGATAAATGTTGACTGTCTGTGTATCAGATGATCTTTTCTTTTCCCCTAAAGGACCGATTGATCGAAAATGAAGCCCAATGGACTAAGAAATTTGGTCCTCAAACCATGTATGAACTGATTATGCAGTGGTTCACTTGAGTTAATACAAAATTCTGGGGCTATAGTCCTTATACTTAAATCACTGGACCTTGAGTCTAAGCAGCAGATGCCATTTCACAACTCCCAGATAAGGTTGTCTAGGTGTGCATGACAAATATTACATGTTATTCGAAAATACAAGTAAACTGTGGAGCTGTGGGAAAAAAAATGCATATCAAAATGACACAAAAGCACAATGGCTCGAGACTTGGAATGCAGACCCCATATATATATCCACTGAGATGTACAGGACCCTACACTGGTTTGGCACTGCTAGATCTCACAATAATGACTGCTTAAATCTGTTGTGCTTTCTTGATTTGTACACAAATAAAGTTTATGCATATGGATTGAATCAAGGCTTAAACACTGACAATTCAGTACTAACATAAAACAATACTATTACTCTGGTTACAAGTTCTCAAAATTAAGAACATAGTTCAAAATTGCACACCTGAAAGAATCGCTCTCCGTGACAATATCCTAGTTGAAGAACATCAACTGATTAATTCCAGAAAAAAAATCCAAAATAAAATTCAAACTAGATTGTTCTCATAGAAAGCAGACCTTAACCAGCCTATCTAAGAGATGGGCAGCACTCTGTACATTTGCATCAGAATCTGCGCTGAGCTTGCAGAGAGCATCAAATATTTCATTGAAAAAAACAATGAACTCCCCCCGCACAACCTACAATAAATAGGCATGGTCAAATAGATATTCGTACTCCCTCCTGTAATTAGGTTCCACTGGATTTCATGATCGAAGAAGGCATCAACAATACAACTGGAAATTCACATATCTGTCAAAATCACATCTACTACTCATTTTAAAATGTAGAGCCCAATATATCAAAATGACACCAAAAACAACAGATGCCAAATAAAATGATATTACAACAGAAAATGACCCGAAATGTCGTGACTGGAATAACCACAAGATTATAATTAAATATACATATATGTATTTTTTTAAGATCAAATATACCAACTCATTTTGTTAGTGGAGACAAAAGAGATCAAATAGAAGTATGAACTTCACTCTCTGGTAGTACTTGAGTCACTCTTAGAACTATTGCTGCATATTACTGCCCAATTTGAAATTTGTATCACGAAAAAGAAGAAAAATAGTGGTAAGCACTTACCTTTGCAATGTTGTAAAGAGCTTCACAAGCATAGTAGCGAACCCTGCTATCGTGGTCCCCAAAGGATTCAACGACAGGTGGTACAATATTCTGATGATTTGGAATGTCAAAAATTAGAGGAAAAAAAACAGCAGAAATTGAACTTGCAAAAAAAAGATAATACATTTAAAAGATATCCATCTTTTCATGTGCCACGTTAAAGGTTTTCTGTGGTTCCCGTAGCTGAAAGTAGAATTGTTAGGCCACTGCACATCATCCCTTCAAGTTGACGTCTATGATGCCACTCTTATGTTAAGAATGTTGCTTTCATTTGGTCTTTATTGCTTGTCTTTATGGTTCATATGGCTGGTTTAGTAGTTTTGGTCTGTATATGTTTAGTACGACCGTTAAATTACCTGCATTTAACGGTACCAGTTAGGCAGATTGCGGTACTGATGGTATTTCAGGTCCTATGGTAGGCTGGCAGGGTAGTTAGTTTTGGTTAGTAGTATTAGCTTCTGCTATGTTTGTAATGCTTTTCGACTTGAATTCTTTTGATAGAAACTGATATTGCCATTATTCATAAAAACGCTTCTTTTAAATGAGAAAATGTAAAGAACATTAATCAGTATGGAGGAGTGTGCCTTACAAGTGAACAGACACAACATATTTCAGCTAAAGCCAAGAACCAAAAAAAAAAAAAAAACACACAAAGAAATGAAGAACGGATTTAGTTGGTTATATAGCAAAATAAGAAGTCAAGTTCAGCTTTTGTTAACAAGTGGAAAGATACAAAAGAAGAGTGAACAGGTTGAATTACTGTATAAAAAACTTTATTAGATGAAATAAAAAGTGCAGTTGGTAGTAGGAATTAAAATTTCCACAGCACTTTACCTCTATTCATAACTGTTAGTATTTACATCATGATCATTTGCCTATTACAAATCCAGATAAGGGTGTCAGTAGTGGATTATAAACAAATGAAGAGAATAGACTCAGTTTTCAAGTGGATAGAGAAATGGAGACAAGAAAAGACCTAAATAGGTCAAACAAATGTGTAATGATGAAAGATCCATTACACTAGAGAAAAAGAATACAAAGAAAGAACCGGATGGGTTAGAATAATTTTGCAATGCGATAGCATTCCTGCATTACATACAATATAAAAGAGCAGATAGAAAGATCTCTTAGATCCCTTAGCATTTGATACTGTTTCATTTGGTTGAGTGAGTACTAGAACAGGCATGTCATAAACCTTGGGTATGCAAAGACTAACAAAAGTTCACCTACTTCAAGGTGGGGCCCGGCCTCAGTCGTAAGACCAACTGTTACTGCTGCAAGTCCAATTAATCCACCCTGCAATATCATAGAAGTCCCGGAAGGTTTTCAAATCAGTAACAAGTGACTCACCTAAAATGATAATAAAAGAAAAGAAAATTTGGCAGAAACCCCTGCCACTATCAATAAATCAGACCCACCATGCTACTAAGAGTTTAGTGAGGATGAAGGCCTAAATGGCTCCCCTTTACAATTCCATGATATCATAGTTACTTTTTCAAAATTCTCTAACAAAACTGTTTAACAAGAGTTCTTTTGCATTTGTTCACCTAAGATGGAGGCCTTAATCATGTAATAGTGCATAAACCAAGAGTTACTTTACTGGCCAGTCAACCAAATAGACCCCAGTCATTAAGTAGGAAACAAGCCAACAAAAACAATATGTCTAAATAAGTGATCTGCATGTTGATACCAAACAATATGTCAGTTTATGATTTAACAGAGAATAATTTTATATTGCAAAAGAAAAGGGAAGAACCTTTCTGTGATTGGCCTGAGCAGAATGGGTGAAGTCGTCTATTAGCATTCTAATTAGAGCCGCTATCTTGTCATGCTCACCTGCTGCTGCCAGGTTCTTTGTTATCCCTTCTATCTGTTCCCATTTTATTCTCATGTTACTCTTCAGCAATAGTACATTTATTTAATTGAAGATTTAAAGTAGAAGAAGAAATGATAAGAGCATTCCACGTTTCAATAAAAGCATTTTCCATAAAGGTATCAAATGCAACATTTCATGAAATATTCTTATAACTGGTGTTAAGTGTAGAAATCACACTTAACATGAGGTGGTTATGCCAGGAAATACTGACACCTCACTATTTCCTGGCTTCAAGTGATCAAGATCCTTTGAGATATTAAAGACATGAAATATTTCTACCTAATAGAACAGTTATTGTCAAATTTACTATATTTGGATAGTACATCAGTGAGGGAGAGAGAGAGAGAGAGAGAGAGTCTTGGACTTCATGAAGGTCTATTTTTGGGTAATTTCCCCATTTATCTACCATATATCTAGAGAAATATAAAACAATTCGGAGGATAAATCTGGTAATAATTATCAAAAGGATCAACTCAGTGTTGCGGGACTAACAAAGACGAAGCGGAATTGGGAAATCAAAAACTAATATCGGAAAATACTTGTCGGAAAATACCACAAGTACACGTCAGATGAAGCTAATTCCCTCGTCCTTACAAAAATGGAAAAAAAACGTTTTTTTTTTCTCATTTGGCATCCTACTTCTCATCTTCTCAATAGTCTGCTCTACCAATGGGCAAAACTTTAGTAGCAAAATAGTTCAAAAATAAGAGAGATCAAGAACCTCGAGAGCTGCATTTTTTCGTTTCTCATAAAGCTTATCCGAGAGATTCCTTTGTACAGAAGCGGGAACAACAGTCGATGCGTCAATTGCCATGGCGGTATAATATAATCGCACAGATATTCCCGCTCTGCAAATTGCTATCTGCTTCGACAAACGATCCAAAAGTCAATTCGCCTCCTGATCTTCTCCTTTTCAAGTTGGAACATACCAATTCACCAACAAACCAGAGAGAGAAAATAAACCCTACAAGTTTCTCCTCCGCTCGCGGATTGTTAGAGAAACCCTAGCTCTCGATCGAGCAAGTGGAGAAAGAAATCTACTTACCCCGCAGAAGAGGGTAAATGAGAAAAAGTGGAGAGAGAGAGGGGAGAGAGAACGGTGCGATAGTTTTCCTAGTTTAATTTTTCCTTTTTTTGAGGGCTATGTATAATTTTCGCAAGGACGCTCTTTCCGTTTTCCGCAAATCCAATTCCAGTTATCTCCCGACATTTTTATTATATCCAAAATTAAATAGAAATTATTAATTATAACCAGCAAAATTTTAAAAATACCCAGACCAGCTATTTTTTAGCCAGTCCCAATTTTATTCCCAACTGGCCATAAATTGACCAGTCGGGTGTTTATAAAAGAATGACAGGAGTTCTGTTTTTTTTTAAATCTCATTCTCACAAAATTCACACTCTCTCCTCATTTTCTCTCTTTCTCCAAAAATTCTCTTCTCACATTTGCAAATAAGTTCATTTATTTATTTTTATTTATTTGAAGTCCAAAATAGTTGTAAATTGAAAAAATTTGTTAGAAATGTATCAAAATTAGTATAATTTAATTCTCAATTAGTTTTAATTTGTGTTAATTTGTTGCCAATTAGTTTTAATTAGTTTAATTAAGGATATTTTAGTTTTAATTAGTTTAATTAGCATAATTTAATTTAGGATAATTAGCAAATTTTTGCAACTGGTTGAATTCACAGCAGTTTTGCATTCTTATTTTCCTCGACTTGAAAATCTGTGTAATTATCTGAGTCGAGTCTACTGGTTTTTCTGCTAAATATATAGAGAGAGAGTTTCTGAAAATTCACAGCCATATTTTGTGTTTTACTTTACGTTCATATTTTGTGATTTCAAAGTTTAAGAAGTTAATCTGAACCGTTCAACCTAATCTCCACATTAAATTATACTTAGAGACTAAATTTTATATTATTTGTAAAATTGTTTACTATTTTTTTCAATTTTTTTGAAAATTATGGATTTTTTATGGTTCACAATTTTCTAAAAAGCATTGATTTTCAAAAATTCAAAAAAAAATAAGAAGAAAAATTCAAAAATTATAAATTTGGTCTCCAAGCAAATTTTAATATGGAGATCGTGTTGAACAGTTTGAATCGACCTTTTGAACTCTACAATATGAAGTAAAATATGCTATTTAGTTCATGAAGCACAATAGCCCAACTCTGTATGTACGCACGCACGTCGAGTCGTGCTTGAATCAATAATATGCAACCACGTGACTGTACGGGATGGCAAGTTCATTGTGTAAGGAGTTCTTTGTACGGATTATATTCTCATAGGTGGTGTTTGGTTGTGGACTAAAACTAAGGAGGTCTAAATTGATTATTCCACTTAGACCGATCTAAATTATTTATGTTTGGAAGCCTAAGTTATTTAATTATTAATAATAAGATACTAATTATATAATATTAGTATATTGATAATAACTATAATATATTATAATATTATTATAATAATTATTTAATATATTAACAATATAAGATATTAATTACATAATTATATATTAATAATTATTATTAATAATAAGATACTAATTATATGATATTAATATATTAATTATAACTTAATATATTATAATATTAATATAATAATTATTTTAATATATTAACAATATAAGATATTAATTATATAATTATATATTAATAATAATTATAATAATTATTTAATAGATTAACAATATAACATATTAATTATATAATTATATAATAAGATACTAATTATATAATATTAATATATTAATAATAACTATAATATATTATAATATTATTATAATAATTATTTAATATATTAGCAATATAACATATTAATTATATAATATATATTAATAATAATTATTAATAAAAAGATACTAATTATATAATATTATTATAGTAATTATTTAATATATTAACAATATAAGATATTAATATATAATTATATACTAATAATAATTATTATTAATAATATATACTAATAATATATTATTATAATCATTCGAGTTAGGCCATGACGTGCAATAAAATTAAACCACCATGTGAAGTGGTTTAATTTAGGCTGGCCTAAAGATCGGCTTATGCCATCTTAGTCCGGCTCAATTAATGTTCGTTTGGTAAAATAACGAGGACTAAATCCCTTATTCCACCCTTTAGGCCATAACCAAACATGGGGGTATTGTATTGGAATTGGGATGAGTATGTATATATCTCCTCAGGTATATGAGGCAATTGTAGGAAAACTAACGTTCTAGATTCAGTTTCAGCCGGATCAAAAGAAATTTGATATCTATTGTAAATATAGTTTATTTTGAGATCCGTGCCAGAGTCGATAAACAGTCAGGATTTATTAATTGTACCTCAGGTACCTAGGAGGATATGGATTCGATTGGGACTGGGATAGTTTAGAAATGAATTTTACTCGTGTGCTTATAGCCACGTATACTTGTCATTTCTCGATTCGAAACGCACATTAGTTGTCATAAATAATAACTTGCACAACCAGTCAAATAAAAAATATATTACTATGATAATATTTACCCTTATAGAATATATTTTATTTATTATTGCACTTGACACGACAAAAATGTAAGCTGCGATGGCATTCTGAAACTTGAGTCATAATTTGTTAATTATTTTGGACTTAATTATACTCTTATAGTAATAATAAAAAGCATGACCCATTGACGCATGCAGTACCGAATTCACATCGTTTGAGATATCTCATATTTTGCGTGACTTTTTTGAAAAATCTCAACCGTTAAATACGTTATGTATGAATCTCAAAGCTCAAATAATATTGGTCTCCTGCATTATCCCGAATAGGCATCAAACACGTCAGTCACACAAAATATGAGATATCTCAGAAGATACGCACTCTATAGTACTGCACTGGATTCTAGCCGAGTTAAAAAAAAAATTCAACACCTATTTAAAATACAGAAATCTACTTTAAAATTTGTATAAATTTAAGCTAAATGATCCGGATCTAACCTGACATGTTAAGTCCTTCACCTTAACTAAATTATTTATTTATAGCTCCTAATTTCTTTGATAATTAATTAAAAAAAATGTCAAAAAACGACAGGCTTACGTAGCTATAAGCACACGAGTAAAATTCATTTCTAACTATCTCAATCCCAATCCCAATATAATACGGTTATGTTTGGTTGACACAATATCTCAATCCCAATTCCAATATAATACGACTATGTTTGGATGACACAAGAATAGAAGCTATTCTATAATAGTAGCTATTTGGAATAGCAATGTGTATCCAAATAACATTTTTGCTATTTAGAATAGCTAGAATAACTGCTATTTTCTATTCCTTGTAAATGTTGGAATAGCTACTATTCGGAAGTGTGAAGAGAATAATAAATTATATCTAATTTATTCATTATTGTGTAAGCTAATTCATCAAAATAATTAATCATGCTTATGTTGAGGGTTCATTTCGATGGTGAAATACGACACGGTCGTAAAGGAGCGAAGTATAGCATTGGTCTTCGATTCTCATTGATGGCAACTAGTGGACAAGGATGTATGATGTGAAAGATGAAATTTATCATCAGCTTAGATATTCTGAGAGTGAGTACAACCTAAAAACACTTGCACGGGTTAATGTTGATACAACATCTCGATGTTATTATGAGATAATAGAAATCGTGTGCAACCAGACTTGGAGAGGTATTTATAACCAAAGTATGCTTGCTAGAACCCAGTATTGTTATGTCGATTTATATATTGAGTTGGTTCCAATTGTCGGTTCAATGTAATCTCAATTATTCATTGATAGTGTGGTACTGGAGACACAACCAGAACCTGTACATACCGAATACAGTGCTTCACAAGCGGGTCCCAGTCTCTACCAACCCTATCAGACACAACAAACACCGAGGTGATACCTCGCATATTTAGTCTATTTTAGGCCTGTTTTAGTACCAGATTCGTGCCCTAATTCACCAGAATCATGTGCATTTCATCGATATATCTTTAGAATTTGGTACTGCTGAGTGTTTGTTTGTTTTCTGCAGGCTTGGAGCAAAACACACGAAGAAACGACGATTTGGGATGATCTGGTACGGCCCTTACCAAGTCTGGTACGGGTCTTACCGGACTTAGCCATTTTTCAGCTCATCACGCCTGGTACGGCCTGGCCGTACCAATTTGGTACGGGCCGTACCTAAAGGCGGCCTGACAGATTCAAATTTTGGCAGAGGCTATTTAAAGCGGGGAACTCTCCAATTTCGACATCCATTCCATTCCAGATCTATTTGAGAGCACAGTAAGAGAGAGAAAGAGAGCTAAGGAGCTGAGAGCAAGAAGGAAGGAAGAGGAAAGAGGCGAAACTCGACGGATCTAGCTTCCTCCTCTCGATCCCTTCGATCCATGGCTATCTCTATCCCTTTTATTGTATTTTTAGATCAGATCATGTGCTGTGAGTAGTTATTTTAGTTTCTAGGGTTTAGAGATGGATTCTTGATTTGTTTTGACTTTCTTTGACTTGTATCTTGTATGAACTCTTTTGATTGATTGATTGTGATTTCTTTGCCATCTCTTGCTTTGATTGCTGTGATTGTGTATGATGAACCTCTAGGTCTAGATCAAACCTATCAAGGTCATGTGATCATCTCAATCTCTCAACCAAATCAATTGTTTAGGGTAGACTTGTTCGAATTGAAGCCGAGAGGTTGAATTCTCCTCTAATCGACAGATTAGAGGGTGCCTTAGGTCTCCAATCAACCAGCTAGGGTAGATCTGTACCAACACACGAGAGTTGAGGTGTAGAAATCCCTAAAAGGTAATCAATTGCATTCCAACCTAGATCTTGATCCAACAAACGACAGTTGAGGCTTAGGAACCTTAGGTATGGTCAATTGAACCTTTCTAAAGAGTTTAGCACAAGGTACCAGCAAGGAAATGCATCAACTCGAACTGGTAAGCTCTGTTCTAGGAAGCCAGTACGGGTCTTACCAGAGTGGTACGGCCTTGCCTTACCAAGTGAGGTACGGCCTAGCCGTACCAACTTGGTACGGGCCGTACCACTAGAGGCAGATCACAGATGAAGTCTGAAACCCTGGAAACGCCTTTTATCCATAATCAAAACAAAGTTTACATTTCTTCTAGCACTTTATTACACCTGTTTGCATTGTTTGATTTGTTTGAATTGATCTTTTAGGAACTTAAATACCAAACCAAATCTTTCTCACTTCTAGTTTTTAATTGAGTTTGGTAGATTCTAACATAGTAATTGCCCGTCCCTGTGGATCGATACCCGATTATACTACTCGATAGGGGTTGTGCACTTGCAACCCTTACTCGTGAAGTGTAAACGCGGTTTTAAAAGGTACGCCCTCAAGCGTACCGAAACTTGCGTTGCGCTTTCGCGCGAACAAGTTTTTGGCGCCGTTGCCGGGGACGGTAACCAATTGCCTAGTTAGATTTTACCTTACTTAGTTAATCTAGACTTTATCTTGTATCCTTTATTTTCTTTTATTTTATTTTGTTTCTTTTATTTATTTATTTTCTCTTTTTCAGGAACACTATGGCGATTACTATCTGAGGAGCTCGAGACACCATGGATCTCATGTACAACATGACGACAGACCAACATTGGTTTGGCCGCGACAATTTTCAAGCTGGAGGAGGCGGCCGATCCAAAGCTGATCAGATCACAGCTCTATATGCTAGAGCTGCCGAGCTAGAGGAGGCCATGATCGCAGCTCTATATGCTAGAGCTGCCGAGCTAGAGGAGGCCATGGAGAGTTATTCAATCAGAATGAGCATGAGGGCAGCCAGAAACCAGAAACCACAGCCATGTGCCATGTGTGGGGACAGGAGACACTCTTATGAGTATTGCCCACTGGCTGATTGGAGTGAGGAACCGGAGCAGGATGGCTATATCAGCAACAACAATTGCAATTTCTACGACCCTGCACCATTCGATGACTCGAACAATTGCGTATTCCAACCCGACCCACCCGAGCCGTACGTTGATCCCGCTGAGATCGAATTCATACACGAGCAAGGGAAGGTGAACCAGATGCTGTGGGAACAGTTGCAAAACATGTCCACACAGATGGCCGCTCAAAACAAGATGTTGGAGCAGTTGAGTCAGATCATCATCTCACGCCAATCTCAACCTAGAAAGCTGCCAGCTCAGCCAGAATGCGAAGGACCAGCCCAGCCAACAGACCAGACCGCACTTGACGCGACCCGCATCATTGAGACACGACCCGCATCACCCACGGAAGAACATGTGAACCCAGGGCGCATCGAGCCAAGTCGACCCGCATCTCCACCTGAAGAGCATGTAATCTTCGAGATCCTACAATTGGCTGCGGAAGTAGCTAACTCCAGCCCGATTGTGAGCTTGATTATAATCATGGTGACAACACCACATCTCCCTGATTGTAGGATACCTATTGATACCTCGCATATTTAGTCTATTTTAGGCCTGTTTTCATACCAGATTCGTGCCATAATTCACTAGAATCATGTGCATTTCATAGATATATCTTTAGAATTTGGTACTGCTGAGTGTTTGTTTGTTTTCTGCAGGTTTGGAGCAAAACACACGAAGAAACGGCGATTCAGATGATGAGGTACGACCCTTACCAGGCTTGGTACGGGTCTCACCAGACTTAGCCGTTTTCAGCTCTTCACGCCTGGTACGGCCAGGCCGTACCACTTTGGTACGGGCCGTACATAAAGGCGGCCTGACAGATTCAAATTTTGGCAGAGGCTATTTAAAGCGGGGAACTCTCCAATTTCGACATTCATTCCATTCCAGATCTATTTGAGAGCACAGTAAGAGAGAGAAAGAGAGCTAAGGAGCTAGGAGCAAGAAGGAAGGAAGAGGAAAGAGGCGAAACTCGACGGATCTAGCTTCCTCCTCTCGATCCCTTCGATCCATGGCTATCTCTATCCCTTTTATTGTATTTTTAGATCAGATCATGTGCTGTGAGTAGTTATTTTAGTTTCTAGGGTTTAGAGATGGATTCTTGATTTGTTTTGACTTTCTTTGACTTGTATCTTGTATGAACTCTTTTGATTGATTGATTGTGATTTCTTTGCTATCTTTTGCTTTGATTGCTGTGATTGTGTATGATGAACCTCTAGGTTTAGATCGAACCTATCAAGGTCATGTGATCATCTCAATCTCTCAACCAAATCAATTGTTTAGGGTAGACTTGTTCGAATTGAAGCCGAGAGGTTGAATTCTCCTCTAATCGACAGATTAGAGGGTGCCTTAGGTCTCCAATCAACCAGTTAGGGTAGATCTGTACCAACACACGAGAGTTGAGGTGTAGAAATCCCTAAAAGGCAATCAATTGCATTCCAACCTAGCTCTTGATCCAACAAACGACAGTTGAGGCTTAGGAACCTTAGGTATGGTCAATTGAACATTTCCAAAGAGTTTAGCACAAGGTACCAGCAAGGAAATGCATCAACTCGAACTGGTAAGCTCTGTTCTGGGAAGCCAGTACGGGTCTTACCAGAGTGGTACGGCCTTGCCTTACCAAGTTAAGTACGGCCTAGCCGTACCGACTTGGTACGGGCCGTACCACTAGAGGCAGATCATAGATGAAGTCTGAAACCCTGGAAACGCCTTTTATCCATAATCAAAACACAATTTACATTTCTTCTAGCATTTTATTACATCTTTCTGAATTGTTTGAATTGTTTGAATTGACCTTTTTAGGAAATTAAATACCAAACCAAATCTTTCTCACTTCTAGTTTTTAATTGAGTTTGGTAGATTCTAACCAAGTAATTGCCCGTCCCTGTGGATCGATACCCGATTATACTACTCGATAGGGGTTGTGCACTTGCAACCCTTACTTGTGAAGTGTAAACGCGGTTTTAAAAGGTACGCCCTCAAGCGTACTGAAACTTGCGTTGCGCTTTCGCGCGAACACCTATAATAAAAAATTTCAGAATCTTAATAAACATAATCGACGACAAATTAAAGTATTGTAAAGTTTTTTGTACTTACCTTTGTGAATCCGGAAAGCCCCAATGTGGAGTCCATCCACTCAAGGAATGATGATGGCCGATCGGTAATGTGGACCAACACCAATGCTGTAGAAGAAGAGTTGGTGCCCACATAGCTTTTGTCTTACGCTCAACAACAACACACAAGTTCCTATAGAGTAGTGCTAGAACATCACCACCCCAGTTGTATTGCTCCAGTGAGTCAAGATTGTCAAGAAATTGTAGATACATGGCCGGAACTGAATCTCCTGAAGAATCAGCAAAAAGTATAGTCCCGAACAAGTCAAGTATGTAAGCCCGAGTGTACTGGCGTACCTGCTCCTCTGTAGGCTCACCCGGCTGTTCATTTGACACGGTAGCAAATTGATTTTGCATTTCTTTAGACCTATGGAATATCCAGACGCCGTGCGACAACAGGTCCCTCGTTCGTCCCCGATCTCTTCTTCTTTTTAAGCATCGCATCTGCAAGCCCAACTCCAAGAAGCGGCTCCACTAAGTCAGACACATTACCATATGCAAAACCAGTTACGGAGCCCCCTTTATTGGCAATCCCCATAGACATGAAACATCTTGTAGTGTGACTGTCATCTCTCCCACGGGAAGATGGAAAGTGTGCGTCTCTAGTCTCCACCGCTCAACGAGGCCAGCGATGAGCCATTTGTTAATATTTATATCATCCATTCGAGAAACTTGATACAAACTGAGCCTACACAAGATTGGTTCGCAATGCTCGTGGTATGGAATCACAGACCAGTGGTGTCGAACATCCACCCCGTTATAAGCTTGTCATTGTTATACAATTTGGTTAAAATAAAATATCGTAATTCAAACATTTATATCTCTTTATAAAAAATTATGTGAATTTTGGATATTATATGATTCATTGAGTAACTTACAATATCAGAGAACAGTGAGATCTTATGCTGTGCATGCAGCATCCATAACAAATCGCTAAAATTTTGTGCTGGCAAGTTCAAATTTGGTCGAGCCTCAAATGCATCATGAACATCTGCTGCAGGATCATGCGGACCACAACTACTTGACATCCTGCATGCATAACATTTTAAATAATTTAGATTTAACCCAAAACTTAAATACATAAATTAATTGCCTAAACAACCTACATTAATAAATTACTAAATTAAACAATTCCCTATAAAATCTAAAAACTCACATGAATTAATTATCGAATACATGAAAGAATTTGAATTTTATTTGTTGCACAATCAAATTTGAAGTTTTTAGTATTATGTAAAGATTGAAATTTTTAAATTATTTTTATTAATAAATTTCAATTGTGGACATGTAACTTCACATAAAAAATAATATTTTAAGCAATTATGTTAAACGTTTATTTATCAATCAAACTTGAATCCTACTGTGTTGTGCATTCTTTGAAAAATTGTACAACAAAATAACTTTAATTTGCTTAAAAGCTAACCAAGCATGCTCAGGTCTCTTAATTGAATCAAATGACAAAAAAAAAATCTTTCAAAAAATGGAGAAAATATTGTTTCTGTATTAGTTTGTTGATATTAAAAAAAAAATTCTTTTCTTAAACTCTTTCAAAAAAATTCTTTCTAGTCATGTTACATAGTTTTCTAAAAATTGAAATCCATATTTTGATAGTTACAATGAATAAGAAAAAGTTAACAAGAAAAAATCCAATGTACACAATTTTTACTTACGTTATGTTATCATAAATATGCATATCTTTATCCATTTTTGTGAATCAAACAAATACAAATTCACAACCTTAGACCTAATCGGGTGCTAATTCACAAAATTAAACCTAATTCATAAAGTTAATGCAAGTTTGGTGCAAATTCACAAAATTAAAACTAATTCATAAAATTAAACCTAATCGGATATTAATTAACAGAACTAAACCTAATCGTGTGTGCTAATTTACAAAATTAAACTTAATCGGGTGCAATTTCATAAAATTAAACCTAATTCATAAAATTAAACATAATCGGATACTAAATTACAAAATTAAATCTACTTGGGTGCAATTTCACCTAATTAAATCTAACAATAGTCTTGCCAACAAATCAAATCAATAAATTATTGAGAATTTACTAATTTTTACAAACATTTTAAGAAAAAAAAACTCACGGTGGGAGAGGGCGAAAAAGAGGGGTTGGCGAAGCTGGACGTTGTTGTCCACGACGTCCCATGCATGTGGCGGAGGTGGGGTTTCTTCTCTGATCGCTGTCGGTGGGTGAGAGCACAGATCCGTGGTTTTTTTTTCTTTTTTTGGCATTGTCGGCAGAGGTAGAGACAGGGAGCGAGAGAGAAAGGAATGGGGCGCACGGGTCTTTCTTTTTTCTTTGGGGACCAGGCCGTGATAGCCAAGAACGGGCAGAAAAAATCGGACCAGGCCGTGATAGAGGAGAACAGTCAGACTTTTAACTTTCCGTTAGGCACTGGCTGTTGTTCTCTGTAACATCCAGGACCAACGTAATTAGTTGGTTAATTATAATTTGCTAAGCCGGCCGCGATGGTCTATAACGTCCCCTGGACGTTATGGACTATGACGTTTTTCCTATATATCAAATTTCCACGAAATGCTTCCTCATTATAGATATATAGTTTTTCTATTAATAAAAATTTCGGGTCATTTCAGCCTATATAACATCAATTTTAGAACCCATCGAACCAAGTTCAAAAAGTGATCCAAACCGATCTTTTTCATTAGTTGTGCGTTTACATGCAAAATTTAGAATTTTTCAAATTTATTTAGTATCAAGTCAAGCAGTTAAATGTGAGAATTTTTATGTTTATTTTAATACATTTATTTTTTAATATTTTGACAACTTAACTTGATATTAAAATAATTAAAAAAAATAGGTTTATCTACTTCGGAGTGGAGCCATGCAAATATGCAATCCTCATCCCAATGGATGCGGTCCGCATCCCTTTTTCCCTATGCCCAAATCTAATTAACCTTCTAAATAACCCAATTTGTTCCATATTAATGTAATTAACCAATTTATGCCAAATATATTGCACTTTTTAAAATTCTATTTTGTTCCACATTAATCTAATTAGCCTTTAATTGATCAAAATAACCCAAACAACTTTGACAAATGATTTTCACACTTATAAATCCACCATTGTTAAATAATTGAACTTGTGCCGCAGAACAAGCAGATTAAAATGACTGCCGAGCACTTGAAATTCGGATGTCTAAATAATCCAAATTTTGAGTTTGAATTCGGACCATCTAATCTGTTATGTCACGAATATTAAAAAAATTTCCTACATTCTACCTTCAAATTCTAATCGGACGGTCAGGATGTAAATTCAAAATTTGGGTTACTATTAGGAACTGGGTGTAGGTCCGATGCCCATCGGACCTTGTTTGGTTCCGATGGGCAGATCTACCGTAGGATAATGTAATGATTTGTGCGCACGAAAATTGAAACATAAACGCACGGGTTTTAAAGCATTTCGCACGAATCTAAAAGAAAATCGATAGTGATTAAACCAGTCGAACCGAGGTAGGTCCGATGGACCTACTCCCAGTTCTACTATTAGAGAATCCGGACTCGAGCAGCGAGCACCTGTGCCCTGGGGTCCGTGATACGAAAAGAAAAGTAAAACATCCTAAAACCATTAAACCAAGGACCTATCTGAACAACTCCAGTCCAAATAGGCTAGTGTTTTGAAAAAACCCGGCCGGTCCAGGACCGGACCTGGACCGGCCCGTCCCGTGCACAGGACCCGTCCCGGACCGGGGTTAGAGACGGTCCGGTCCTGGGACGGGGCGGTTTGGTTTTCTTCCCACAGGCCCGGACCGACCCCCCTTCTTCTACCTGTGGACCCGACCCGTCCCGTCCCGGACCGGACGAACCCGCTAGACCCGGATTTTTTACTGTAGCAACGGACCGAACCGGCTGGACCCGAACTCGCTGCACCGTGAGCCGCGCATACACCGGCCAGTGAACCACGCCCGCGCCCGTGAGCCGCGACCGTGAACCGGACCCGCACCCGTGAGCCGCGCATACACCGGCGCAAAATTGGTTTTTTTTGTTGGCAGCGGGATTCGAACTTGGGTCCTCTCTCAATACAACCAAAACCTTTACCACTCCGCCACAGTTTATCTTATGTTACATTATACTAACGTTAATATTTGACCTCTCATTTAAGCCCGTATCCATCAAACAAGAGATCCAATATATCACAAAATCACAACAGCAACCCCCAAATTCAAATAGGGGAAGAGGCAACGATGATTTTGTTCTACATTTTATTATTACTTACGAGAAAAATGAAAATATGATGATCTATTCTTAGATGAAGCTTTTAACCACTCCGCCAGAGTATCAAGATTCGTGCTCCATAATTAATGATTAATAGTTTAATACTACTGTTCTGTCTAGAACGCACATTTTTTGTTTTAATTCGGAATAATTAAACTTTAAAGTTTATTATCTTCCCTTAAAAGTATAATAACTGTTATATATCTAAAATATTTCTAAAGAAAGCTAATATACCAATATTTCTAAAATAATTCTAAAGAAGCTTCGATCAAAATATTTAAACTGAACAATTGAGGCGGAACTAGAAAATTTAAATTGTAGAGCTCAAATTTAAAATACCTAATTAATGCACGTGATTAGAATTTAAACCCAAATCTCTACAATATACATAATTTAAACCCAAATCTTAAGACAACAAAATAATAAAATGGTAATATACATAATTAAAAAATTAAAATTATAGGAGTGATTAAGCATCTCTTGGCTTGTCTTAAGATTCGCACCTGCGGAACAACTAATACTAAGATTCATATATAATATGAATGTCAAACCAATAAAATGAATTGTAAAATAATAATGCAACATAGGTCTTGTATCCTAATTAAGTCTTAAGAATAATAATGCAACATAGCTAATAAATTGAATATTGTAATTTAATAATGCAACCTAGCTATTTTATAATAGGAAAATAAGGAAAATAAGTCATGAAAGGTTATTCATCATGTTGACTAGTCAATTAATAACAATGAAGGTGGCAACAATGTTCCATAAATAACATTTCTTATTTCAAAATTATCAAACAAGGTTAGAAAGTATAAATAATAACTAAGAATATGTATATATTTTACCTAGAACTATTGCTAATTTAAAATTTATTAACACAAATATTGACAACATATTTTACCTAGAACTATTGACAACATATTAACTTAACACAAATACATGTAACTAGCTTATAATTTTAAAATGAAACACTAACAATGTGACATATATTGAAATAGAACTAGGGTATTCTATTCAATTATTCAATATATCTTTATGCTATGTCATATTAATAAAAAATGATAACATTTAATATGCAAGTATTATTATTAATCAAATAATTTGAATTTTACAATGATTATTGGAATTTTTGAGTTTGGGGACAATATGGTGAATCGATCATTTCTGAAGGTATTTATATCATCTGGTATGGATCAATTCAAACGAATTGGATCGAAATCCCCAAAGACTGGGATCAGTGTGCAATCTTGTGCAATAATTTGTGTAAAATTTAGTCACTAATTATATTTTCACATAAAAAAATATAATGAGCTGTTCAGATTAACTGTTCGAGGTTAATTGTTTTTAAATCAATTGTTCAAAAATATAATGAGCAGTTCAGTTAATTGTTTTTAAATCAATTGTTTAAAAATAATTCAGTTTTAAAGAATCAAATAATTCGTCATTTTTTCCTAAAGCAACTGATTTAAGGAATTTTTGTAACATCAAAACCGAATGTTTGAAAAAATAATCTAATTCAGTTTTGTTTTTAAATCAATTGTTTTAAAATAAATCAGGTTTAAATTTTAATAAAAGTGTTGGAATGTCGTGAATTTTAATTTATATCGTATTATAACAAAAATTGTTCGATTCAAATAACAAACTTATTGAATTGAACAAAAAACAGCAAAAAAAAACAGAAAAAAAAACAGCAAAAAAAAAACAGCAAAAAAAAAAACAGAAAAAAAAACAGCAAAAAAAATAGAAAAAAACCGGTGGACCGGACCGGACAGTGACCCCCGGACCCGTGGACCGGACCGTCCCGGACCGTGGAACCGCCGGACCCATGGTTTGATCAAGGGCCGGGGTCGGCCTCTGAAAACCGGACCCGTGGACCGGGCGGGTTTGGACCGTCCCGGACCGGACCGTTTTCAATTCACTAAAATAGGCCGATAGCAGGCTTTCTTTTTCTTTTGTATTTTAATTTTGTGAAGCAAATCCGTTTTCATTTTTTTTCATTCGGCCCCTTTTTACCTTCGAGTTCGTGCTGACCCACCGTCCAAATCCCGCCTACCCTCCCGAAACCCTTCCCCAACAAAACCCTTCTCTCTGTCGTCCTGTTCTAGGTTTTTCACTTGTTCCCAGAAGCAAGAGGAGGGCCGAATAATGGCGCCGGAGGACGATATTGTCCGGCCAGATGTCGCCTCGGCAGGACTCCACGTCAGCGAGCGGATCGGGCAGGACGTGGCGTCCACGCAGCTCGATTTGGAGGAGTCGCTTGAGGCCTCTCGCTACGCCAGCCACCCTTACTCCGCCCATCCCAAAGATGTACTTCTCTTTTCTTCTTCTATTTACATAAGCGTCCTTGCATTAGCTGGATGTCTGTCTTGCAGTATATTCTTGCCATTTCTTTCCACGGGCTACAGCTCTCTATTTGTACTGGAGTATTTGTACTTGCTATGCTAGTGACCTCAACTCAAAACCAGTAAACGTAACTCCTCCTTTTCCAGTCATTGCCTTCAAAATTTGTCTTCCCCCCTTGTATACAATACGGGCCACCAGATTTTGGTTTTGTAATAGAGTGACATTTTGGTATTTACAAATTTTGATATACTCTTGGCAGATTATAGATGCCTTTAACTACTTAAGGTCCCTTCAAAATGATGTACCAATTGTTATTAGTTACTTTTTGTCCAAAAAAAAGTGAAGGAAAAGAAGGACAAAGGGCTCTTGGCTTGTCCGTATTTTTCTGGTTAATTACGGTACTATTTACGTTTCAGTGGCCTGCACTGGTTGAGGTTAGTGAATTGAGGGAATTGCCGTCTGTGCTCGTTGAAAGGTACCATTCGGTTGGCGAAGTGACGACTCTTTGTGGCATGTTCCCTGAGATCCACCGAGCATGGGCTTCAGTTGACAACTCTATGTTTATTTGGCGTTATGATAAGTGGTAAGAATTGAAGCATCACTTGGTAACAACTTTCTGCATAATCCTTTCTTCGTTTCTAATTTGTTCAGCAAGAGAAACAGGTGAGTGGGGTGTTTAGGAGTTTAAGAAAAAGTGTAGATACATGTTGTTAAACAAAAATTATATGAGAAATTGGGATCACTTATGTGTCAGTTTTGTACTACCAATGGTCCTTAATCAGTTTAGGTACAACCACCTTATCCTTTTCCTTTTGGTATATTTTCCTGACTTGTGGCTGGAAGATGGAGGGTTATGCTATAATTGCATAATCGGGTCTACATTATGTGATAATTATCAAGATTTGGCCTTTAGGCAGGCAAATTAAATGACAGATCAACTGTTGTACTGTAACTCTGGAGGTGCATTCTGCTGTCTTTGGTATAACAAAACAGATGGTAATATTTCCGACCATGTTTTGTTTTCTATACTGTTGTAGGGATGGGCAATGCAAGGAGCATAATGAAGAGCAAGCTGTTCTAGCTGTGGGCCTTGCTAAGGCTAAGCCAGGGGTCTTTGTGGAAGCAATTCAGTATCTTTTAGTTCTTGCAACTCCAATTGAGGTTTTTTACTGCTTTGATTTTGTATAAGTAGTAGAGGCATGCTTTCAGTTGGTTTTGTTATAATTGGATTGAAATTACGAAAACTTGTTTTTATTTTTTTTCACAATTTCCCAAAAATATAAATCAATTTGATCCTAACCTAACTGAACAAACTAGACAAATTTTTGGTATTTGGTTTAAAGAATAAGCATGAAAAGCTAAGCTTACATCGAGGTTTAGTTAATTGTCCAACACTTAATAATCATGTGTATTAACCATGTAATATGATATAGTGTACTTTTAAATCTGTAATATATCAGCATAATATATTCAGAGTAATTAAGTCTGTGTAGTTCATTTATTGGCACATAGCATCCCACAACTAGGAGCTATATAGTTAACCATGGATCGTGCAAGTTTGCAGTGTCACCTCCGGTATTCCTAAATTGTGCTGCGAAGCTTGTATTTATACTAGTTAATGCAATCAACCCCAAAACAAGTGGGAAGAAAAAAGATCAATCCATCAAGTACCAATGCCTGTTGTCGTCTACTTCTGTCCAGTGGTCATCTTTAATTTTATAAGTTTTTCGTGTTGCTGATACAGCCTCTAGCTGTTATTCAAAACAGATACAGTCCTTCCTGATCTTCAGATTGGCTGTTCAATTTACTCAACGTTGTGAAATTAAATAATAAATACATAGCAGCAAGAAAACAAAGAAATAATGTGCTCACACTGATTTTGAACCCTGTAATTCTTGCAAAGAAACACAAATATGACCCCTATTTTGACCCCATTTTTTTTTTCTACTAGTGCAATCAATTCAAAAGGCACAGAAAAGAGAAAGTAGAAAAAAGATCACATATTGGCACTGGACACAAATTTACAGTATAAAAGGACTTTTGTATTGTACTGGTGGTTTATCTACATCTATATCATTATTGTGATATTCACTCCTAATTCCTATGATATTTATTGGGCTCACAGTTGGTACTCGTGGGAGTTTGTTGTGCAAGCGGTGGGGATGGGATGGACCCATATGCAGACCTGGCCCTCCAACCTCTACCTGAGTACAGGATACCATGTGATGGTGCCGAGGCAGTGTGCATCACCTCCACTGACACAGGTCGCATTTTCATGGCAGCACGCAATGGCCAGATCTATGAGCTCCTTTACACAAATGGATCTGGGTGGCAGAAGCGCTTCCGTATCGTCTGCATGACTTCTAGCATCCTGATGCGGTACATATGTTGCCATCGCCTATTTATCAAGTTTTTTGGCTGGTTTGAACCATTTGTGTTTATTAACTGGGTTTTGGTTTCTGAATTTATGACTAAGCTCGAGCAGCTAAGGGGCTGTGCTGACGTTAAATGTTGGTATCTACCATCTGCAATTTGTTACTGGGATAGCATGCATATTTCCTAATTTTCAATAAACCGACATTTTAGTAGCAGGATGTTATGTAAGGTCCAAAAAGAACTAAAGAATCAAGAAATATGTTTCACATTGTAAGTTGACCTTTTTGGGAGGCTAGGTGTCGGGGGACTCTGCAGGAGGGGTGGTTGGTGGTGGTAAGGTATATAACACCAGCGTAACACTATTATGATGCTTGAATATGAATAGAATAAAAAAATATAGTTCTTTTCCAGGTTCCTACCAACTTCATACATATTTGGAGCAGCCGATCCCATTATCCAGATGGTAATAGATAATGAGAGACACATTCTCTATGCACGGACTGAGGGCACAAAACTACAAGCCTATGATTTGGGGGAAAATGGATTAGGACAGTTGCGAAAAATTGCCGAGGAGAAAAACCTAATCGACCCTAGAGAGACCAACCACCGGGCCCGCCGGGCTGCAGGTCCAAGGTCATCCATTGCATGCATTTCACCCCTCTCCCTTACCGAATCAAAGCGGCTTAACCTAGTTGCAGTACTGTCAGACGGCAAGAGGCTATATTTTTCTTCTTTTGGGTTGAATAATACCAATGCTCAAAGGCCAACATGCTTAAAGGTTATTGCTACCAGGCCTCCACCTCCTCCAGTCCCAGGTCGTTCTCACCAGCCTGACAACTTGGCAATAAAAGCTGATTCTGCGTTCTATTCTGTTGGGACCCTAATTCTCTCTGATTCCTCTGGTTCTGCTGGCTCATCTTTAATTACAGTGCAGAGAGATTCAAGCCAGTCGACTACACAACCACCAGCTGCTAGCTTGTACGGCACTGGTGCTAGTGGTGCCGTGAGAAATTCTCGTGCCTTGAGAGAGGTCGTATCAACCTCTGTGACTAATGGCTGGGTTCTCTGTGCAGCAGACGTGCTCCCTTCGGGTAACAATGCATCCATGGTGCAATCTCTTTACAGGGACGTGATACCTTCAAAAGGTTTAGGATCTGAGCCAATGAATGCACGCGCGGTTCTCAGACTTTGGGCCCGCGGTGACCTCTCCACTCAACACATATTGCCAAGACGAAGATTCGTGATTTTCTCTAACATGGGTTTGGCTGAAGTCATGTGCAACCGGCCTGTTGATATATTAAGCCGGTTATTTGACAGAAATGCACCCAGGCTGCAAATCGAAGAGTTTTTCAACCGGTATGGACCTGGTGAGGCTGCTGCCATGTGTCTTATTCTGGCGAGTCAGCTGCTCTTTGACGAGGAGGAGACAATTAGCAATATGGTTCGTGCCAGGGCTGCTGAGGCTTTTGATGATCCTGGTCTGGTCGGTACAGCCCAGGCCGGTGCAGGTTCAAGGCCGCCATCAACAGCTAATGGTGGGTTCAGCATGGGCCAGGTGGTGGTACAGGAACCTGGGCCTGCATTCTCAGGAGCTTATGAGGGACTATGTCTGTGCGCATCGAGGTTATTGTTACCGGTGTGGGAGTTCCCAGTTGTTGTGGTACGCGGGCACCTTGACAACAATGCAGAGGCTGGTGTGGCGGTTTGTCGGCTCCCAGTCGGTACCATGCGGGCCCTGGAAGGCAAGTTACGTAATTTGGAGCATTTTTTGAGGGTGAGGCGGGATGAGAGAAAGGGGTTGTATGGGTATGTCGCTAGTATGGGGGAGTATTCCGGGGGTATTTTGTATGGAAGGAGTGTGGGTTCTGCTAAGAGGCAACGGCCTCTTTACTCTTCTTCTGAGCTTGTGGCTATGGAGGTACTGAATAGTTTTTTACTTTCATGTTCGACCTTTTCCTTTCTTTTCCTCGTGATGAGTACAAGTTGTTAACTTGATATGCTAAGATAAGGAATCAATATAAAACTAAAAAAAATGACGTGGAATCCTTGCAGAAAAAAGAATGTAGAAGATATGATGTTTATTATAATAATTTATGGTAGAAATTTAATCGGAGACAAAATGATGTTTATTATAATAATTTATGGTTGATCCTACAAAGAATGTAGAAGATATGGTAGCCTTGCAGAAAAAAGAAGTGTGAATTAAATTTTTCTTCATCTGAAAACATGGACAAGTACCACTCGAAAATGTCAATTTTCAGCAGAGTCTAATACAACCTGGTTCTCACCAGTGTCTATCTTTAAAATATGGTAATATGATAAAACAGTGACAATTCTTCAATACTTCGGCACAAATGGAGCAGAAAAAGATGGAAAATATAAATATAGGTCAGGTGGCAAACTACTTTATGGACCTACATATCCTGGCTTGCTCCAATAACCGTGACAGTACTAGTCCCTGATCAGCATAACTATCAACATTGTAGAATAGCCCTAAATAAATGTCTTAGCTGTACAATAAATATATGTAGGTTCGAGCGATGGAATGTCTGAGGCGGTTGCTTAGAAGAAGTAGTGAAGCTCTCTACCTGCTTCAGCTTGTTTCCCAACATAATATCACGCGACTGGTACAGCAATTGGACCCTGCCTCACGTCAGAAGCTGGGACAACTCACTTTTCATCAGCTGGTTTGTTCTGATGAGGGTGACCGGACTGCCTCAAAACTTATATCAAACCTAATGGAGGTATGAAACAAAATTATTGAACTTTTGTTGGAATGTCTGCATGTGCCTACAGAACATACAAAATATCATCTATACCTGTTCCTAATTTGTTCAAACGATGCTCTAACTTCCTCTATTTCTTCATGTCTCTGCTTGGTAATTTCTGAAGTTGATGTGAGAGAGTTGCTGGTATAGAATTATATCAGATGCTCACATAATCTCACTGGATCCCAGCAAATCTCAAATGTTTCTTTTTTACCCATACAGAAAAATGTCGTGTTTACTCCTACATAACATATGAGGTATACTGTATGTGCATTCCTTCACCCATTTTGTTATATTGGTGCCCAATTGACCTTTCCTTTTCACTATTTCTTTCTAATTAAATCAAAGGTCAGTCAAAGACTTGGTAGTCTGGAGCCGGACTTGATGGAGGGGTATATGTGGTTTTTTCTATTTGTGTCATGCAACATCTTTGTCATGTTAGTAGTGCTATTCGTGATATTTTCAGGTGATGAGATTCATCTATTTGACTCTACTTAAGATATGTAACTCTAATGGCATGAAAGTTCAAGCAAGAAAAGCAGGATTCTAATTGGAAGCCTTGTCATTTTTTTGACATGGATTCTTATTCTTTCTTTTTGTAGTACTATGTTGGACCAGAAAGGAGTAGTTCCTTAGATGATATTAGCACGAAGCTGAGGGAAGGTTGCCCTAGTTATTTTAACCAAGCTGAGCACAACTTCTTCATGGCAGTAGATAAACTTGAAAGGGCATCCCTGACGAATCAGCCTGATGAGAGACAGAAGTTAGCTAAGGATGCATTTGAAGTTGTTAAAATCATCCCTGACTCAGTCGATTTGGCTTCGTTGTGCAAGCGCTTTGAGAACTTAAGGTATCATTCCAGTCAGTCTAGTAGCTGGAAGAATATTTTTTGTTGTCAATATTAATTGCTGGATGCTAATTGATCCTTGTAAGCCCTAACCTTGACAGAGTACTATGTTTCTTTTACATTTAAAGATTCTATGAAGCGGTTGTAAGGCTACCTCTACAAAAGGCTCAAAATCTTGAATCAAACCCGAGCTCAAACCCTAGGGCTATTGAAGAGTGCTACGAAATAGTCACAAACGCACTTCGTAACCTGCAAGGAAGTGGGGTCCACAGCATGGATCCGGCCTCTAGAAGCAGGTATACGAAGCAGGTCATCCAGCTTAGCATGGAGCAGTCCAGCACAGCCTTTCGAGAGCATCTTTACCATACTTTGATAGACCTTGGATTGGAGAATGAATTGCTGGAGTTTGGTGGGTCTGACTTGGTGGCATTCTTGCAAAGCGGTGGCACCCACAGGCGATCTCATGAGGTATAATATTTCTTGACCATGGATTTGTAGGTATAATATTTGGTATTCGCTGACCATGGACTTGTAGGTATAGTATTCCCTGACCATGGACTTTTAAAGGCCAACAGAATCAGCTTTGATTTTTGTAAATAATAATTAAACCTGATCATATTATGGCATTACACCAGTAGGTTGTACATTCTGTGGCTTTGTTTCTTTTAGTACTTAATATTTGTTGGAAGGTTCCTGTGTGGTTTGGGGCCATTATTTTGATAAAATAAAATTTAGGACTGTTAAATTGGTCCGTGTCCAGACGTTCTAAGCGTGATGAGTGTTAGAAAAGTTTAACCAGCTAACCTGACAAAATATCAGGAACTACTGACCCAGTTGATTGGGCTCATATCAACTAATTATGTACCTGGCAAGTATTGATTGAACATTTTGCTGGTTAGTGGATAATTTCTCATGAATGCAATGTTACTAAATAATATTAACCCGTATCACCTGTGAACCTACGCTTCAATTTTACCCATTTTAGCATCAGTCATCCCTCAGCTGCTATGAGATTAACCCTAAATTTAGGCTCGCCTTACTCTCAGTTTGCAATGAACTGTTGATGATGTCAGAACATACCAAAATCCCAGATGGTAAGTATTCTGGGACACAAACCACTTCATATACTGGCCATGACATGTATAGGCTATCTTGTAACAAGTAGATATCTCTATCCTCAATGCTAACCTTCTTTATGCCCTTTTTATAAGACACGACCTGGTGGGGTGTATATGATGGAGGCGTCTACTGGTCCAGGCCCCACAAAGTACCTCAACCTTCTGGCAAAGTATTATGTTTTGAAGGGACAGCACAGAGAGGCTGCACAGGTGCTTTTAAGACTGGCTGAGAGTCATAGCACTGGTCCGGAGAGTCCCACGCTAGAGCAGAGGTATATCTGATCTCTTCTCCTTATTTTATGTACAGATCAGTACAAAATTTCTTCTGATGCCTACTTATTGTTTGGAGTTATCAATTGGAGTTTTGTTTTTTCTTTTACTTTATGAAAAGAAGCTTGAATGAGGAAAACATTTGCATTTTACATCTAGGATTTGTGAAGCTTTAACTGACTAGTACAGCATTGAAAATAAAGAAACTCTGTACCAGACTGTCAAATGATGGTGCCAGTACCAGTAGTGTGGTCCAGTATTGTTTTCTTGTGACACCATTTTATAGTATAGGACCATTTCTTTTTTGGCTGAGACAGGCACCAGTACCTAAGCAATGCGGTCTTACAAGCCAAGACAGCTAATGTCAGTGGAGGTCCTACGAGAAACCTAACCGATGAAGGCTTCTTGGGCATACTTGAGGATAAGCTCACTGTTCTGGGGCTTCAAATGCGAATCAGAGATGAATTTGAGTTGATGGCCTCTAGGTCTAGGCCAGTTGGTGGTGAACAAGGGGATGCCTCGCCATCTAGCAGCCTCCCAATGGATGCTGAGGATGTGGCTGCCAAGGCTAAGGAGCTGTCACTGAATTTGAAGAGCATCAATCAGCTCTACAACGATTATGCGCTTCCTTATAAACTTTGGGAGGTAATTATTCATTTGTTCATTTGGAAATTCCATTGCGTACTGCAAAGCTCACAATTATATGTATAATCCTGCAAATTTGAGAAAATTATATATGCCCCTTTGAAGCGTCAAGCACGAGAACATTTAAATTATACAATCTGTTCCTGTCTCCCTCATTACGTGCGGAGGAACATTTAGCAGCTAAGGTAGTATTGTAGGGTCTATAGGGATTATTTCATATTGCTTTCTAGGCCAATGTACGATCTGTCTCATTTTGCAGGGTAGACAGGAACTGGTCCATTTTTTGGGATTATTGCACATTTTCTGTCTTGACGCTTTCAAATGTGTCTTTTCTTCTTTTTGAACCACTTACATGCTGTCTCGTATTCTTTACCAGCTGTAATTTCTCCACAGATGATAATATCTGTAATGAAAGAGCATATGGCCATATGCATAGAGAAATATACTAGAACGAGCTGTCATTATACCTTGGAGACAATGTGAGGTGTTCAGGAGTGAACAATTAATGAAAAATATCACTATCATGTAGCCCTGATAGGTTTATGTAGGTAGAGCTGTTTATATGAAGAAAAAAAGGTAAATGTAGTACAAGAATTATTTGGTAGCCCGAGATGCCAATTTTTTCTCAACAAGAGTAATGTCCTTATTGATTGTTTTTGCTTAGTCATACTAATTGAATATAGTTGACATGGTAGTCAATTCGATCTTTTCAGGTATGCCTGGAGATACTGAATTTTGCAAACAACACAGGAGAGATGGTTGGCCGGGTGGTCATGGAGACCTGGGCGCGCCTCCTTGACCAATGTCTTTCCAATGGAGGTGTGAAGGAGGCATGTGCTGTACTTAAACGAGTTGGCCCCAAGCTATATGTTGGTGATGGCGCATGCCTTCCCCTCGATTCAATCTGCCTTCACCTTGAAAAGGCTGCAATGGTAGGCAGTAGATGTTTGTACAGTTTCGGTTTTTTAAACTTTTGGTTCACTGCCTAAGATGCCAGTAAGAAACATAACTGCCAATTTTGGATTTTCCACAATCTGATGCAATACTTCTTCGTCCTGGAGAATTTTTTCTTGGACTAATTCAATCCTTCTATATTTTTATGAAAAACTGTTTTTATTTCAATGTTATGTTGGATTTATGGCCTATAGTACTAAAGGCCAGTTTTACGGGCCTACTAGACGGTAGGGTGATTTTCTTGTTTCCTGATGCCCAATTAGTGCTCCTGCTAATAATGCTATTCTTTTTCTTTTGAGCGCCAGAAAACGTTGCTCTTTTTTAAAATGCTGACAACAAATGGGCTTTTTCTTCTTGCCACAACAAGTCATGTTGTCTGCATCTTGATGTTTAAACAATTACCCAATTGAACAGCTTATAAGTAGAAGAGCAGACAGGAAAAATCAACTATAATAATATAGTGGAAATTTGCAGACTAGTACCACTTTCGTCAAGCTATTTGAATTATGGCCCTACATAAAATATTTGTATTAAACAGGGATTGTCTGAAATCTGTTACTGATTAATGCAGGGAACTATTTTTGAATATTCTGGTAAATGGCGGTGATGATCATGATACACTTTTGACAGTAGACAAGCTACAAATCCCACTCTATCAACTCCACTAAACATACTAACTATAATTTTATTTATTTTCAGGAGAGGCTGAGTAAAGGAATCGAGCTGGTTGGAGATGAGGATGTGGCAAGGGCTCTTATTGTGGCATGTGGTGGTGCATATGAGCCTGTAGTGGCTGTGTATGACAAACTATTGACAAACGGGGCTGTTGTACCCTCTTTGACCCTTAAATTGCGCCTACTGAGGTCAATCCTGGTTGTACTCTGCGAATGGGCATCAACTGTCACTGGGTCCACCACTCTTACTTATTCTGGCGCCTTCTGGATGGATAGGACGTCTGTGATAAACCAAGGTGTCAGAGATAAGATCATAAGTTTGGCAAATAGGTTCGTTTCTGGTTTCTTTTCGTATAGTGAATTTGGTGGGAAATAGGCACAGCAAGTAGGTTATCAAAACAAGACTAGCTTTCGTCACATGCTTTTACATTTATTGGATAATTTAGAAATAATATGCTAATTCCCAACCTGATTGTCAAAACAAATATAGCTCTGAATAAAATACACCCAAGAAGTATACTTTTTTTTTCCACTTTGCTTTTTTTTTTCTTTTTATTGCAAAATGTTTATTTGACTTCCATTGTTGCACAACTGAGCAGATACATGACGGAGGTGAGACGGTTGCCCCTTCCACAGAGCCAAACTGAGACCATCTTCCAAGGATTTCATGAACTTGAGGAGCAACTCTTATCCACTTCTCACCCTAGATTTTGACATATCTTTTTAAACTAGTCTGTGTATTAGTGTGCATTGTTTATTTGAGCTGTAGTTTCTACCATGAGATTACATGCTTAACCTTGTATTCTTTATAATTGCATTTTTTTTAGATAAGATATATGATTGAAACGTTGTCTTCTGAATTTGTTTCTTACAATTTCATCAGGGATAATGAGCTACGACTAAGATTTAGATCATCGTTCTGTTGCTGATGATTGATGTTATTCTGTATAATTAGTTTTTTCCATTTCCATTCAATTTGGTGCTACTTTCCGTAATAGCATCTACGAATACACGTGATATTCTGACATATAATAAAATCTGGGGTACTTAAAAAGACTTTGCAAGATGACGAACTGCTATTTTAACATAATTTGTTAAATTCGAGTCCAAAGATAGAAACTTATGCTGGCAATAGTGAGCTCAACCAAGGTACATTAAAACTGAAAGGTACATAGAAACAACAGCTAAAAGTAAAATGTGAAGTGAAGTTTATACAGGTAGTCTAAATTCCAAGTGATGGGAGCAGAACAGGAAATTTCTAGTCTTAAGAAAAAATGCGATTACAATGCTGCACATGACAGTCGAATGTATATCCATTTATTTTGTAAGTGTTCGAGCTTTGCATTTTCTCAAATTCTTCTAGAAAAGAACCTATCGTCAGGTAACAATTTGTCAGGAGACGATCAATTTACCCTTGTTCCCCAAGGAGAATTTTAATATTTTATAGATAAATTTAACAAGAGTACAAAAGGTCTATGAGGACTTTTTTGTATTCTTTTTGGGTAACAATTCATCCTGTATATGCTTCACTGTTTCTGTGAGATCTTTTAACTCCGTTGTTCTGGTTTTCTCATCTGCACTCTCTCCAATCATAATAGAGAGACGGTTTAAGCATGATAGGTATTGTGCTTTGGCATCCGGTGCATTTAGTAGTATACTCCTTATCTGAGGCTAAATGACATAAAACAGATAATTAAACAGAGGATTTTTGCCAATAAAATTTCTTGTGGACTGCCGGAGTAGAATACTCCTATCTATGCAGCACATAGTACTTAGAAAATGGTTACGTCTCTATACTAGGTTGACATCATGGTGGTATTTGCAAACAAAATTTACCTGTCAATGCAACAGCAGTAACCCTGACTATTGCGAATTTTTATCCCTCGTAATAATTATGAAACTGAGGGAAAATTATTCTTTTGTTGTTTATCAAGGCTGGTAAGCCTGACATTAACGTAGCATGAAAAATTAGTTTATAGTTTGAAAAGACAACTAAATATCCGAAGGCCAAGGAGTCTACCTCCTCAATTATACAATCACAACTGCATTGCATATCATCTTAGATTTTGTGAAGACCAGGCTCTAAATGTAAATTTTCATTTTCAAATATGGTAAATATTTGGTTTAATTTGAAAAAAAACATTTAAAATAACAAAGTTGATAAATCACATGAAAATTTATCAAGGTAAAAAAGAAAGCTAAAAGTTTACCTCATTGTAAATTGAAATACACTCCCTAAGAGCATGTTCAGCCTCATGTGGATATCGTGCCGTCCCCTATAATCAAACATATGTTTTAAGTCTAGAAAATTTAATCTACCAAAGGGTAAAAGGAAAGGAATATTTGAAACATTCGTAAATATTATTATTCCTTTAAAGATTGGCCCTCAGCCCTCGAGCTGTACAAACCTACCCGTTTGAGTCTCGGACTACCTGAGTTGAGCAATTAGACGCACAAAACGGCCTATGAGTCACATGACAGGTATGGAGGTATCCAATTAATTGTTGCTCATAACAAAAGTAAATATATATATTGTAAAAGAAGAGGTAAAAGTATCTGGTTCTGTAGCCCAGAAATATTTGCCCATATGAAGTATCTGACTTTGTTACTTTGTACAGGAAAATGGACATAGGTAACAGAAAAAAAGGCATGTCATCTCAAACTAAGCAGACGGCGAAGTAATACTCGTTACAAACAATACACAGGTCTTCATGTGCACAAAACACGAAAAACATATACCTCTGGTGATAGCAGTTCATGCCTTTTTGATTCAAGGAGGCCAACAGCATCAAGAGCTTGAAGCTGCAGGGAGAGCAATAAGCAAGGATTATCATTGTACATGGTGACAATACTTATTGGTGTCATCTCCAATCAGCATGTTATGAAACCTCTTTTTTCTATTTAATTTCATAAAAATGGGAACATTTTATACAGCTTCAGTTTTTGGGGATAATTTCACAGATAAACTTGCAGAATGTCAATATTGCATGTAAATATCATATAATATACTCCAACAACATCTAACTAGCATCCGTTATGTCCCAATAAGCTTAAATTAAAAATGCTACACTCCTCCACAAAATAAGGAAGAAAACGAGGGGAAGAGATCGGGAGTAGGCAATGTGATATTTTCCATGTTTTAAAGGCATCTGAGATGTTCTTGCTTTACAAGAGTGCATTTGATATTTTGTGCAATTTAGCATATGAGGTTCTAGGGCCACAGAAGAGATTTTGACAACTCTTTCAAGCATGCCCATCTGTGAAATCTCCAATTGCAAAAAAGAACTCATCAAATAATAGGAACATTCATGGGTGCCTTTTCGAAAAGGCATGAAGCATCACCTACAGCCTATACCCCTCGTCCATTTGTCAAAAAAATTACCAAAACAGCTACACCTTTCTCCCTCATTAGAAGATCAATTTGAACAAGCTTAATGAGATAACCTAAAGTCCGTCAGCACGTACCATCTAACAAGAATTACAAACGACATCCAGACTATATTAACGGAACAAAAAATTTCCAGGTAAAATGGAAAAAGAAAACAGAAAAATGCTCTTTAATTTCTTTGGTGACATTTAAAGAGCATTTTGCCATGTAGACTGGAGAAATTCAATTAACATTTTTCAGGATATCTTTTTGTGAGAGACTACAGACTACAGGCATCCATGTTTGTTGTTTTGCAGGTCATGAATACATCTTGATGTTTTTTAGGGTGCAAATGTTACACAACTGCAATGCTTGACAAAAGGTTTAAAGCACATCATTTGATAAAACATACATATATGAGAAGTGCCCCATGGATGTCGTCTGTTTTCTTCTTTTCCCTTCTCAATGCGGCCTTTGTTATCCTGTCACAAAACAAGAAGAATAATTGGGTTAAACCAAAGTATGAGCATGTGAAGTATTTTGTACTACTACCCGAAAAAGTAACACACCAGCAGAAAAAGGAGAAAAGGGATCCAATTGGGATCACTGCATATTTATTAATACATACAATGACACAATTGTTTAGCCCCTTGTTCTATTATTTAAAGGACCTTGATTTTTGGCATACATCCAGCATGCATTAGCTTTAAGTAATTCCTAAAGGTTTTCAAATTTGAAGTGTTTCAACTCATGGACACTTGAAACTAGTGGTTTGTTAACATGCAAATCAGCCTTAATTTAACTTTAGTGTCCTCTTAACCTAAATTGTACAGTTGAACACAAACAGGCCAAGGTAAGAGAAAGAAATACGAGCAAATTACAAAATGGATCCTTAAAAATATTGCCAGCTTTTCATTAATGATTGCTGCCAATTTTGGAATATGATGCAATTGTATATATTTTGCTCATGAGTGAGGCTATGGTACTATGCATAGCGCATATTGGTCCGTAGTGGATGAATATCTCCATTTTCAAAGTCCAAACAATCGATCTGAACCGTTCAACATGTCTCCATATGAAAATGTACTTATAGATCAATTTTTACATTTTTTAGAACTTTTTTGCCATTTTTTTAGATAGGTAGAAAAACACTTGATCTAAATATTTGAGAACATTCAAAAGTAATGAATTTCTACCAAAAAAGTAGCAAAACAATTCTAAAATATGTAAAATTTAGTATACAAGTACATTTTCATATGAAAATCATGTTAAATGGTTCAAATCAACTTTTTGGACTTCGAAAATGAAAATATTGATTCGTAGTATGGACCGATCTGCGCTATGCATAGCATAGCCTCACTCTTTTGCTTATTGCTAATTGCACATTGTAATCTTACATTGCAACCTTTCATTTTATATATGAAATTGTCAGCAATCATTTTGACCACTGATCTTCACAAAAAAAAAAAGTATTGTCAGCTTATCTTTTGGGCCTGAAAATTTTAGAGGCCCCAATGTTACAAATCAGAATCTAGGATTAAAGTTGGAGAAGCTAAAGATGCTGACAAGGATCAATGCTGTTAGCCAGTATATACTGATACCAGAACCTTTCAAAGAAGCTACGGAATATAGAATGTTAATCCTTTTCCACTGATATTTGATCCAAATTGCTTCAACAGCTGACATGACAATCCCTTGTAGTTTACCTGATTGAGTCATCAAGGAGTTCCTTTGCCCTGATAAGGCTATCTGTATTGTCAGAATATTTGCCGTTAGCTAAAGGCATGTGTTTTGAATCATAGATTGCCAATCTTGCTAGATGAAGCATAGTAGAAGCAACCTACAATGACATAGTCATTATGAATAGCAGGTGAAAACAATGCATGCCCTCAAATGTATGAAAATATATCAGGTACATAAACAATGACAGAACTAGCCTGCTTTTGCCACTGTTGTCTCTCCGTAAATCAGGAAGAAAAGATAATTGGTTTGGCTACTTGCCAGATAAATAGAGAGGAGTATAGTGCTATTTTTCAGAGAGAGATAGAGAGAGAGCTGAACCTGAATGTGGTCTTCAGAGAGAATCCCTTTTCTGACTTCAAGGCATCTAACAAATATATCATAAATATTGAAAATTTTGTGCAATATAGCATAAGAAATACAATAGGATTAAGATACCCCACCCTGCAAATAGCCATCTAATATTTGGAACTCAACCATAGAGGGCAACTATCTGACAAAAGACCTAATTCAGGGATATCTGCTCAAGATGTACATCAAAAGGGGTGAGTATACATAACCCTTTATTATATGGGTGGGAATCCACTGAAAGTGATATGCAAGAATTAAATTTTTTGCCATGGCAGTTATTGAAATCAGAAGATTCATAACCAATACTGACTTGAAACCAAAAAGAATTGAACATAGGCCCTAAACATCTTTGGAAGAAACACCAAACACATTCAAAAACTAAGAAAAAAAAAATCTCTTGATAACCAAAAGACAAAAAGTTCTTCATAGCCAAAAAGTGGCAGCCCACCGCTTTTGGAACTCAAGTTCAGCAACAAAAAGAGCAATTATATTGAATCAAAATGAGTTATAATTATTAAGAAACTAAAGAATAGTAGGTCTAGTTGCAGATATGAGGGATGCTAGGTAATATTTGCAAACATGATATTATTCTGGGTCTTATTTCACAAAATATCAAGTAAAATAAGATCATTTTCAAAATGTAGACATCAGATGCGACTATCCAAGAGATCATATTATAGTTTGCACAAATATTATAGTTCTAACTTTAAATATAGTGGTAATCTAAACAAAATAACTCACTTCTCCAGCAGTTCTTGTGATTCTTTCAAGTTCCCAAGAGATTGAAGAGTTAAGGCCAAGTCTTCCGCTGCTCGTGCAGTTTCGAGAGAATCCCAACCCTAATCTTATTGTTTATTTTAATTAAAAAAAAGGAGAGAAGGAGATACAGAGAAGCTTTGGTTATAAACTATTCACTGATCAGGGTAAATTTATTGCAGTTAGCTCAGAGTTAGCTCACTATTGCAGTCAAAATTTCCCTAGATCTAAGAAAACCACAAGGTAGATTTATTTCCCTGAGCTTGATATAGTTTGGTGAATATTATGTAGAAAAAAATACTACGAGGCAAGGATAATCACGCTGGACCCAATAACTATCCAAGTGAAAATATACGAAGCTAAGACTTGTCTACACTTTTAGTGAAGAACGAAATCACCAAAATGTAAGCCTAGAATGTCAATCTTTTTATTTTGAACTAATTGTTATTCG
The DNA here is from genome assembly GCA_028015225.1 of Carex myosuroides. NCBI lineage: Eukaryota > Viridiplantae > Streptophyta > Magnoliopsida > Poales > Cyperaceae > Carex > Carex myosuroides. The sequence continues at coordinate 4,356,015 of CM051474.1, read as the reverse complement.
TTTTCTTATCCGAGAAACAAGAGCAGCCTCACCTTTGAAAGTTGTAGTGCATGCAAAATCTTCCTCTGTAACATTTCAGCATCAGCTGGCCTATTTGATTTGAGCATAATCTGAATAATTAATAAAAAAAAACTCATGTTTACATTACATATAGCACTACGAATAATAAGCAAGCCATTTCAAAGAACACGAAAGAAATGACTTTGATTCAATATTAACAGCCTCTGTTTGTGTCCTAGCTCTTACCCTTAGCTTTCCTCAAGTTAGCTTTTATGAAATCCTGTTCAATTTGCCCCAAGCGGACTTGACCCCTGACTTATGGTTTGTATAAATGTCTGATACTAGAAAAACCAGCTATTACAGCAAACTCCTGAGTTTCCTTGTATGTTGCAACATGTTTAAGTAGACTATTAGATGAAAATTTACCTGAGAAAGAGTTGTCATTCTTCTTATGCATGCCAATGATTCACCAAGCCCATTTTCCTAAATAATTTTTTTATGAAAACTCACTTAGCCTTTTGGAATTACTGCTACCTTTTACTTCTAATTTTTTCAAGCATCATTTAGTCTATAGAGAAGAGAGGTACTTGTTAGTGAAAAAATAAGTAGGAATTAAATAGTATTTGATTCAGGAATATCTTTCATGGCAATTATGATCTAAATGCCAAGAGACTTAATCCTGATTGAGATTCCTGTTTGGAAGTAGGAGCCTTGAATAAATGCAATCCAAATTTAAGTAGGAATCATCATTTACAAATGTCCAATAGACAGATATATGTTCCAGTTCAACATGAAGGGGCCACCTTCGCCTATTCCTTTTAATTCCCAAAATGAAACTTTTGAAGAATTCTTATTCAGAAAGGTATATTTATGATGCCTTGCATATTTTTCTCCATTACTAACCTCCAATTACCAAAATTGCAAGTTCAGAGGATTACACTAATCCAGCTATCCTGATTTGCAGAAACGAATCTCATTTCTTCAAATCGTATGGTACTATTCCAAAAGTACTGGTTGACTAATATTGTAAGACCACACAGACAACTCATGAAACATGAAGAATGGTTTACATTTCCAAGAATGATCTTTATATTGAGAGATGACTGTAAATGTATATCGAAATACTTGGTCCATAAAGGGATGTTTTACTTGTATTTCTTTTATTTAGAATTGGCACAGAAGACAACCTCAAGTATACTTATTGATTCTCTTATAAGTGCTTCAGCATCCTTTTCTTTTCCTTGCAAATATAATACCTATGAGAAAATTTTAATACATATGAAGACATTAAGTAAAGTCCACAGTTTGTCTAAAATTCCCAGTGAGACACCATTTTGGACTTCTTTGGTCTGACAGTTCAATACCAGGACTGATATCAGGGGACGCCTAAAATTATATTATACCAAATGCAGGTAGTCAGGCATACAAGGGTATGAAAAAGTCTGCCTGGTATAGTTCTAACCTACCACTGCCACAAAAATTGTAGTCAACATATGGACAAAACACAAAATAAAGAATGATAACAGTACCCTTCCAAGGTGGTGCACTGTGCTAGCATAGTCTGGGTTGTTGTATCCCAAGATTCGGCTCTTGATCTACAAGCAAGAAAAAAACCTAAAAGACTTGGTCTACATAGACCTGACCAATAAAGTACTACTAAAAGGTGTGTTGAGCATGTAGTATTTTATTAATAGACCCTGATCATTGCAAAGAGAGGTAACTTATAGTAATAGAACAGTCCTAAAGCAGATAATGAGTTCAGTTCCTCCAATTGACCTATCCGGGAAAGGTTCACCAACTATCCTATTAGTTGTGCAACTGATACTCGATTTGCCCCAAATATAGCCACATTATCAGTGGTGGAGTCACGTGTAGAGAGAGGGGGCCACTTGCTCCCCTACTAAAATATTTTTCAAAGTATACCTCAAACTATACTTCCAAATATAAAAATTTATAAAAATATACTTGAATTGCAAAGTAATAATGGAGTTATGCTTCATTGCTCAAAATATTTTATAAAATTTACCTCTATAACTATACTTGATTTACAAACTAATTATAAAATTATGCCCTATCCAAAATTTTTGCCTCACCCTGTCCCACACCCTTCATTCACCCCTGCATATTATAGCTCCTTTTGGTGCTTTAAATATAACAAAGATTTGGTAGCTTGTATTGCAATCACAATTAAGCAATTTCACCTATCAGTAGGGAAAGATAAAGTACCTTCAGGGCCCTCTGCGCAAGAAAAAAATATTAATATTAATACTGCGAATATTTTTTCTAAAGTAGATTTTTTAACTATCATACAGAAACTTGAGGTCTCATCCTCAAAGATACAGTATCATTTTGGTCATATAAAGACATAAAACCTAACCTCTCTACAAACTTACTCCTATCATCATGGGTTCACATTTTGACAAGGTATTTTCCAACAGATCTAGAAAAAATTAAAGAAAACAACAAAGTTAAACATTATGGTAGTTTTTAAAGGACCACAATCGCATAAGCCAAAGGGACCATTAAGTAATTTACATTTTTACCTCATAACATTTGCGGGCTTTGTCAAGCTTGTGCTGAGCCAGGTAAAACTGCCCGAGGTTATGTAAGGCTGCGCCAACTCTGATAAACTCATGATAATCAATAAATTTATCATAGAGTAAGGGAGCATTATATTATTGATAATGAAAAGCTCGTGGGTTCATGGTAATACTTAAAATTACCAAGTACAGGTATTAGGATGGTACTTTGGAAATTGGAATCTCTAACAAAAGAAAGTGTTGTGTGTTTTTGCAAGTTATATTGTTGAATAAACAGATCTTATGCAACTCGATACCCTCACTAGAAATTTCCTACTAAAAAACCTAAGGAAAATATCTAGTACCTTACGTCATCGGGGCCAAATGACTCCTCCAATATACTAACAGCCTCCAAATACAAGGGTTCAGCCTCTTCAAATTTCTTTCTTATCCTTTTAAGTTCTGCCTGTTTCATACAGAAGTGATTACGACTGCATCTTTAGAAACAGAAAAAGGAAATGAGAAAAGGAAAAACAATTAAGTTTGTTCTAGGTAGCACTAGAATTTGGACAATTATGTATTAACCAGCATGCCAACTACACATCTCACATATATCCTTTACATTACATATATCTTTTACATTTAAGATTTTGGGTTAAAAAAATAAATTAGTACAAATAAAACAAAATTATACAACATGTAGTACTATTTTCTCCCTTTCACCAAACCCATATCATTGCAGCTGCCACAATAAACTAGTCATGCTAATGGCCAAGCACATAGAAAAATTAACACGTGTTAGCAATAGTAAAAAATACTGGTAAGAGGTTACCAGATTGTTACAAGACGAGGCAACATGTGGGTCCTGCTGGCCAAAACCTAACTTGGCTTCTTTTAAAGCCAACTCAAAAGCCATTTCAGCCTCATCTAGTTTACCCTGCAACCAATAGTAGGTTATGATTATAATAAGAAAGGTTAATTATAATAAATCTACAAGCCCCAATTGTTGGCATTTTGGTGTGAAGATGTGTGGGGTGATCAGTTTCTAGATGTACTTGGATCTATTCCAGGGTCTTTATATCAATACTGAAGGATTTGGGTTGAATCTGGACAGAATGCAGTACGTAAAACTATAGTGTGTAACTCACTCCAGTACGTTAAATAATGTGCTTTGTTACACAGAGTATGCATTATAGTTATAACACAGTCAGGTCCTGAGGCACCTCCTTGCCTTTTTGCTTGGTATTCATCTTCATCCTGTCTGCTTCTCTCAACCAAAAGTAGTGAAAATTTTGGAAAACCAACGAGCAATTTCCGCACAAGAACCTCAAGGAAAAGGGTTCTTGAGTTGTGGATTTGTGGGATAGGTTTGATATACTGTGGTTTATCTACCACTTGCTAGGAATTCAAAAATTTTAATGTGCAAGGCGCTACGCAAGGGCTTGAGACGTGCTGAATAAGAAATGAGTCACATGATCAAGGGTGACAACTTCCCTCCATTATGAAATTGCATCTCTCTTGATTCCCTTTACCAATGTCTACAAAACACCCTTATAAACTATGGGAAAATCACCTAATACCTGTTCTCACCACCTTCCAAATAAACAAAAACATTCCTAATTTATGCACAGGTGTGAGCTATGGATGATATTTGTCATGTTATGTAGGGATATATATATAATATCTTCGATGTCTGATAAGGACATGAAATCCCCTAATTTATGCACATTGTGTTTTTACTTTATAACAGGACATGAAATCCCCAAGGTTTGATATGTGCAACCAAGTAAATATACAAACAAAAGTAATACCGTACATTCCCTAGAAACGTTAAAATATCCTACATATTCATCAGCTTTTCTTCATTTATTCAAGTTCCCAGAATAGTAGATACCCCTAATTAATGGATGATTCCTCTCTAAAATAGGACATATTTCCTATTGTTCAAACATTTGGGAAAGTAGCATAGTTATGATTTTGCATCTTTTATACGAGCATGTAATATCTCATTATGTAGGCAAAGAGGAAAAGGTGTACTTGCTTTGGAAAAGAGGTCTCTCCCAGTATCAGTAAATAATCTCCATTTAATAGTGTGCTCATTTGATACTACTGTACCATCTTCTACCCTTTGCAAGTCTGAGACATATCCTTCTTGATTTTGCCCTCCACCTTGTGCATTTTCACTTTGCAATTCATTACTTGAATCATCTTGTGCATATGCAAATCTATTCTCATCCATAAGAAACACAACTGCATAGCAGAGAAAAGTAACTTTCAAATTAGTATGCAGTAATTCATACATGCTCAGGTACCAGCACCAAACCTAACTTTTGTCAATCTTTTGGTGCTTAGTTGTACAATTTGTTATAAGTTGAAGTTTACTTTGACATTAAAATTAAGATTATCCAAGAAAAACAAAAGTTTAGATGGGTCATGAAGTGGCTTGACACTGCCTAGGCAGATGTAGGAATCGGTGTGAATAACACAAAGTAGTATAGGCACACTTTATAAAATGGGAATGGAGAAGCATAATTTACATCAATTTTCAGTACTCACAGAGTATTCCTTTGTTTCAGCATTTTTTTTCCCTTTCAAGTTCTTCACCAAAGTTACCACTAATCATCACAAATAATGAGTCAAAATAGGATAAAGAATCGGGTTACAAGCTTAACATGTCTGTACTGACAGAGATCATGATCCGAGCAGTACAATTTATAAACAGATGGGAATGAAATATTTAAACTCACCAGCTTGTCCAGTAAGGAGGATCGGAAAAATCAAATGCCACTGATTTCGACTCGTGTTATTTTTAAAATCGGAACTCCTTTTTGATATAAAATAAGAAGGGATGACTCGATTAGAACAACCGGCGGTGAATTGAGCCGAGGTGCGAATCCCTCGAAAGAGAGAGAATAGCCTTCTCGTCGCCATTGATGATCTGACAGTTTTACAAGTAGTGAGGCTGTCTGGGAGAGATACCGCGACGGAGGTTCAAGAGAGGCGCTCCAACTTACACATGCTCAATTAGAACTGAAGGCCGTGATTTAGGAATCCGTATCCTCCCAGGTACCTGACTTAAGCAATTACAAATGGACGGTATCAGATTAATCCCAAAAATCAATCCGCTGCCTATAGAAGCTATGGGCACGTTTTGAGACGTGCCAAGTTAAAAGAACTAATCTGGACCGTCTGTTTGTAATTGGCTTGAGTCAGGTACCTGGGGTGGTCCGAATTCGGAGCTTGCATCCTCCACGTCGTTTTAAGATTCGTCGCAAACGTGCATCTCGACGTATACAAACGGTTGAGATTTGTCAGGGGTTAAGGTACCTAAATAAATAAATCGCCCTAAAATAAGGAAAGGGAAATGTGGCTCGAAGTTTTCGGCCTATTTATTATCTAATTGTAATTGTAAATATTTTGTAAATATATGTTTTATGCCAAGTGATTTGAAATATTTTCTTTGGAGAAAAATGTATGTATATATGGAGATATTATACTGATTTGTTTTACCGAGAGGATATTATTTTTTTCTGCTTGAACTAATAAGTACAATATTCAAATAGAAAAAGGTAAAGTGAGGTCTCGGTCTCTCTCGGTAAAACAAAATAAATATATATATATATAAAAAAACTATCTTTAAGATAATGTGTTCAATAAAAAGACGAGAGAATCTTCTTCTTTTTTCAAATCACCCAGCTAATACTGAATAATACTACATTTTCTGTATCGGAAAATATATAAATGCACTTCTCGTCTTTCACTCTTTCTCTTTCTATTAATTAGTGTGACACATTAAATAATTTTTTAAATTTAGAATTAAAAAAACAATTACTCAACAGTAAAAAATATGCGTGGACCAATCTCAGATTTGCAGATCTAAGAAATATGTGTGGACCAATATTTTATCAATCAATTAATTAATTGTAAAATATCAGTCAATCAATACTCAATAGCAAAACAACAAAAATAATTTTTACGTGTTTCACAATTTGAAAATTTATAAAAAATAAGATGCGTTCAAAAAGTTTATTTTATTGTATTGCATAGTAGCAGAAAAAAAATATTCTAAAAAAAGTATGTATGTATTAATTTTTTTCGTCCAACCGGACAATATATAATGCACTTATCTTTCTATGCACGTAGTTAGTGTGAAACATAAAAAACAATTATTTTATTTGAATTTAGAATTTTAAAATATCAATTATAATCATCATTTATTCCAAGTTATCTTACTAAAAAAAATGTCCGACTTTGGGGAATTCACTGCTCCTAGTCTCTCTTGCTTGGAAACATATTCCATCTCGAATTACGGCACCTCCGAATTAATGGTTTAATTTCAAATGAGGGTCTAAATGACTTCATTTTTTGTGTCTCCATCATGCCTTCATTTTTTAATTTTCTAATAACATTTTTTTTAAACTTATGTGTTAAAATAAAACTGGTAGATGTGATCTAAATTATTTTCTCTACACGTACCTAAGATATTTATTACTTTTTGTTTTTTTTAAACGAAAATAAGTAGAAAATCAACGTCCATAAATTATCTATATCAATGTATTTTTCAAGCTCTTGACATCGATCAAAACAAATTTGAAATGTCATAACTTTTTACATGTGTATAGATAAAATGATATTGATCAAATCTAGCGGTTTTATTATGATATTTGAGTTTTAAATTTTAAGTTATTAATGTTTATAAAATGGAGACATGATGGATGCACAAAAAATAGAGGAATTGGAACCCTCCTCTTTCCAATTTTATAAATATTTGTATGCAACACATTCTTTGTAAATTTTGCACGTAAATGCATCACTTATGAAGCAAAGGTATCACTCATGATAGCAAAGGTATCACCCATGATGTAGATCGATTTACTGTTTGTATTTGTCATTTAAAACTTATACGATAAACTTTCAAGACGGTAATATGACATTCCGTTAACTATCAATAACATACTGGCCAAACTTCAAGTTTATATACAGTAAAATAAAAATTGCTACAATAAAATTAAAAATCTTATTTCATAATTTTCTCAACTACTTTTTGTAATATTAAATTGCATTGCCTAAGTATAACGTGTGAATATTTGAAGGGTGCATGATACAAAATTCTTAGAGGTTGCAAGTATGCTAAAACAAAAATAATGATTGAGTGCATAAATAATGAATGAAGATCAAATTCTCTTATTTAAAGAAAACTTATTTTTATAGGTTAGTAAAAGATAGTTTAAATATGGCCTGCATTGAAATTAACTGGTATTATTTTGGTGTTATACTCTATATATGTTAGTTATATTTTTCATATTAATAATTAAGTTTCTAATTTATAAACATAATATAGGAAGAATTGAAATAATAAAATTACTATATAATATATATATATATATATATATATATATATATATTTGTTGATTCTTTCTGATATCTAATTCATAATATTGTGAAAAGTATTTTAAAGTTATGAGTTGAAGTACGAGAGAGATATTCTTTTATCAAATATTTGAAATTAGAAGTACACGTGGATGCTATTTTTTAACACTTATAATCAATGAATGATAGTTATGTTTTTTTATCAAACTTATTTGCAATTTTTTAACGGTTTTTTTGTATTCAACAAATGATAGTTGGTATCATTGATATAATATAGGAGATACTTTATATAAGATGCATATGCATGATAGATCATGTAAACTTCCTCTTACCTCTTTCTTCACGCTCTTATTCTCTTTCAATTATGCATAAAATATTTTAGAATTTGTTAAGAACACATTATGTACGTCTCTTCATGTTTTTAATAAACTTGAAGTACATTTTAGATTTTCGAATCACCGAAGATTGTACATCGATTTTTGTAGCATCAAACACTTGGATTTAAGTTCATTTATACTTATTGATTTTTGTGCACACAAATCATCTAGAATTATCTTATAGCCACGCGTCCTTAATAAATCCAAGTCCCAGCTTGAGGTCTTAAACTCACCAAAATTGATATACGAGATATAATATTGATTTGAATTTAGAATTTTAAATATCAATTATAACCATCTTTTAGTCCAAATTATCCTACTGATATGAAAGAAGCAACCTTTTAATTTTGCACATCTAAAAAATATGTATGGACCAATCTTTTACATCCAATCAATATTAAAAAAATAATTAATAAATTTTACGAGTTTTATAATTTGAAAATTGGTTAAAAAATAATAAGATGCCTGGAATAAGTTCATTTTAGTAAATAATAAAATCTAAAAAAAAGGTATGGATTAACTTTTGTACGCAATCAATAGTAAATGATAAAATATAATGAGATGCACAGGAAAACATATATTTTTACCTGAGCAAAGCTAGGATGTGATGTGCTCACCAAGAGGGGTTAGTGAGCACACCTCTAAAAGCTTATCGGATTGGTTTCAAACAACAAATTCAAACCGTTGAAATTCATCTACTTCATGAGTGATGCATGTACATGCAAAATTTTAAAAGTTTCGAATTCATTTAGTACAAGATCAAGCAGCCAAAACAATGATAAAAAATGAATACATAAAACAACTTATAAAATAACATATAAAAGGTTCATTGTTTTGACCGCTTGATCCTATACTAAATGAATTCGAAACTTGCATGCACATGCATCACTCATGAAGTAGATGGATTTCATCAACGGTTTGAATTTCTCGTTTGAAATCAATTCGATAAGTTTTTAGAAGTCTGTTCACTAACTTCTTTTGGTGAGCACATTACACCTAGCTTTGCTCTTTTTATTGTATTGCATAGTTAGCAACGAATATAACTTTTCTATTGTTATAGAATCTCTAAATAAAATAAAAAAACTAATTTTACAATCTTTTCTGATGTTATGTGATCAAATTTGAAGTGCATCAACGCCTTTTGCATCATTGTTTTGGTTCATTAATCATTTTCTTTATCACGGGAGTAAAGCTTTCCTATATGTAATTTCATGGAAATTCTCTATATTTCTCAGACCAATTTAAAAAGTGGAATGTATGATGGTTATAATGACTAGAAAAAAATGATGTCGGAATCATACTCATCAGAGATGAGATGAGCATTCGTAAGTTCATTAAATTTTTTTATACATGAAAACAACAATTAAGAAGTACTAAATTACGAGTATAATCAAGGTGTGTCTTGGTGAACTTAACTTCAGAAGACAAATTTAATCCATTGAAACCGATCAATTTTACAAATAATGTGTTTACATGCAGCAAAATTTGCAAAATTTATAAAAGTTCAAATTAATTTAGTGTAAAAAGTAGTAATATAATAACAATATATAAATGTATTAAATTAACTTTTTTTTACATATTTTTTCCGGACTTTAATTGCGATCGGTCCAATGGAGTGAGATTTAGCCGAATTTTTTATTGATAGAAAAAAAAAAATCGAATCAATATTTTAAGATTTCGGATTATAGGCAAGATGCCATAGTTTACGGTGACACTTGTAAGTAAATACTTTTTATAATAATTCAATTGGTGTTGTAGAAAAATGATTATCAGTAACTAATAAATACCAACATAAGTGGAGCTGAGCTATAATCATTAACTAATCAATAACAATATAAGTGGAGCGAGTTTAGTGCTTTCGTATTTCAAACTCTGAACGTAGTAGATTATGTGGTCCGTTTTTTTTTTCCGGAACGTTATAAACTGTGATATCAGATTTCTTGTCTCATTTAAAAATAGTAATGTTGTATCTATTTTATTATAAAATAATAAAATTAAAAAAATATAAAATTTGATTTTTGTAGTTTAATATAAAGATCAAGGATTCAGATTAAGTTTGAACTTAAAAACAAAAATAAAAATAATATGATGAGATATGAAAGACGTTAAGCACTCTTCAGTCTCTTCATTATAATTTAAGATTTTAAATAATAATCCGATCTTTTTAAATTTACTTTTTTTAATTCTTATTAAATAAAAAAATCGGACGCTAACTGCAGTCAAAGGCTTGGTTGACCAGGCTTGCTGGCCAACGATATTCCCTCTCCTCCGTCAGAAATTTTGTTGGCCGGATTGAGGGAATTCGGATCACAACAGGTACCTCAAGTAAATTGAAGACGGGCGGTTCAGGATAGTTCTCTTAACTTGGCACGAATCTCAAAGCAAATATAATACTGCCCTGCACCATTCCCCGATATTTTTATTAAAACCCCAAAAAAAAAAACAAATTATCAAATCTGCTCCCACTTCAAAATTATAATTATTTCTACCCTAACCGCCCGTAAACTGGGCGGTCCACTTTTCCCACCAGACCGCCCAGCAACTGGGCGGTTTACTTTTCAACTTGACCGCCCACAGGCTGGGCGGTCCACTATTACAATCTGACCGCCCAGGGGCTGGGCGGTCCACTATTAATTTTTTTTTTATATTAAATTGTTGTAATGATTTGTTTGAATGTTTTATATTAAATTGTTGTAATGATTTTTGAATGTTTTATATTAAATTGTTGTAATGATTTGTTTGAATGTTTTATATTAAATTGTATGATATATATTTATTATTTGTTGACGATTATTTTTATATGTTATGTAATTGTGTAGTTTTAATATAATTGATTAGTTTTATATTAAGTTTGTTAATGTTTAAATGTTTCTAAATAGTAAGTATAAACAATAAAAGTAGGTAATCTAAATGGTAAGTCTAAACATGAAACATAACAGTCCAAACATGAAATATAATAATCCAAACTAAAATACTAGAAACCTATCAAACTAAAAAAAATATAAAAACCCTAACGGCGACGACGAGGGCGAGGTCCGGAGAGGTCCAACCTCTCAGGTGCACGGTGCTCTCTCTGCGACGGCGGACGCCTCTGGTGAACCTCATCCACCTGCATGTCATCGTGTACGTCCTCACGCGCCCATGGGTCCGCCCCCAGGTGTAATGCATGCTCCCCATGGATCCCCGCCTGTGTACGCAACACCCACGGATCGGCCTCCCAAGTAGGAAGATACGTGGCCGGAGGCGGTGTGCCAAATATAGGAGCGGCAAAGCCATCTGCAGTCTGTGCCCCACTCCCACTGGCCTCGCCGTCGTGCTGTCTGGGCTCCATATACTGCGGTCTGTGGGAGCTAGCTGGCTCCCATCCGCCCTCATCTCCATCGGTGGGAGCTAGGTCATCCAATGAGAAAACGGCATCGTCCGCGGCGGCAGCTCCATCCTGCATGTAAACAATGTTAAATTAGGGATATAGAAGTAACGAGTAAATCTGGTAAATAATGAACTTTTGCTACCTCGGTATGCTGCACTGGAACTCCATACTCGTTGTAGTACGCGCTCCACGCGTTGTTGTTCAATACCCATTGGTGGAACGCCTGTTCGCGCATAAGCGCAACGCAAGTTTCGGTACGCTTGAGGGCGTACCTTTTAAAACCGCGTTTACACTTCACGAGTAAGGGTCGCAAGTGCACAACCCCTATCGAGTAGTATAATCGGGTATCGATCCACAGGGACGGGCAATTACTAGGTTAGAATCTACCAAACTCAATTAAAAACTAGAAGTGAGAAAGATTTGGTTTGGTATTTAAGTTCCTAAAAGATCAATTCAAACAAATCTGACAATGCAAACAGATGTAATAAAATGCTAGAAGAAATGTAAATTGTGTTTTGATTATGGATAAAAGGCGTTTCCAGGGTTTCAGACTTCATCTCTGATCTGCCTCTAGTGGTACGGCCCGTACCAAGTTGGTACGGCTAGGCCGTACTTCACTTGGTAAGGCAAGGCCGTACCACCCTGGTAAGACCCGTACTGGCTTCCCAGAACAGAACCTACCAGTTCGAGTGAATGCATTTCCTTGCTGGTACCTTGTGCTAAACTCTTTAGAAAGGTTCAATTGACCATACCTAAGGTTCCTAACCCTCAACCATCGTTTGTTGGATCAAGATCTAGGTTGGAATGCAATTGATTGCCTTTTAGGGATTTCTACACCTCAACTCTCGTGTGTTGGTACAGATCTACCCTAGCTGGTTGATTGGAGGTCTAAGGCACCCTCTAATCTGTCGATTAGAGGAGAATTCAACCTCTCGGCTTCAATTCGAACTATTCTACCCTAAGCATTTGATTTGGATGAGAGATTGAGATGATCACATGACCTTGATAGGTTCGATCTAAACCTAGAGGCACATCATACAACAATCACAGCAAGCAAAGCAAAAGATAGCAAATAAGATCACAATCAATCAAACTAAAGAGTTCATACAAAGTACAAGTCAAAGAAAGTCAAAACAAATCAAGAATCGATCTCTAACCCTAGAAACTAGAAAGATCTACTCACAGCACATAATAATATCTAAAAATACAATAAAAGGGAGAGAGATAGCCATGGATCGAAGGGATCGAGAGGAGGAAGCTAGATCCGTCGAGTTTCGCCTCTTTCCTCTTCCTTCCTTCTTGCTCCTAGCTCCTTAGCTCTCTTTCTCTCTCTTACTGTGCTCTCAAATCGATCTGGAATGGAATAGGTGTCGAAATTGGAGAGTTCCCCGCTTTAAATAGCCTCTGCCAAAATTTGAATCTGTCAGGCCGCCTTTATGTACGGCCCGTACCAGGCGTGAAGAGCTGAAAAACGGCTAAGTCTGGTAAGACCCGTACCAAGCCTGGTAAGGGTCGTACCTCATCATCTGAATCGCCGTTTCTTCGTGTGTTTTGCTCCAAGCCTGCAGAAAACAAACAAACACTCAGCAGTACCAAATTCTAAAGATATATCGATGAAATGCACATGATTCTGGTGAATTAGGGCACGAATCTGGTACTAAAACAGGCCTAAAATAGACTAAATATGCGAGGTATCAACGCCCAAGCTGGGTCATCATCTGCATAAATGAAGATAAATTAATAAGAATGATCTTTTAGAGATAAAACTTAATAATGATCATTTGTATGACATATTATTACCTGTAGGAGGTGGCGGCATCTCCGCAGCGTAGATAGGGGCGACAGGCTGCTCCGGATCTGGTGGTGGGGCCTTTATCTCGCGCCAATTGATGTCCTCCCCGGCATCGTGCAACATACCAATGAGGCGCCCGTCCCAGCCAGAGTCCTCAACGATCGGTGCACTGTGTTGGAGCATTTGACATCCTATCGCTCTCCAACTTCTTCTCGCCATGCACACCAAGCTGTGTGCCACTCCTCTAATACCCGTCAAAATCTGCACACAATGTATTTTCATCATTATTATTAGAAGATGAATAAATAACTACAATTTTTTAAGCATGTCATTTTCATTTAAACATACCGAACGAGCATGGATCGGGCCGAAAGGCAAGTAAGTCCTAGATCCCTCACCCGTGAGTCTCCGTCGAAGAGCATCACCGTAGTCCCCCTGTAGATAAACCGTCGGCATGCCCCATCTCTGGTACCAGACGATATATCGCAATCTCCAAGGCCCGACCGGCATAGGGGCATCTCCTGCTGGAGGCGGGGTCCATAAGTGCAACTGGGGAGATGCAGCACGCTGGTAATGCTCCCAGAAACGCGTGCTCCAGTCAACTTTGGGCTTGTTGTGTTTGGTGCTGCAATATAAATTAATTAGTAACGTGTATGGCTGAATAAGTAATAAAATAGACAAAGGATAAGGCAGTGGGTAGTTACCTGTGCAGCTGGGTGGTCTGCTGCTCGCCCAACTCTGGAAAATCAGGGACAAAGGCATCTAAGCCAAACTGACGGGGCACTCGGTCAGGATAGTGATACTCAACTATCCAGAAGCATACGCACGGCCCCCGATAAAACGAGAGGTGTCTCTGCTCTAATGTCAGCGGGCACAGAAGGCCCCGATCGTAGAACACACGATAGGGGTACCAGGTGACGCTCGCCTAGTGTGACTGTCATCTCCCCAACCGGAAGGTGAAATGTATGCGTCTCCGGTCGCCATCTCTCCACTAGACCGCAAACGAGGGCCTGATCAATATCACAGTGAGGCATGGTGGCCAACTGATACAACCCCAGATTAAGGATGCACTACTCCATCAACGGGTGACGGACGTATGGTATCTCGGGGGTGCGATGCCTCACTGTCATCATCGTCGTGTCCTGCATGTTACAATTATTTCAATATAAACGTCTAATTAAATAATGATATTTAAATTAGGAATACAACACCAACGTACCTCCATAGATGCAAGTGAGACACGGTGCCTGACATGTGGGATCCACAGAAGAGGACTAAACGTGTTAGGATGGTGAGGGGGATAATCTCCAAAGGGAGCATCTGCACCGGACGACTCTGCACCGGATGCCTCTGCACTGGATGCCGGTGCACCGGATGCCTCTGCACCGGATGCTTCTGCACCGGATGCCGGTGCACCGGATGCCGCTGCACCGGATGCCTTAGCATCGTGATCATGTGAACTCTCCCCCGTCTCCAGAGGGGCATCCCATGCACGTCCCCGTCTAGTTCTGACCATACTACATTTCAATAAACAGAAGATTTTATCTTACAAATCCTGATTTATAAACCCTGACTTATAAACTCTAATTATGTCAACCCTAAACCCTAATTTAGGAATTCAACCCTAATCTAACAATTCAACCCTAAACCCTAATTTGATCCATAAACCCTAATTTAACCCCTAAATCCTAATTTAACCCCTAAACCCTAAATTAACAATTCAACCCTAATTTAACAATTCAACATAATTTAAACAATTCAACCCTAAATCCTAATTTAACAATTCAACCCTAATTTAAACAATTCAATCATAAACCCTAATTTAACAATTCAACCTTAATTTAACAATTAAATCGCGACAGGAAAATCAACAACCCGCACACGATAATTAACAATTCAACCCTAATTTATAAACTTCAGTTTTGTCAACCCTAAATCCCTAAACTACAAACTCTAATACCGGAAACCCTAATTTTGAACAATTCAATCGTTTCGGGAAAATCAACAACCCGGACACGATAATTAACAATTCAATTCTACCAATCGTTCCAATGCCAATACAAGATACAAAATATAAATTAAAAACATTATTTAGAAACTTACCCGAAAATAATCGGACTGTTGCCGAGATGGCCGAAATTAGGGTTCGGGTGAGAGAGAGAGAGAGAGGAAGAGAGAGAGAGAGAGAGGAAGAGGGAGAGAATGGCAGAATAGAGAGAGAGAATGGAAGAATAGAGAGAGAGAGAGGAAACCCTAGAGAGAGAGAGGAAGAGATGGAGAGAGAGAGAGAGAGCTCTAGAGAGAGGAAGAGAGGGAGAGAGGGAGAGAGAGAGAGAAAAGCACTGCTGGGCTGAGGTGGGGTGTGGTTTCGGGCGGCGACGCGGGCGGCGGGAGGGGCTGGGCTGGAGGCAGAGAGAAGAGAGAGAGAGAGCCGCTGGAGGGGGCGGACCGCTTTTAAAAAAAAAAAAAATTCATAGTGGACCGCCCAGCCTCTGGGCGGTCAGGTTTTACGAGTGGACCGCCCGAAAGCTGGGCGGTCAGATTTCAAAAGTGGACCGCCCAGTGGCTGGGCGGTCTGGTGGGAAAAGTGGACCGCCCAGTCTACGGGCGGTTAGAGTAGAAATAATTATAACTTTGGAGTGGAAGCAGATTTGATAATTTGTTTTTTTTTGGGTTTTAATAAAAATATCGGCACCATTCCCGAACAGGCATCGTTTTGAATTAATCTGGGCCGTCCGTTTCAATTTTCTTGAGTCAGGTACCTGGGAGATTCGGATTCCGGGCTGAGGACCACTTCCAGTGTGCTACTGTTTACAGGGATCTGTTCGCCCGAGAGGAAGAAAGCTGTCGCTAGTGAATATGTCGGCCAGAGCTCTCCGGTCCCTCTCTCGCTCCATCTCTTGGATACCTGTACGTCTCTCTCCCTTTTCCTCTCTGGGTATAGTACCTCACTCTAAAATCTTTTTCTAAACCCTAAACCCTAACTCCATTCCTTCCGTCCTCCATGTCTCTGTCTAATTTGACAGACAGGGAAGCCGCAGCAAACCCTGGCTAAGGAGGCCTCTCTCTCAGGCATTGGCCTCCACTCTGGCGCCTATTCTCTGGTCAGACTCCTCCCAGCAATGGCCGGGGAGGGAAGATACTTCATCTCCGGCGATGCAAAAGTTAGGGTTCAGGCCACGATTGAAAATTGCGTGGACTCGGTCCTCTGCACCGTGTTGAGGAATGATGGGGCTGAGGTCCGTACTGTGGAGCATTTATTGTCTTCGCTAGAGACTCTTGGTGTAGATAATTGCCGGATCGAAATTGATGGTGGAAATGAGGTTTGCCTCATCTCTCTCTCCCTCTCTCTCTGTCTGCACGTGAAATATATTTGTTTATTTATAAGAATACCTATTTGTTCAGAGGCCAGTTATTCTTAATAAAAAACCCGTATGTGCTTCTGTTATCCATTTATTCTTTTTCAATGTCTGGTATTTCTTCCTTACGCAATATATGATTCTTATCAAAAGGTGCTTTCAGCAACTTACTATTTGTGTATCAGATTCCTTTGTTAGATGGATCATCAAAAGGATGGACGGAGCTCATAAAGAGCACTGGTTTGTGTGTTGCAAGGGATGACAAAGGCTTAGAAATGGAAAAGTTGGTGCCTAAGCTTCTTGAGACGGTGCATTTGCATAGAGATGATTCTTTCATAGTTGCCTTCCCTTCTTCTGAGACCCGTATCACTTGTGGAATTGACTTTCCCAAGGTCAGTGACTTCTGATTCAATATTTATGTACCTTTTGTGCAAATTCTACTTTAGCGTTCTTGTCGTACAGAACGAAACCACTGGATTCCAAAATTCAACCTGAATAAAGCTAAATAGATTAGATTTACCTCTTTTGGTTCTTTGGTAAATTGGTGTGACAATGTGAAATTTTAAAGGTAATCGGTACTTTTCTTCATGACTTATCATATTAAATGCTCGTCATTTGCTAATAACCGAAGAAAAAAATTGAGTGATAGTTGGAGGGAATTGTTGAGTGCTTTGTGCATATGATCAAGTTCAATATGAGAACTGCAATTTAGATGCTTATGGAACTCTGTTGTTATCTCTAGCTTACAACAAATTATATGATGCTTTAAAATAATCAGTGTAACAGGTGTCGGCAATTGGTTCTCAGTTGTTCTCCTTAATTGTGGGTAAAGATAAATACACAAATGAAATCGCACCTTCCAGAACCTTCTGCATATTTGAAGAGGTCCTTTCTTTCTCTTTGTTTAATTATAGGTAGCTATGTTCCTAATAAATGTACTCCTGTTTATTGTTCTAGCATTTATCTGTGGGTGTCTCGTTTCTATCACTTTTGCTTTTGTCTGTTAGGTTCAAAAGTTGTGGGATGCTGGGCTCATCAAAGGAGGATCTTCAGAAAATGCTATTGTGTGTAGGTGAATAAATAGTTCGGTCTTTGTCTATTCTTCATAATTTGTTCTTTTCTTTTCCTTTGGTTTGTATCAGAATTGTAGGTTAAACATAAATTGTTTCGTTGAAAATATAGCAATTGGCCTGACCATCCGTTTTTTTTTTGTCCTTTGGCATGCCTCAGTGCTTGATAGCACAAGTGCACAACTTAGTGGAAGTTCAGTTTAATTTTTGTTAAATGCAAGCATAATTGATGAACTGTTGTACAGTTTAGGATTAATCGAGATAAAATAAAATTGCACTTAATTGTGGTTTGGCTGTGCAGTTAAGGTTAAACTGCGTCTGAATATCATGTCAGAAAAAAATGGATAAATCAATGATGATAAAATGCATAGTTTTAATATAGTTGCATAAGTAGGAAATTTGTATTGTATTAGTGTGTTTTGCTATACATAATCTACATCGCAATCCTTGGCACAGTATTGTAACACTTGTGGGTTTTTTAACTTTTGTTTTCCATTTCAGCATAAGGGATGGTTGGTTAAATCCACCACTTAGATTTCCTGACGAGCCGTGTCGGCACAAAATACTAGATTTGATTGGTGATTTCTCTCTCCTTGCACAAAATGGCAATGGAGGCCTTCCAGTTGCCCATATTTCGGCATATAAGGTTAGTTGCACTAGGAGTGGCAAATGCGTTGGTTCAGTCTAGTGCGGTTCTGGTCAATTATTTTCTTCTTTTTCTTGGGTCATGTATGTTGGCTTATTTTTGGATTTGGGTCATTTGAAATTGAGGTCATGTATGTTGGCTCAGATGGGTTCATTATGCGGATGATATTTTGGAATTGCTTGTAATTAGGTAACCCTATTGTAGTAGCATTTAAACCAACTGATACCTTTCTAAGCAGCCAACTCTTTGTATAATCCCTCAAGCCCACCGCCCCACAGAAATAAATGAAAATAAAATAATACTTGTGTTATTGGTATTGAACAGTAACATTCAAAGATAAGTACTATAATGTGTTCACTAGGCAGTATGGTAATGATAAAATCATCAATAAAGAGGAAAGCTTTAAATTGCCTCTTAAACTTTTGTACAACATTTAATCTTTCAAAAAAAAAAAACTTTTGTACATTTAGCAAAAATTCCTGGATTGATGTGTCATTTGGTAAACAACCTTTTAGTTCTATTGTTTTGGATATTTTCTGTCTTTAATGTTGTCCCTATGATGTAACACATGAGCATGGTTAGAACACAAGGGTGTGAACAAAATAACGAATAACACAAAGCAAAAGTTCACCAGGACATTATTAAGCTCTTCTCTCGATTATACCTGCATTATTCTTGTGTTCTCTAATGATTTACTTGAACAACTGTTGATCTTGTGCTGTAGGCCGGTCATTCCTTGCACACTGGATTTGTACGCCATCTACTGGAGATATGAATTTCAGAATAGTTATCTTGTTGCAGAATCCTTATTTGTGGGGTTCTGTTGAGCCCGTTCTTGTGTACAATAGAAAAATGAAAAATATTTGTGTCACATTGTGATCCACGAAGTAATTATTTCAAGAGAGCTTTTTGTAGTGACAATTTTTTGTGAGGATGAATTGCTACAGTTACCATGACATGAATTCAAGTTTTTTATTGTTCCCAGTATGGCAATATGCATTAAGAGGGTGTTCCAGTTCCAATATTCATTTGGCACACTATCTGCACTAATCCAAATGCTGTGTTGGATAAACAAGCTTCAGCCTTTAATCAAGTAGACTTGTACTTGTATCGGTTCCTTTCTATCTGTGCTGATTAAAATCCAGTTGTTTGATTAATGCAGTGCTATTTTTTACTAGTGCGACTCCTATCATCCTGCCATAACTTGTAAGTGTGTAGTGCCTTGTATATACTTCATAAATAGAAAGTCTCATCTTGACATACCTTCCTAGCTTTAGTACATTGTTAGCAAAATATAGTATTGTAGATGATAGTTTCAGTGAAGATGCTCTAATGGATGTGCAAAGGTGAATATTCATGCCACCGTGGTTAATTAACACTTCTAACTTTTCAGCTTCCATCAGGTAATTTTGCCATGTTGCACGCAAAAAAACTATCTTATGGGTTATATAGTGCATAACCAAATTCGTTAAATTATTGTCTGCCTTCATTGTTCCTTGACATCTCATCATCAACACCACCAATTGCTTTGCTCCCTCATCCTTAACGCCTCCATCATTGACAATGTGCAATAGTCACTGTAGATTCAACCTGTCGTACAAAATAAGCACTCAGGATGACATAGCATGGATCTGATCCTTCCTTTTAAACCAATCTCTACCTTTTTCATCTACGGGTTGTCAGAAATTCTAGTTTGGTCCCTAGAAAACATCAGAAGGCTATGTATATATGGAACATTCCTTCTCTTCAAGTGTACATGTGTAAATATCATTTGGCTTCATAGGGACACTTGCAGTTGATTTATCTTAATACATAATATGTTTGCATTCTATTAGTGGTTTGTAGAGGTGAGAAAAAAACATTTTTATTTATCTTGATTATTAAGAAAGAAATGGATTTAAATTTGATTTTCTACTTCTAATCAACTCGAACTGTTGGGTCATTCTTGTGAAATTCAATCTATAACAAGATTTATAGCGTTTGTGCATACATGTTTTCCTTGTTCAAATTTTCATCTGAAAACATTAAATTCAAGCCTTCTCATCTAAGTATCTGTTGTTTTGGAACTGTAGAGCCGAATTAATTTACTCATTAAAGGCAAGAAGAACCTCCTCCCTCTTTAACTATGAAGAGAAACCTACATATCACCTATAAATGTAACTTAACAGAAATTACCATTATAACAATAAAACACTTCAAAAAATCCTTCTCTAGCCGTATACCAATTGAAAATCAATCTCTCTTCCTCATTTACCCAATAAAACAACAATGGAGAAGAAGACCAAGCTTCCAAAGTCCATCAAGCTGTACCTGTCCAAGAAGCTAAAGAAGGTACCAACCCTAAACCTAAACAGCTCCATCAACCCAAGCAGGCTGAGATCAGCATGTAAGTATCCCAAAACCCCATCCTTTGACAAGTCGGACCCAAATATCAATCACCCCACAATCAACCATGCAGCCACACTCTCCGACGTAGATCAATTCCTCTTTGACAACTTCCATTCCCTCTACATCAACGACAACGACTCTTCTTCAACCAGCACATTCACCAAACCAAATGGAAGGATGCATCCAGATTTCTCAGGCAATTCAACCTCAGTGTCATCCATGACATCGGCATCAGCGACTGATGACATCAGCACGAAGGAGGCAGTGGTGGGGATCATGACCTTCTCCATGGACCCCTACGAGGATTTCATGAGTTCAATGAAGAGGATGGCAGAGGCGCACCATGCAGATGCATCTCAGCCTCTGGATTGGGATTTCCTGGAGGAGTTGCTGCTCTGTTATCTGGAGCTGAATGACAAGAGCACCCACAAGCATGTTCTTAGAGCATTTAGTGACCTCACAGCCGGATTTCGCACGAGTAATGTCCCGGTTATGAGCAGGAGAACTGTACCGGTGAATAGAAGGATGCAAGAGGTGGTAGAGAGAGAGGAGACCCCGGATTCGCCTTGCCAACTCCCAGCAGATTCTTCCAGAAGATTATGACAACGAACACAATCAGACTGGCAGTTTTTGAGTTTTTTACTGTATTGAGCGCTGCCAGAGGCTGAATTCAGATCCTCCCCGGTACCGTAATAGGAAATCTTTTACAATTACTTGATCTGGACCGTTCTTTTTAACTTGGCACGAATCTCAAAGCCCAATAATACTGCCCCCTCCGTCAGCCCGAATCTCAAAGCGGCTGAGAGTTTAATCTCAAACCGTAAAGTGAAGGGAATCTTTTACAGTAATGGAGAGGATACTTGTCCCCAGAGGCCAGGGGGTTTACTTCGTTCTGTACTTTGATGTGTGGGTTACAGAATTTGGTTAGATAATAATTATAAATTAATTGATATACGATTTGATTAGGATAACCTTATCTAATAATTTCTCGGAAATCCTTCTCTTTCTTTACACTTTCAGCCCATCATCAGAATCCATGTACGAGAAAATTCACTTCTCATATTACGAATAATTACTTGATCTATCCAAAATAATCACTTTTTATTTGTATGCTAAGATTCACAAAAATGAAGATGAAAGTTCAACTTTCAGTTCCTGACATATTAGAGTCCAACAACTCTCTGGTCAAGTTAATTCTTCTTTTCGGACCACAATTTTATTGTGCTTTTTATTTTGAGCAATAGGTAAAAATGCGTGAAAAAAAGAATTCGTATTTTTAGTGCCGTATAGGTTCTGGAAAAGGATATATTTTGCCAAAAATCGTGTCATTTAATATCCCTCTAAAAATCTACGAAGAGAGCTCAAAAAAATTTCAGCACTGCTCAGGATGCAAATCCAAAGAAAAAGTATCTTATCACAAATATTATAGTGATATAGACGTAAATATGGATCTTTACTTAGTGTTGACTGGTGATAGAACTAATCTGTTACAAATTGAAAACTTTAAAGATTAAGTTGATACCACACCGAAAATAAGACCTTTATCGGCCTATACTTTTGAAACTTCATAATTTACGGACAATTTGTGTAATTTACTCTTTAAAATAATAAATTTTGTTATATATACAGCGCAGATCGCCTAAATTTGATCATTCAAAGGCAGATATATTTTATTTAGGTTCTCGTGTACCCAAGCCATGGAATTTGATTATTTGAATCTACCAAAGTATTTCTATGCAATGCACAGTGATCCAGTTTTTGATTTAAAATCGCCCTGATATAATACCTGTTAACAGTGATCCAATATATATTATCCTGAACTCGCCAATCAATAAGGTGCCATCACATGACACTCGCACTACCACGTCAAAAATTAACACTTCACCAACAGTAAGTTGTTTAAGGAGTAGAATACTCCCAACCAAACCAAAATCAATTGATGTCTAAACGACTCAGAATAACTACTTTATTTGGTTGTAGAGCATAATAACTACTTTGCACAAAGTATGATTGACACTTACAAAAATAACCAACCACTAGTATTATTAGAGAGTTTGGTACAAACAAGCCCTATGGAAACTCCTATGACGGACAAAATCATTTCTCTTATATAATCACTACTTGTGCTGCAATAGTATGAACAAAAAGGAGTATATATGACAAACAAAATACCTGAGATAAAAGATGAATCTGAAATAGCTTGATCAAACATTAACAGCACAATCACAATATGTGGCATCCCCGTGCACCCACAATTACATCATGATGGTAAAAAAATTATTACAATGCGACACCTACAAAATAAAGCATAACTCACCAAGAAAGCTAAATCTAAGCCTCACACATCCTTCAACTTCTTAAATCAGAGATTTTCCAAAATGATATTACCAAAATAGATAGTAGAGGAACTAGAATTTGCCCTTGGCAAGACCCCTGTCACGCAGCTCCCAAGCAGGAATCCTTTCACTCTCCATATCTTTTTGTATGCTCCCTTTAATACTCTTTATCACGAAAAGGTACTAAAATGACATAAAAAAGAAAAGGAAAAATTAGCAGAACCACAGTAACAGCACAAAATCCAGTGCTAGTCCAAACTGATACATAACTGAACTCCATTTAAATAATGCATTCCAGATTTACAACAAAAGCATGAGAAGTATACATCAAGTACCCCAGTCAAACCTATTAGCATAACCCGGTAATGAACACATTCAGAAATTTAGATTTTGGTGGCCTTGTAGTACAGAAAAGAGCACAGCATGAAGGTATACATCAGTACCCTGGTCAAACCTATTAGCATGTTGGTAATGATAACAAATGGTACCTGGTAATAAAAATAAACAGCCATCTGACTCAGAAATTTTAATTTCAGTGGCCTTGTAGTACAGAAAAGAACACAGTGATGCATATTGTACCACCATAGACCAACTGAACCATATTTGTTTCCCTTACATATACCAGTTTTTTCAGTTACAATACTTTGGGACCGTTTGGTACTCGACCGCCCGTCGTAATAACCAGCAGGATGGAAGAAGGGAAACCTGGAATGCTAAGATGAGAGGGATGAAGCGTTTGCCCCAATTATTTGGGTTGGGCCCATCAATCAATTTCTGATCAACAACAATAGGCTCACTTCCGTTTGACACTACCTCCACTATCACCTTCACCAAATTTGGGATCCATGTGGTACCATCTGGCAAAACCTGTTTGAACAACAAGACAGTCGAATTATTATTAAATGCAATGTTTTAGGCATAAAAGAATCAAATTCCTCTCATACTGGTCGGCCAGTTTTATAATAGTGTTTGTCTTGGCAATGTTTATCTCTCTCTTGTCTAATTTCTAATTCACAACAGTATTGGAAAATTTTGGTTAAATAAAGGAGATTGAAGCTTGTTTTTGCACAATATTGGGTAAAATCTATTTTCCTTAATTGGATTGCTCTCTATTACTCACGACCTGCCTTGGGTTCATTACAGATCACACCTATCTTCTAGGACAAGTATCCTCTCAGGTATTGGGCGGTGGGGCCCACTACTTTACAGCCCAGATTAACTCAATCAGTGCCTATTCGGGGATACCGCAGGGGAGCAGTATTATTTGGTGTTTTGAGATTCGTGCAAAGTTAAAAGGACGGTCCGGATCCAATAATTCTAAAAGATTCCCTTGTCCGGTACCGGGGAGGATATGAATTCTATTTCCTAACCAAGTTAAGGATCAGTAGGTCCAGACAGAAATCTCAAAATACATGTACTCAAAAATAAATTTTGCTTCCACAGAAAACATAAGCTAGCTTAATAAGAGAGGATTTTGAAGCTTATAAAAAGTCCAGCTTTACAATGCTGAGTACCATTTAAAGCCCTTAAGACGTTTGATTGCACAAATGGAACAATCAGATGATTTCAAAGCTTCAAGGATGCAAATCTAGTTTCACAGCTGCTAATTAAGCAGTTATGAATTTATGATGATACTTAGATTGAAGTATACTGTAACATTGAGGATTCACAAATGGCATACCCAATGTATTTACCTTAATATTAGAGATTAATAGGATAAATTGGAGCTTAATTGTGCCACTGAGGCCCATTGGCTCTACAACCTATACTGGTCTAGTATGGCGACTGGTGTTGGATGGTTCATAAAGCCTAAATATTTAACAAAATGAGTACCTTTTCGCCCAACTCATTTGTCCTGCATCTCCCGCTATTTTCTACCAATACCACAGGAATTGGATTTGCCTGATTAAGAACCAAAAAATTGTAAAAATCATAATCTTTCTATTATTCACTCAAAACACACTTTTTGAATTTATAGGGTCGGTTCTGTAGAAGTATGCTTCAGTATCACCAAAAAGGTGCATTTCTGATAGTCATTTGTAATTACATATTGCCATACTGGAAGTTGTGCTCTTTTCATCAGTATACTTTTGAATGAAAAATATTAGGTCATATCAGGTCAAGAACCACAGAACATGAGAAGCAAATCCGTGGATCTTGTTAATACCACAAATTCTTTCCTTCTGATACCAGCACCAAGGCACATGTATCGAAGCACTGTATCAGATCTCCTGGTAAAGAAGTCCTCGTAGGACAGGCCATCAGGTGGAGACAGCTGGGCATGAGTCAGAACCAGAACAGAGCGATTCCAGATGGCCTTTCCAAAGGTTTCAGTTATGGACTTCACAACCTGCTTGTCCAGACTGTCAACCCGGTATGCATCCAGCCGCTCCACAAACAAGAGCACGTCTATTGTCTTGTTCAGCAGAAACCTGACAAACAAAGGTCCATTAATTGAGTTATGTAGTGATGATCAGTATGGTACTTAATCAACTTTAGCAACCATAGCTTACTCCATGTCTTCTTTTTGGCATGTCCTATTTTGAATTAATGCAGTTACAAAGTGGTTTGAGATGACATTTCTAAAATCAAGGAACACAATTGCAAAAATGGAAGTGGCTTCTGGCTTAATTTGCTTAAATTTTGGGCTATGTCACTAATACAAGGAACAAGTCTATGTTGGATTTGGACCAATTTCAACAGATGAATAACTCGATTTAAGATATTATACCGTTTGATGATGTCAAGGGCTTGCTCATTAATGTAGCCCCCTTCTACGATGCCTGGAGTGTCAATGATGTTCAAGGTGAAGCCGGCTCTTGTTCGAGAGCACATCATAGGCCTCAGTCCTTCAGACTAAAAAATTAGACAAACAATTTACAAAATGGAATATGGAAAGGAAGATGAGTATTGCAGTTATAATCAGCACAAAATTACATCTGGCCAGTACCATGCTGCCTGACTGGTCATCTATGTCAATACTTTAGTAAGAAGTCATGTGTTTTTCAAGTGCTGACAAGTTAACCCTATCTCAAAGAGCTATTTTTTTTCAATAAGGCCAAATCAAACTAAAACGGAGGCAAAAAAATTTAGATGTTGATTTACAACTGTGCATTGGCATGCGATGAAGCTGTTCAGCTCAGTCAGGAATTCAGGACTACTTAGTGAATTCTTTGTTGGACTTAACCTCAAAAATAAAGTGATGATATTATTCACAAATAACACCAACAAAAAACTGGTGCTTATTAGAAATTAAAAGTGTTGACAATCAAAGGTATTATAAACAAAATTAAATGTTAAATAAAAAAAGGAACCCAGTAAATTATTTCAGAAGAAATCATTTTAGCAGACCACAAAAAAATGAGGAAGGAGGGAAGTTAACTAACCTGGAAGGCACTAACAGAAGCAACTCTCTCCCCAAGAAGGGAATTAACGGTAGAAGATTTACCAACCCCACCTTTTCCCATCACTAGGATTGTCAGCGTATCCACATTCTGACATTTGAATAACAATACATTACATAAAACATCCAGGATTACTGAGAATAAGGAGAGTACATACTATATGTACAATGATATTCACTACTTCAATTCAATGTTTCTTTTAATTATTTTTTTTCTTTTTATTTTACTCTCAACAGAGTGAACCAAGGCTAACATCCAGGGTTGTAAACCCAATTAGTAAGATTATCTCATTGACCGTTAATCGATGAACACTCGGTTCAATGAGATTAAACTAAATAGAGCATAATAAATACTTAATTGCAAAGCTAGATATTTAAAAATAAAGATGCTACCTCTCCCTTCAACTTCCCCAGCAATTCAACAAGTTTGTTTTGAGTGGCTACAGGGAATTGTTGGATCCCTACCCACTCACGAGCCAAAGGCATAGCCATTTCCTATTTTATTAATAACAATTAAAATCGTTAGTAGAAATGACAAACAAGGTTAATCACATGAAATCAATTTCATTTTAACAGAGAATTAGATTATTCTCAGCTTTATGTAGGGGCAAACTAAACTTTTTCTCCTGAGAATACAAAAAAATTTCATCTCCAACTAAACCAAAATTCAAAGAAATGTACTGTGTCACCCATTAATAGCACATCAACCGTAACTTAAGGAAATCCTTTGGTTATAAAAACAGCCAGAGTCAAAACCTCAAAAACAAAGTGGTAAAACGCCTTCAAGGGTTTTACACCGAACAATCGAAAAGCGTTTGAATTCAACAGCCACTTACTTAAAGGGTTTCCAATTACAGAAACTCGAATTGCAAGGAACTCCGAAACAAGGGTTTCGGATTGGGAAGAACGGAGAAAGAGAGGAGGGTTTAGAAAGAGAGTGATAAGGTTAGGGACACATCGGAATGTATATATATTTAAAATATTTTCGAGCAACCCCAGAAAATACGCTTATTTAATTTCAGAGCCCAGTCTATTTGGGATGGCTGCACTTTCTCTAGGCTATGAATAAGAGAAATTAAGTTTTAGGCCGGGCTGTTTATTCTCTACTAAGTTTCGTTACTACCACAGTCCAAATAAAACTATTATTTATGGGCTGGCCTTAAAGGCCGAATTGCATTGATTGGTTGAGTTTCTTTAATGGCATGCTATGTTGCATGGATACGGATACGGGTATCGTATCGGATACAGATACGGCGATACGGTAATTTTTAAAAATCTCGGATACAATACGTCAATTAAATATTATTTTAATTATATTATTAATTATATATATAAATTAAATATCAAAAATCATGAATAAAGTATTTTGTATAAGTTAAATAGAATAGCTGGTGCATTGTAACAACAAAATTAAGTTGGTGTAGTGGTTAAGGAGTCGTTGCATTAACTACAATTTCCAGGTTCGAGTCTCGTGGTTGGCACCAACTTTTGCTCAATTCACAGTTCTATGCACTGTTCATAGCTCACGGTGCACAAAAAATGGAATGGAGAGAACATTTCGGTCCACGCGCGGCTCACAGGTGAAATATAGAGTGTCTGTTGGCATATCGGCGCCGTATCCAAGCAGAGAGGAGCTGTATCGGCACGTTTCAACGCGTATCGGTGACCGTATTGGATGGTTAAGGATACACCACGTATGCCGATACGCCAGCTGACGTATCGGATGCGTATCTGTGTCGGATACGTGTCCGATACGAGTACGGAGCCTATATTAGAGTATCCGAGTAACATAAATGGCATGCAAGATGCATAGTAGATAGATCTTGTGAATTTTAGTATTCTGCTTTAAGTCGATTCCCGTTTCTCCCCTTTTCAATTTTCTACGAATTTCTACGAACTTTACATCAGGGATATTCTGTGGACGCAACAGTGAATCTAAGAAGCACCGGGTCAAATAAACAGAGTTAAATGGTTGAAATTGACTTGTTTTGTTTCTGGGGAAGGTGGAGGCCGCAATTGATTCGGAAAAGGCTGAATAGCAAAAGGAAAAAAAATTGTTGTGTTAATAATAAATTGTTTTATGTCTGGCATTGAAAAGTACCAGTGTTTTGGGTTAATAAGAAAAGTACCAGTGTTTTACTTATGAACGATAAAATAGAGGAATTTTGTTAAGGCCTGTGCTGAATTAATTAAATAATTCATTGAAACGCCAGAAAAAAAAATTTGGATGAAGCTTCTTTTAAATATATAATTTTTTTTTTTGAGAAATCACGGTAGATGCTGCCATATGTGTATTAATACAGAAAAAAATACAAGAGTTGAGGAGTTACTGATAACGCCAAATCATATAGCGTAAATCACTATCTTTTTTTCCGAAAAATGACGAAAAATAAATGTAAAATAGCCATTTTTCTGATTTATTTACCGCAAACGTGTTTTTAAGTCATTTTAGCATATTTTGGAGAGAGTTGCGCAGTTAAGCCAAAAACAGAGCAAAAATATCATATTTCGGCGATTATCAACTGCCAAAATGAGACATCACATGGAGCATGCAACACCTCATACGAAGTGCACAACATGCGAAATGGCGAAATTACAAGAAAATCCGCTAAGTCAGAAGACCTTGCGGCCTCATGCCGTACGCGGCATAGCCCAGAGACCACACGAGTTAGCAAGACGGGCCTTCTAGAAGCTGCGCTTTTCTAATGGGCCACGCTATTTTTAGACAATTCCTGATAAATCATGGGTGGACCCCACGTCCCCTGTGATCTCCACTACCTCCACTAGCTCCACTAATGCTTAGGAGGACTATATATAAATACCTTTTGTAATAGAATTTAGTGTGTGTTCAATTGTGTCAAGTCCAGAATTGTAGCTAGCAATCCTCATTGTTAGGTTAGGTTAGAGAGTCACCTAGAGAGAGAAGGGCAGCCATCAGGAGTCAAGGAGAAGAGAAGTCATCTAAGGAGGTAGATGTTCTTCCATCTTCAATTGGTTTGTAATTTATGTTTTCTTTATTTATTTCTTTTATTGCCATGGCCATGAGAAGCTAAACTTCTCATCTCTAGAGTGAGGGTTGTACTTGAATTATTAATTATATTTTAATATATGTTTATGTTTTATTTTGCATTATGATTTGAATTTCTTTTGCACTTTAATCTTTTTATAATATCCTTGAATATATAGTTTTGTCTACTATATGCCAATGATCTCCACGTGCCTTCGATAAGTAATTCAGAGAATTCGTATGAGAAATTACTCGTAAGTAGTGGTGAGATTGGGGTTAACGAGGCTTGACAGAAGTTCAAAGACTAGGGTTTAGAACTCAGTATGCTCCTTTGGTAGGATATTATAAATTGCAACATATACTAAGTTTGATTCCTCTATGGACATATGAGACTTAGTTGAAGCAACATTAGAAAACACTTAGATTAGGTGGGGTCTTTCGGATATTTTAACTACCCGGTAGTATAAGGAAAGAATATATTTTCGTACCTAAAATACTTTAGTTTTGGTAGCCCAAAAGCTTATCGAAAGATCGAAAAACTTTTCAAATCGCATAAACAAATGCTCAGTTCACCGTGCGGGTATTGACAAATGTCGTACGCGTGGTACTTGGGAATAGTCTATACCGCACGCGACAGCGACAGTACCGTATGCGGCATAGATAAATGTCAAAACACTTTAGTCTTTTTGTTTTTTTCTTTGCGTAACTGCGTTATGTTTCACTTAGGAGCGATAGGTCACTAATTTAGGTTATGTACCTAATTTTTCTTTTATTATTTGCTTTATGTTTTTGAGCTGAAATTTTGAGATGTGCACAAAACCACTTTGAATATCAATTAGCGCACATCTCTCTCTAAATTCTGAGATGTCGCTAATCACTCTTGGTTGCGCATATAAAATAACAAATGCAAATCGTCACTGTGGATTGTTGTAAAATTATGGGCTCAAAATAGGGCATATGTTTTTCCAGTGTGGGGGCAAGAGTCCAAAATCTAGTATTCTGAAAACTATTTTTGAAATTCCAAGGTAGCTGCAATAAGTTAAATCCGTTTCTGCCTACTAATGAGCATTTAATGTTCATAAATGACCTTTCATCCGGATTTCGATGACCTCTCATTCAAAAGATTTTGTTTTTTGTCGCTAGATCAAAAATAGATTTTTTGTGGTTATAAAATATACTAGCCACTTGTAAAACTTTTACATACTATCTTCCAATTATTATACAAAAAAAGAGGAAATGTTTCAAAAATTAACTTTAATTTTCGATGATGAGATCAGGAAAGGAAAGGAAGCACTGGTATGCATTCTGACCAAATACTTGACATCCCTTGGTGGTTGGTACAGTAGTAGATATAAACTCTAGTCCGTCCGAAGTGGCCAATTCTGTAAGGAATGATTATACAATCTTTGAAGACTTTATTCTTCTTTTAGCTTCTAATCATTGCTCCGTGTGAGGAAGAAGTAGGTCATTACTGTTATATATGCAACAATAGTAGGATTCAAATGTCTTCATTTTTTGTAACTCTATTATGCCTTCATTTTTAAAAACGTTAATAAATCAAATTTAAATCAAAAATGTCAAAATAATACCGTTAGATATGATCTATGTTATTTTCTTTATATGTTCATAAAAAAATATTATATTTCGATTTTGTTTTTATGTGAATCAATAATTTGAAAAATCGACATCTGTAAATTATCCACATTAGTACGGTTTTACAAGCTCTCGATGACAATCAAAACAAAGTTGAAATGTCACAATTTGTTATACGTGCATAGATAAAATGATATATATCATATCCAACGGTTTTATTTTGACTTTTAAATTTTGAGTTATTAAAGTTCTTAAAAATGAAGGTATGATGAAGACACAAAAAATGAAGGCATTTGAACCCTTCTCATGCAACAATCACACACATGGTTCCTTCTTTTTGTCACTTGAAGGTACTACTTTTGTCGATTCCTTTTTTTTTAGTAGAGATTTTAACAGAGCAGTTTTGCTTCATGCAGCGCACAGACTATATAATCAAAACAGAGATGCATACGGTTCGTACGTTGCATAAAGCCATAAATTCTCTGTTAAATTCTTTACCCCTTTTTTTATTGTTGTGGAGATTACAACCTCTTCTCGATTTCTCTTTTGCATATTTATAAAAAAAAGGTATTTATTTTGCAAAGATAGACATTAAAAATTCCCCATGAGAAATTATAGAGAGATATTTGGTGATAATTAAGAAGGGTCATGCTAATTAATTGATTACTAGCATTGGCTGATGGATGATATCACCATAAATAGACTAATTGGCGACAAATTTCGTCGTCATGTATGACTTTGATGAGACAAACAAATAGGTGCAAATTATTTGGTTGTTTTGGTTGAAGCCACCAGAGGCTTCTAGCGTTGCATTGCCATTATGTTTCTCTTTTTGCATTCAAGTCGGGTCCTTGATAGGGACAGGTGGACAGCTATGAGATCACACAATTCTCT
Organism: Carex myosuroides; assembly: GCA_028015225.1. Lineage (NCBI taxonomy): Eukaryota > Viridiplantae > Streptophyta > Magnoliopsida > Poales > Cyperaceae > Carex > Carex myosuroides. The sequence continues at coordinate 4,323,891 of CM051474.1, read as the reverse complement.
CGTTATTTGTTCTTTCTTTATATGGGTAGCCTTACCTACCAACGAGTATTACAACAAATAAAATAATAAATAAAAATATAAATAAGAGTAATTAACGAAATATAATAAAAATAAGTGTCTAAACAACAAGTACAAAAACAATAATGGCAATACCTTTTGTATGTTGTCCTCCTTATCTTTCTTTGATTAGTTTAAAAAACAATATGTTCATCCGTTAAATATATTGATTTTTTTAATCAGGACTTCCGTTTCTATTTTTTTTTCTTTTTTTTTCATATACCTCTTCATCAAGTGACCATCAATATGTATGTTATGTTTATAATTTAAAATTAATTTATACTTTTTTCTCTATTTTTTTAAATTTAAAATTCAGTAAATTGCAAAATTGTAACCCCTTCTATGCTGTTTCAAAAACATTAAGAGGCGATATATAGTTAGTTTTCTAAATGATAAATTAATTTAAACTATTTTTCCGTTCTGGCAATCGTTTGACATATGATTTATTTAAATTAAGTTTTCCATATAAAAAAATATATACAGATGAAGGAAAACATATATTAATTAATTAGCACCCTCGTTGCATAAGAAAAGGTATTGGCACTGATATAACATAAACAAATATTTTGGTGGTACCCAATTTCTAAATAAACAAAGTTTTGGAGGCTTCCAATTAACCTGATATATTTTAGGCAAAAAAAAAAAAAAAAATCGCCAATTTTGCAATAATCTGATGGGCTTTTCTGTCTTGTATAGCTACTAGTTAAGTACCCGTGCGTTGCAACGGGAAACAAAATTTTTAGTTATCAAATATTTATTCACGTAATAACTATGCTAGTTAAGTGTAAAGGAGAATAAAAATAAAATGACAAAACAATGTACAATTAATGAATAAGTGAAAAACATTATATAATGACAAACATAAGCATTAAAAAACATTGTTCTCATAGGTATCTTTCCAATGACAAAAGGACCACATACATAATTTCAAGATTCAAAAGGGCATAATATAAGACTAAAATTAATTAAACAAACACAACTTAATAATACAAAAAATTAATTAACAAGCATAATTAAATTAGCAACGTTTAATTTTAATAGATTAAGCTAATTTTAAGTTAAGTTTCTATTCTAACGTCTAGCAGTGTATAGTCAATTCGCTCATTTAATTTTGTTGAGAATCTGATATATACAATTATATTGATTATAATAAGTGATTAATATCAATACACTTAATATAGTTTAATTTTAGTATTATATCTATAAAAAAAGAAAAAAGAAAAACAACACCCTAACAAATTTTCCATGCATTTACCGAACACATATATTCTAAAATTTTCCATAAATTAAATACCTTTGGTTTTGACAAATTGAAATTCTCATTCTCATATTAAAAATTCTCATTTCTGTAAAATTCTCATGTTGCCGAACAGGCCTTATAGTTTTTGTGGTAAAACTTTTTAACTGAGGAATGACCGAGATTACGAAAATACAAATACATTGGAAAACAAGCTAATATCATGAAATCGGTAACGAAAGTAAATAAGCTAATTTAACTAAAAAGAAAAAGTCACTTGACAATGATTATCTCAGTAATCTTGACAACATAAATTCAAAAAACAATTAAAATTGAAATTAGTAAATAAATTTGTAAGTATCTTATTGGATACATAAATAGCTTAACAATTAAATTTTATACAATGTAAGTATTGTTCGATGATTCGTCAAGAACCGTTAACTTTCTAATGGTTGAAATTGCAATCCCTTGATTAACAATGAAACATACATAAAGTTTCATCATATTTTATAATCATGATATGTGAATAATATATTATAATCATGCTTATAAAATTGAATTTTAAATTTAAACTTTAATTTTGAAAATTATCAAAATTATTTTAATAAACAATTATCAAGTGATCCCCTCGTTAACTAATATTTAACATTTTTAGAAGTAATGAAAACAAACGAACTAATATTAAAACAATACCGCTTTTCTTGCTGAACTACCGACTAACTCATTTTTACAATATAGTTCATTGTATACCTGCCAGTTTAACATAAGATTCCTTATTGAGACTCGTTAAATTTTGTTTGACTTGGTACATATTTGGTACAAAAAAAAATTTTTGGCACGGCCATAAGCAGCCTCTACAATCATGGAAATAGCACCATAAGCTTGACATGACGACAGGAAAATAACAAATAAGATAGTTGACAAGACTGGTTCCACTACAAAAATTGAATTCACAAAATTGTCTAGTTCAATTACTACATTTTATTTTGTTCAAGCCGACTCAATCGTCATCAGACATCCACTCGATGCTTCAAGAGCATTTCACTCTTAAATGCCGCAAGAATTAAATTACCATGCACTTAAATTATTTCCTTCATTACGCCTGTGACGCATCCTTGTGACGCTGATTGCACACTCTTTATATACTGTGCAAATTAAATTCAGAAAAAAAACATATCAAGCTTTAGAGTCAACATTACATCTTAATATAAAATTCCTTTGCGCCAGTATTGGAGCAATAGTTTCTGTTCTTGGTTTTAGTTGTCTTTTTACTTTAATTCGTTGTTTTAGTTTTCAACTGTGAAATTGTGATCTAATGTACCATGCTTCCTTGGTACTGGCAGGTACATCATGATACAAGGTGATATGGTATTGGTTGAACATTAACTTGGGCCTTGGTTGTTTGTTGGTGCCAGCAGGTTCTAATAGAGCGAACCATAGTAAATCTTGGATTGAGCTAAACCAGGTACCTTATAAAGAACACCTCGGTTGGCTTTGTAAGATGGTGGGGTCCACCTTTTTCGTCTCTCTTCCAACTGCTCTTCAGTCAGATTAACATCTATTCTTTTGTTAGCAACATCTATGGTGATTTGATCACCTGTTTGTATTAAGCCAATAGGACTTCCTTCCTACAAATTGAGATTTATAATTTTTGATAATCTGATTGGTCAATTTCAACTAAAAAAACTTAAAGGTAATTGTACTATTGCTTAGGAGTTAGGACATAAAATTGAACTATTGAAGACAAGTTATAACTAACTACCTGTGCTTCAGGGCAAATGTGGCCAACAACAAATCCATGAGACCCACCAGAGAACCTACCATCAGTTAGCAATGCACATTCCTGCATCGTCAAATCAAAACCACTCTATGTAAAAATTTGAAGCAGAAAAGATAAACACATGGAAATTCAACTTCACATATTGCAAAAGGGTTCAAATATGAGTATATGACCATCAACTGGAACCAACTAAAATATTGAAAAAGATCACAACTATGACCAATAACCACAAACACGAGCACTCATTATGATGATGATGATGATATTACAATAAAATTTAGCAAAGTTTCAGTAGCAACAAAAAGTGTAAAATACTAAATAATGTTAAAATAATAGTGGTGACATGCTAAAAGTACCTTTCCAAGACCAGCACCCATCATGGCACTTGTAGGAGTCAACATTTCAGGCATGCCAGGCCCGCCTTTAGGACCCTCCCCTCTAATAATTACCACTTTGCCCTTAATGAAAAATCAGAATATGTGATTAGCAAATGATAAAACAAAAGGCAGTATATGATAGTTCCGGAAAAAGCAGAGAATATGTACTGCTGCAACAAAGAATATTAAATAGGTTTGTATAACAAAAAGTTCCTTTTTTTCAATGAAGTAGTTTGCATAAACCATCCGATATACGAAGATAGCACATAATATCTCTTGTGCACAAATCCCTTTAGCTTTTGGAAAATGCCAAAACTATCCCTTTCTTTCATTGATTCAAAGGGTGATGGAATTTTCTGGTACATTTGTCAGTACAAATGATGTTTCTATTCCCAGGATTAACAGACATTTGAAAATTTTGCAATGAATGAAAACATAACTCTCTTGATTCCAGTACAGAAGACTCCCAGTCTTGCATCTGGGTCAATGAAAGTTTTGACTTAATTTACCCTTGAGTGACTCAATCAAATTGCTTTGAACCAGCAGATACAGACTAACAAATCGTACCTTGTGTCTGATACACTGGCAGGTAGCACAACTTGAGGCGTCAAAATTCCCAATTCCGAGCTCCTAGTGGTTCCAACCCTTGCATGTTGTTTTAATTTCACAATATATGCTCATCCTTGTATGCTGCTCTAATTATTGTAAAGTGAGAAACCATGAGTTCAGTTATATTGGTCATGCATGGGGTTATGCCAAGGAGTCTATTTAGATGTCGCACACCAGGTTATGAGGTCTGAACTACATTAGGTCTGGTTTTAGAGGTTCCAAGCCACTGTTTATGTATGAGAAACCAAAGGATAAAGATTAAAATCATCAAGAACCAAGATTAAACTTTAATTATTTTAAGTTCTTTGTCAGTCAAGAGAGTGAGGACATTTTCTTCATATAGGACCTTGCTATTTGACATATTTACAATTTTTTTGTTTGTTTGCAATCAAAGGGCATAGATTATAGAAGAGTCACAAGGTTCTTTATTCTTTATTTTGACAGATCCTTGGCATATTCCTACCGTCTTTATTCCTTTTGAAAATTTATCTTCTCACATTTACAAAGAAGTCCCTTAAGTATTTATATTTGGCAAACTGGATGATTTTTTAAGGTAATTGGTTTGTATTTTTTAGCAATATGAAAAAAAAATAGTTCGATCAATTTGTGAGATGTAGCTGTAAGCACCTCAATTTGTGAGAAAATTTGAATAGCTGTAAGCACCTCATTTAGCATAATTCTGAACCAGTTAGCATCAACCTCAGACGCTACCCCTAGTTCCGATATATGATTCTCTGTCGGCCGTCCATGCCGCGATTGCCCAGTGATTTCGCCCGATTCGCCAAGCTGTGTGGTTCTTGTAACCAAAAACTAAACAAAAATGAATCCTAATTGGAAAAATAAGCTAAATCAGGAACCAAGACCTGTACTCCATATTTTATAGTTCCCTTAGCTATCGATTAAACATTGAAATTTTGAGAATATATGAACCAAAATCTCTGTCAGTGACCATGACAAGTAAAGAAGAATAAAAATGAAATGACAAAGCAATGACAATTAATCAATAAGTGAAAAACATTATATAATGAAAAACATAAGCATTAAAAAGCATTGTTCTCATACATAATTCTACGGTATCCACACATATAGCAAAATAGTTTATTGTCATTGAGAGCATTCATAATTATTATATTAACAAACAAAAAACAATAATATGATAATGTTTACCTGACAATATTCTATTTTCGTTGGAGGTACCTAAGCGATTTGAAGAAAGGATTCTTCAAGTCAAGAAACTCAAACTTTGGAGACTGCATGAAGAGGAAGGAAAACAAATATATGCATAAATACACCTCTTGCAAAGTTAAACAATTAGCTTCCTAAGCTTGTCTCTGATCGAGATACCTTTGCCAAATGGGTGTGTATTCCAACTTCCACCTAAATAAAGAAAAAGATTTTATGAAATTAGTCTCGGAAAAGGACCGGATTGTCCCTATGTCCTCCCAGCAGTCATTAAAAATGTAGGACTGTCAAATTAAACCATCTATTTATTTTCTCAAGTCAATGCATGAGCATTTATGTATGTTGTATAACGTAATTTAATTGGCATACTTGGACTTGGTACTCTGTCAGAACAGAGGGAAGGATTTTTGAACCGAAGTCATTTGATGATGCATATTTTGACCTAGAATTAAAACTTAATTAAATGTTTTACCAGATCTAGAGAACCGTGACTCAGTGTCAGATTCAACCAAAATTCTGAATTTGTAGTGCAAAAAAGGTGCTTCTACTCATAAGTGTAGTGTCAGATTCAACAAAAATTCTGAATTCTGAACCATGACTCAGTGTCAGACTCAGTTCTTCTACTCATAAGTTCTGCAAAAAAGGTGAAACAATGAATTACTTTTGTAGATTATGCAAGAGAAACTATAACTGAGAAGGCATTGAATTCTAAAATTAAGCTGGTGTTGAATTTTGTAGATGTCATGTAAAAAAAGGAAAGTTGAGAAGGCATTGGGTTTTCTGATTAAGATGATTTCTAAAATGAGTGAGGATTAATGTTCTAAAAGATGTGAAGCTTTTCATCCAAGTACTTTTTTTTCATGAGGATTTTAAATAAGAGTGAATTTCATATGATTCATGTCTACATAATCATAAAATATAATTGCATGGCAAGTTTATCAGCAAATTGGTTTATCAGCATAGCAAGCCTAGGTCCACATAAAAAATAATGTCAACATCTAAAATAAATAAAGAACATGCAAATTGGTTTACATGTCCTCAATTAAAAAAAATATATAATGAAATATGCAAGGACTATTTACAATAATCAAAGCACACATTAAGATATCCAGTTTCAATTAAAGCGTACTATTAAGGGTTTTATTCTTGCCGAACAGAAAACTCATCTTCAAATAGCTGCGAGTCTTTTAAATTCCCAAAATTAAAGAAATTTAATGGAGGAATTAAACAGATTCTAATAATAAGTTAAAAAATACCTCATCTAATAAAATGATCAAATTATTGGAAACCTCCTAACAAAAATCTAAAGTAAAAAATTGTTGTTACGTCATGAGACGGAGCTTCTTTCGCAACTTTCTTAGCTTGTGCTTATTCGTCGCTCTTTCTCTTCTTCTTCACACTGTTAGCCCGTACCACAGGATCGACGCTACCTCCATGTTCCCTGATAAGGAAGCCAAGTCGGATCCCAAATCGGACCCAGATGAGAGAAGATGCGAAGAATGGGGAAGAATTGTACGGTTTTGGCTTCAATTTCATATTCTCCTTTTGAAGGAGAAGAAAAAGCGAGTCGGTTCGCTTTGGGAAGAAGCGAAGACGTTCCGCGCACAAGAAAAGAGAAAAGGAAATGCGGCAACTATCGATGCCATCGGAGTGGGCGCCGCTGCTGGAGCCACCGTGTTTTTATAAGTGAGAAGAGTCGGTGCCATTGGGAAGGAGAAAGAGAAAGAGGAGAAGGAGACCGCGTGGGGAAGGAGAGAAGAAAGCGCGTCCTTTGCATCGGGAAGAAGGAAAGCGCGTTCCGCGCACAATAGCAGAGAAAAAAATATGTGTTGTTTTGCATTGAAACGGGTACGTTTTTACCTTAGTTTAGACTTCTACACGTTTGGACATATGAAACAGAAGCATAAAATCAAAACTTTTTATTAAAGGCTGAGATTGAGATATACTTTTGATGAGTGGCTCAGATTAAATCAATGAACGGCTGAGATCGCCTCTGAACGAATAGAGGATTGGATCCCAAAAAAATATGCGTGATATTAGTAGTCCTGATTTGTATGACAATAACTTTGTTTGCACTCCTGGGTATTTATCTGTTTTCCTTTTCTTTTTCCTCTTTCTCTTACATTAATTACACTATTTTTATGTAATATTATGATATATGGTGATAATTGTAGCCATCATTTTATTATGAAAACTATAATCTCACCCTCTTATTCGTCTTGTCGCACATCATGAAGCATACAATAGAATTTGCAGGTTGGATATATACTGTCGAATTTGACAAGCAGATAGCACGAGTTCACCAAACAATGATGTCTTTGTTAACAGTAACACTATATAGATCTATCCCACCCGATAGCCAATACCACGTTATTTAAAAAAAAAAAAAAAAACACTATATAGATCTATCCATATTCCATAGTGACATAACTCGTGTATTATACACGTATAATTCGTTTTTTTGGCATAACCGAACCGAACTCCGTATAAAACGCAGAAAAACGTATAATACGTTTTATTCGCGAATAAAACGCGAGTTACGAATTATTAGCGATAAAAATGCGAAAAAAAACACCAAATTTTTTTTTATTTTTTTCAAATTTTTTTTTTATTTTTTTGCTTTCTTGTTGTACCGAATCATTCCCGAATTATATCCGAATTATACCCGAATTACGAATTTTTGACCTCGCCAAACCGAACCCGAACTTCTGATTTGTCACTATGGATCTATCCAGTGATTCTCCGAATTATATTCTGATTTCGCTCGTTTGATGCCAGATACATGTAAACGATATATAACATCACGAGATGCATTAATAAAAGTAATAAAAGGAGATTACAATTGAGATACATTGCTGACATGATATATGAATGGATAGGATTAAGCCTCTATTTGCTTTCTTAAATGATCAGAAAGGCACAACGATGATCGATAGAAAATCTAATTAAAGAAATGATGAAAGTTGCATTTCAAAGGGAGATTAATTAACTTAGGATTCAGCTCAAAGTTAGATTTCAAAATTTTGTATTCAGTGCTAATTAGGGCCCTTTAAACAACAATGAAGATAATTTTTTGTTTTTGGAAATTTCACTAATAATAAGTTCGCCTACAGTGAGATATTTATGTTGAATTGTGAATGATACGAAGATAAATTACCTCTTTAATGTATAACTACCGCTAAAACTTAAAAGAGGATTCTACTGGCGAGTTGTGAAGAAAGCAATATATATTTTTGAGCGTTGGACAGGTGATATTTTGACCGTTAAATGAACCACACCAGCTACCTATGCCAGGTTTCTTATTCCGAAGTTCCCACCTAGTTATAACTTATAACCAATATTTATAAATGCATATGCAGAAGACCATCGCATACTGCATATATTGTATATGCGGACTTATATATGCAGATTTTAAAATAAGAATTTATATATATATATATATATAGAGAGAGAGAGAGAGAGAGAGAGAGTGATGCTACTATGCTTTGGGAAGTTAATAGGATGTTCTACTTCTTTCTCATATCTTTATTTTCAAAGTTCAAACAGTCGATCTGAATTTCTCAACATGATCTTTATATTGATATGTGTCTGGAGACCAAATTTTATATTTTTTGAAAATTGTTTACTATTTTTTTAGAATTTTTGAAAATCAGTGTTTTTGTGAATTTTTTATTATTTTTTTATTTAATGAAAAGCTGTTATTTTCAAAAATTCTAAAAAAATAGTACAAAATTTCAAAAAAAATGTAAAATTTGGTCTCCAAGCACATATCAATATGAAGATCATGTTGATAACTTTGGATCGACTATTTGAACTTTGAAAATAAAGATATGAGCGGGAAGTAAAACACTCTCTTTACTTCCCAAAGCATGATAGCCTATCTCTCTCTATATATACATATATAAACAAGTATGCGGTAATATGCGGTAAAATACGGTATGCGGTAATATGCGGCCTAATATGCGGTGGTAATATGCAATTGAATATGCGGAACCGCGTATATTGACCGCATACAGATTTCTGTACGGATTACAACCGAACATGTATATGTAGCCGCATAGACCGCATTTTATTACACTAGTTATAACCACATTCACCACTACAGGGGAATTCAAATTCAGTCAAAACCGACCTGGTAGAATGAAATCCGGACTGTCAATTTTAATCTGGCACATATCTTAAGGACAGGCTAAAAAAATCAGTCGGCTGGATTTTCTCGGGTAGATGCAATAACTAAGGGATACTGATCACTTCTATATGGAACTTTGTATTATTTTTCTTGATTTCATGCATCTGATCCAATTAGGTGACCCAAGTATTTTTATGATAAAAGATTATTAAACATAATTATTTACAGCTCAGGTCCTGATATTTGATCAGATGGACCCATATTTTTCCCCTCCAAAAAATATTAACTTTTTTTTTATAAAATTAAAAACAGAAGTATATGCGTCTTCTATTTTAAGAATTAATACTTGTTTTTTTTGTAAGCAGCAAACTAAAAGAATTGCGTCTCTATAGGGGAAATAAAACTGTTGTTATTCTCGAGGAATAACAGGAACCTGTTATTCCGATCTCCTCTGTTAATATTGGTTGAGATTCGTGTATGAAAAAGTATTTTCGTTGAGATTCGCATATATTGAATTGTGAACGGTTTGGATCGGAATAAAAAGTTCCTGTTATTCCTCGAGAATAACATAAGATTTATTTCCCACTAGAGGAGTTAAGAGTCGTTTGTAAGAATAATACTACTCTTTGATATTGACAATGCAATTGCATTGCTAGAAGAAAAATAGTTTCCATTCCTCCATTTTAAATGTTAGTAATGTAATTATTTAAGAGTTTGTTTATAAACTTACGGTTTGTACAATGAAGTCAAACTTCATAAAAGTCATAAATAAGATAAGACACAAATGACTTAATATCATCCTCATGTCTCGATCATACCAGAACCTAATAATTCTATTGAAGTCTACGATTTACACAATTGATGTATTAGTTGTTTCATCACGAGCTCAGCTACCTAATGCCATGCATTGCCCAATTAAGCGGTTTTATTTTCACATGTTGTGGTGATAAAAAATCCCCACAAAATTAATGTTTCTCATCAATGGATACTTTTTCATAGACAAAAGTGAGGTTAGTGGAAACCGAGATGCATCAATTTTATCTATAAAAAATAAAAAAGAGATGCATCAATTTTTTTAACTATATTTAGGGGGGCACTAATTTGTCGAGTTCTAGTGGTTGATTGTAAACTTAAAAGTTCAGATGCTCAAATAAAGTACAAGAAAGTGTAGATACCTGTTGCATATTTGAGTCGGTATCCCCTCGTGTACCGGACTCGGTATATTATCTAGTATCCTATCGTGTATTGTAACAGAAACATATTATAAGAGAACAAAAAAGTTTTCATACAAAATGATATATTTTCATAACAAATTTAGATTAAATGACAAATAATATTTTTTTAAATGACATATTTTTTTTTATCTTTTTGACATATTTTCATAAAAAAAATCTCAAACAAAATAACATATTAAATGACAAATAATATTATTTAAATAATATAAAATTAGAAAGAAATGAAGACGTGACCAATCAATTCAAAAATTTCTTAAATGACACTTAAAAAATAGAAAAAAATCATGACTAATCAAATACAATTTGCATGTGGAAAGTACGTGTCTAAATAAATTTAGACTTCTACACGTAAAAAATAGAAAAATGATGTATAAAATCAAAATATTTGATCGAAAGACTGATATTTAATTCGAAATGTTATCTTTTAATCAAAGTCATTGACAGATCAGAACAACTACGTGCTCAATATAAGTAATGCGGATTTTAACAGCAAGAATTTGGCTCAAGGCTCATTTTGTTCATGTTTCAAAAAATAAATTAATAAAGCAACATCTAATGGACAATAAGCATTAATAGAGCAATTAATTCTTCAAATAAATTGAAAGATTTACTTTCTAAAAACCGGTGAAGTCAATTTTCAGAAAAACGATGAAGGCCAGATTTACTTTTTGAAATGTGGGCATAATGCGAATTTTACTTTTTTTGACATAATGCGAATTAGGAGAAACCGATAATTCCTTCTTAGTTTTTTTTTAATTATTAGTTAGTGATAGGTAGTTAATTATCAATTTATTGTATAACAAAGTATATTTATTATGTATTCTATTTATTTTATGCAACAATGTCTACAGATTTATCTCAAAAAAAAATTTATTGTTAGTATAATAATTTTCTAAAACTTATATTGTCAGCTTTTATACGCATCTAACCTTTGAAAATAAAATTGACTAAACACTTAAAATTACTTTTTTTTTTAGAAATTTAAAATTTGATAATTGACTCTCTGTCGAAAAAAAGAAAAATGATGCACGAAACTCAAAGCAGATTTTTTTTGTCAGCAGCAACTTTTTTTTCTTCATTAGAAAAAAGCCAACTGAAATTGGTTGCCAATTAGGAATTAACAATTGATTATATGCAATTAATAAGGTGTCCATTAAAGAAGTAAGCAACCCGTTTATTAGTTTCCTTTCTCAAATTTGGACAGAATGGTCCAAATAAAACCTCTTTGTGATAGATTGAAACTGAGGACTCAAATCTCATTGTACTTAATCAGGTATTAATCTGAATTTGTTGCATATGAGCATATATGCCTATATCATATGATAATCTCAAAGTTCCGTGATTTTCTATAGAAAAATTTAAAGTAGTTTGACTTTCATCTTCGTTCCGTAAATAACGAACCTAATAAAAAGGATCAAATCTCCAGTGAAGATATATGTTCAGATTTTATGCGGCGGCTACAATACACCGGATTGTGTGGTCGTCTGTTATCATTCTTACTCTTCATTTTCTAAATTCTAATCAGTAATCAGTTAATCACATGGAATTCCTGTCAGTGTGACCAGCCACATAGTTTCATGTTCATACCTGCCACACAAAATCAAAAGATTACACAGATTTTGACCAATGGACCCACATAATTAATTGGTATAAAATTAGAGAAGTTCACTCATTCCAATGGTCCAAATACTGCTTGAACTTTAAGCAGACTGAGAACTTACTAAAGCACCAAACCGGGCTTAGAAAATTATTTTCCAATTAATTAAAGATTGAGAAAACAAAGCGAAGAAATTATTCTTAATCTTATCCAGAGATACGTTCAAGGTGCTAAAAGAAAGAAAGCCCCCAACCTAACCTAACCTATTTACCTTTATTTATTTATTTAAGGGAGAGCCTAGCTATCCCCCGTCAACCATCCCCCGTTTCATCCTCCGTCAGCTGCATTAATTAAGTGGGGGGACCGCATAATCGTCAGCGCATTTTAGGAATTTGCAGAAAAGTATTCATCTGTAACCCAACTAGTATTCATCCATCTATATGAAGATATTCTCATTTGCAATAGAAGCATATTTGGATACATTACAACATTTAGTGTATTAAGAAAGTAGGGGACCACAAACAACATATGTGGGGGACCGTAACCGTCAGCGCATTAATTAAGTGGGGGGACCGCATAACCGTCAGCGCATTAATTAAGTGAGGGACCGCATAACTGTCAGCGCATTTTAGGAATTTGCAGAAAAGTATTCATCTGTAACACAACAAGTATTCATCCATCTATGTGAATGTACTCATCTTTGCAATAGAAGCATATTTGGACACATCACTCACTCATCTTTTACACGTTTTTAGAGATGGATTTTTTTTGCTGTTCAATCTAACTAATATTTCTAACAATCTATGAGGAATTTTGCAAATCTAAAACCACGAACGTCTTCTACACAATTTTCTCTTTCAAATGAGATCCATGATGACATACTTTCGAGTTGTCCGTTGCACAAGTATTCATACCTCGTCGCAAGTATTCATCTCTCATCGAGCAAGTATTCATCATCGTCGTGTAAGTGTAAATAGTCAATGTACCAAGAGTATTACAAACATATGTGCATACATCGATTAATTTTATAAGAGCAGCCGAATAGTATTCATCCATAAGATATAAAGTATTCATACATATACATTAAAGCATTTATACCTAAGATATCAAGTATTCATTCATACACGTTGAAGTATTCATCTCTAAAACATCAAGTATTCATTCATACACCTCTAATTTTTTCAAAATTTGTTTTTCTGTCATTTCTTTATACTTAGTACGAACTGACCCAATTCACCATTAATGAAACTTTGTTCTTTACAAATAACTCGCTACTGCATGAGGAAGAGGAACATAGACACGATGGATCTGATCCGGCGATCGACAGTGATGGATCTAACCCGGCGGAGGCGGAGGTGAGAGAGGGAGGCGGTGGAGGTGGGAGAGGTGGAGGCGGAGGCGGAGGTGGAGGTGGGAGGCAGAGGCAGAGAGGGAGAGGTGGGAGAGGCGGGCGGAGGCGGAGAAGGAGAGACGGGAGAGATGGGTGGAGGCGGAAGTAGAAGGTGGAGGTGGAGGTGGGAGAGAGAGGAAGAAAGAGGAAAGAAATAAAAGAAGAAAATTTGCTAATTAATTTGTAGGGACCATTAGGTAGTTAGAAGTTGTAATTATAGTTAGAAGGGGAAGTTAGTTAGTTGGGGGATGAAATGGGGGATGGATAGATGGAGAAAAATATAATTACCCTTTATTTAATTGAGAGGAAAGACCGCAATAAGGAAGGTTCATGACTCAAGACCTTATTATAAAAGCTATAAATAAATGATTGAATCAATGAATAGATGTAGCCTTTTGGCCATTGGCCGCTAGCAAAGCCGTTTTGATAGGGCCATGTACCATGGGCCCTCACGGATCGCTCATAGGTCAAGAATAGATCGGGATTCAGGCTCCCTCAGGAACCAACTCGAGATCAAATACGAAAACCCCGGGGTCCGTTAGCAACTAAGTCCAATAAGGCCCAATGCGGCCTCGTCTAACATGAGTCCAGCCCGAACTCGGGTTATGGTCACCGCCTTCGTGTTCGTACAAGACGGGTGCGAGTTAGTGACCGCCAAATTATGCGAGCGTCACTGCTCCAATGCGAGAATAATCGCTTATATGCGAACTCCCATAACTGCTCTGACAACGTGGAATGACGGTTAGGGGATGAGCTATTTAAGGCATGACGTCCCATAAAAGAAGGGGTGAACTTTCACTACACAGGCGAGGTATCATAGAGGATAGAGTCCGAATACCTCCTGACCTTCCCACTCAGGGAATTGACATTGTTCGCGCAGAAGCGCAACGCAAGTTTCGGTACGCTTGAGGGCGTACCTTTTAAAACCGCGTTTACACTTCACGAGTAAGGGTTGCAAGTGCACAACCCCTATCGAGTAGTATAATCGGGTATCGATCCACAGGGACGGGCAATTACTAGGTTAGAATCTACCAAACTCAATTAAAAACTAGAAGTGAGAAAGATTTGGTTTGGTATTTAAGTTCCTAAAAGATCAATTCAAATAAATCTGACAATGCAAACAGATGTAATAAAATGCTAGAAGAAATGTAAACTGTGTTTTGATTATGGATAAAAGGCGTTTCCAGGGTTTCAGATTTCATCTGTGATCTGCCTCTAGTGGTACGGCCCGTACCAAGTTGGTACGGCTAGGCTGTACTCCACTTGGTAAGGCAAGGCCGCACCACTCTGGTAAGACCCGTACTGGCTTGCCAGAACAGAGCTTACCAGTTCGAGTTGATGCATTCCTTGCTGGTACCTTGTGCTAAACTCTTTAGAAAGGTTCAATTGACCATACCTAAGGTTCCTAAGCCTCAACCGTCGTGTGTTGGATCAAGATTTAGGTTGGAATGCAATTGATTGCCTTTTAGGGATTTCTACACCTCAATTCTCATGTGTTGGTACAGATCTACCCTAGCTGGTTGATTGGAGACCTAAGGCACCCTCTAATCTGTCGATTAGAGGAGAATTCAACCTCTCGGCTTCAATTCGAACAAGTCTACCCTAAACAATTGATTTGGTTGAGAGATTGAGATGATCACATGACCTTGATAGGTTTGATCTAGACCTAGAGGTTCATCATACACAATCACAGCAATCAAAGCAAGAGATGGCAAAGAAAATCACAATCAATCAATCAAAAGAGTTCATACAAGATACAAGTCAAAGAAAGTCAAAGCAAATCAAGAATCCATCTCTAAACCCTAGAAACTAAAATAACTACTCACAGCACATGATCTGATCTAAAAATACAATAAAAGGGATAGAGATAGCCATGGATCGAAGGGATCGAGAGGAGGAAGCTAGATCCGTCGAGTTTCGCCTCTTTCCTCTTCCTTCCTTCTTGCTCCTAGCTCCTTAGCTCTCTTTCTCTCTCTTACTGTGCTCTCAAATAGATCTGGAATGGAATGAATGTCGAAATTGGAGAGTTCCCCGCTTTAAATAGCCTCTGCCAAGATTTGAATCTGTCAGGCCGCCTTTAGGTACGGCCCGTACCAAAGTGGTACGGCCTGGCCGTACCAGGCGTGATGAGCTGAAATCGGCTAAGTCCGGTAAGACCCGTACCAAACCTGGTAAGGGCCGTACCAGATCATCCCAAATCGTCGTTTCTTCGTGTGTTTTGCTCCAAGCCTGCAGAAAACAAACAAACACTCAGCAGTACCAAATTCTAAAGATATATCGATGAAATGCACATGATTCTGGTGAATTAGGGCACGAATCTGGTACTAAAACAGGCCTAAAATAGACTAAATATGCGAGGTATCAAATTCCCCCAAGCTGAACCTTTGCTTGTCCTCAAGCAAAAAGTTTCAAACTCGGGTAAAAGTGCTGGACAACTAAATCTAAATGCGGATACAAGTCTAAATGTGAAAACTTACATGATTGCTACAATAAAAGAACGCAAGAATCTTTTTGCTATGATTCGGACTTCCCTTGGTCAATTGTGATTCACCTCACAAATTGATTAATAAAACCTCAAACTCTAAATGTTTCAAGTCTTGCAAAGTTGATTACTCGAATTTATCGATTTATCATTCTTTCACTAAACTATGCCTTCGTTTGTAGAGATTTTCCCTTTTTGGCACCCCCAAGCTTGAATCAAGCTTAGGTCAGAAAGTTGCGGACTTCGTGTGTTGATATGTGCAAAAATTTTATTTTTTTTCATTTCTAATTGGGAGACGAGCTCAAAGGCGCCCATTCAAGGCTTATTGCCAGTACTCTTATGTTCTCCATCTTTTCATCTTTTTTTTTTCTTTCTTTCTTTTTTTTCTTTTTTTTCTTTTTTTCGCACATACCATAAATACACACATCCACTAGTGTTCATTCACACCAACGGATATCCCAACTTTTCTTTATTTGAAATCTCTATTTCCACATTTGAAAGGCACAATTCAGTTTCTAAATGCTATCTCGACATTCAAGTTTCCAATTTTACAAATCTCAAACCATTTGTTCGTAATCAGTTTTGTTTGGTCAATTATGAGGTTAGTTCTAATTTCCTAAGGTCATCCAACTCACAAACAAAAGTTTTCAAACAAGTCCCTAATCCTAGCAATCACACAAATTTATCACCTAAATGCAAAATTTTTGAAAAAGAAACATGTCTAAATGCAGATACAATTTTCTTCTATTCCACCCCCCCCCAAGCTTGAATGAAGCATTGTCCTCAATGCTTGAATCTACACAAGGCAAAAGTAAATAGAAGAAAATATGGAAACTTACTAGATGGTGAGCGAGGGATGAAGCGGGGGCGTCTCACTCGTTGGTGGGAGGTGGATCAGGTGGCACTGGTGGGAGCACCCACTTCTGAGGTACACGGCCCATGCGATCACACTCTTGCATCAGAAGAATCCGCAAGATTCCCATCAAGTTCTTGATCGAGCGCCCGATCGCGCTTTTGTGCGCTTCCAATTTCTCCAAGAGTGTAGCAGTCCGATCGGGTTCAAGATATGCACTTATGATCACAGGACGACATCTATCTGGGTCTAGAAGCTCATACCTGAGGTGAGCTGCTGGAGGCTTGAGCTCAGGAGTCAGCCGCTCTGTCTGGGTCTTGACGCGGGTCGCATCAGGTGTCGTGCGGGTCGCATCAAGTGAAATGGTATCGCGTGCTGACCAATCCGACTCGCGTCCTTCGGTTTCCAGGTCCTCAGACCACGGCATGCGGGTCGCATCAGGTGGCGTGCGGGTCGCATCCACATGCTCTTCAGGTGGAGATGCGGGTCGACTTGGCTCGATGCGCCCTGGGTTCACATGTTCTTCAGTAATGACTGCCGGTCGAGTCAGGACTGCCGGTCGAGTCAGGCTAGGGTTCTCTTCTTCAGGTGGTGAAGCGGGGCGCGAGTCCTTGATGCGGCCCGTGTGCAGTGCGGTCTGGTTTGTTGGCTGGGCTGGTCCTTCGCATTCTGGCTGAGCTGGCAGCTTTCCAAGTTGAGATTGGCGTGAGATGATGATGTGGCTCAATTGCTCCAACAACTTGTTTTGAGCGGCAATTTGTGTGGACATGTTTTGCATCTGTTCCCACATCATCTGGTTTATCTTCCCTTGCTCGTGTATGAATTCGATCTCAGCGGGATCAATGTACGGCTCGGGTGGATCGGGTTGGAATACGCAATTGTTCGAGTTATCAAACGGTGCTGTGTCGTAGCAATAGCCATCTTGCTCCTGTTCCTCATCCCAATCCGCCAGTGGGCAATACTCGTAAGAGTGTCTCCAGTCCCCACACATGACACAACTCTGCGGTTGTTGCTCGACTGCCTTCACACTCAGCTTGTCCATCGCCCTCTGCATGGCCTCCATCTTGGCGTTCATGGCAGTGAATTGATCGACCTCGAACTTGCCGCCACCTCTTGGTCGGGCATTGTCGCGGCCGGACCACTGTTGGTTTTGTGCCATGTTGTACATTCGATCCATGTTGTACATTCAGGTGCTTTGGTACGGGTCGGACCAGATTGGTGCGGCCTGGCCGTGCCTGAATCGGTGCGGGTCGGACCAGATTGGTGCGGCTTGGCCGTGCCTGAATTGGTACGGGCCGTACCAGAGGGTGGCTGAGCAGTCTCGGCTGAGTTTGGAGGAGTTTGATCGAACAGTGGGCCCTTGCTTCTCAGATGATATTTCAACCTGTATTGGCCTGCAGGGGGGGGTTCAAAATCCAGTTTTTTGTTTTTTTTAGTGATTTTGAATAAGAAAAAGCAAGAAAGATACAAGATAAAATCTAGATTAACTAAGCAAGGTAAAATCTAACTAGGCAATTGGTTACCGTCCCCGGCAACGGCGCCAAAAACTTGTTCGCGCAGAAGCGCAACGCAAGTTTCGGTACGCTTGAGGGCGTACCTTTTAAAACCGCGTTTACACTTCACGAGTAAGGGTTGCAAGTGCACAACCCCTATCGAGTAGTATAATCGGGTATCGATCCACAGGGACGGGCAATTACTAGGTTAGAATCTACCAAACTCAATTAAAAACTAGAAGTGAGAAAGATTTGGTTTGGTATTTAAGTTCCTAAAAGATCAATTCAAATAAATCTGACAATGCAAACAGATGTAATAAAATGCTAGAAGAAATGTAAACTGTGTTTTGATTATGGATAAAAGGCGTTTCCAGGGTTTCAGATTTCATCTGTGATCTGCCTCTAGTGGTACGGCCCGTACCAAGTTGGTACGGCTAGGCCGTACTCCACTTGGTAAGGCAAGGCCGCACCACTCTGGTAAGACCCGTACTGGCTTGCCAGAACAGAGCTTACCAGTTCGAGTTGATGCATTCCTTGCTGGTACCTTGTGCTAAACTCTTTAGAAAGGTTCAATTGACCATACCTAAGGTTCCTAAGCCTCAACCGTCGTGTGTTGGATCAAGATTTAGGTTGGAATGCAATTGATTGCCTTTTAGGGATTTCTACACCTCAATTCTCATGTGTTGGAAATTTGGAGATGTCTTGTCTGGCCATCAAATTTCTAAAAAAAAATGTAGAAATAAGAAAAATGGCTAAAGGTACTGAAAAAAATATAAAATGCTCAATGCAATTGGTTGTTTCAATTAGAGATATGGCATCATTTCAAAAATTTCAAGGTCAATATATCTGAGAGATCATTTTCATAGCTTCATAGATGAACTCTTTAACTAATATATGGTACCAATGTGCTGAAGATCAACTACTGGTAGAAGGTAGCTGGAAGTAGTTTTTAATACAAAAAGCAGGGCTAGTAAATAATAAAAATGGAGGTCTTTTATGCAATTGTTTAGTAACTAGGAGTTTCATTAGGAATTTTCAAATGATGATAAGATTACCTTTCCATACAGCACTGCAAGTACTTAGACTGATGTCTACATTTTTCCGATTTAAACCCTGAGGTTTTCAGGCATGCTATATACTCTTTCTTATCCTGTGCACACATTTTCAGAAATTCAATCAGTCATTTGCTTTTAGTTAAGACATGCATTTTTTGGTGATTATAGTTACAAAGATTTTATTCTAAAACGTGAATGAAGCTTCGGGGACAAAAGTTGAAATAATAATTATGTCAGAGGTGAATTTGATGCAAAGGTGTATACTGAATGTTCAGTTTTCTGAGGATGAGATGACATAGCCATTGGACAAAAGTTCAACTTTTACTCTATTTAACTAATTCGGACTCAACTTTTACTCTATTTAACTAATTGTAGGAATGGAGAAGTATTACAAACCTACGTCAAGAAGCAGTGAAACTGAAAGTAGTTCGCAAAAGAAAGCACGTGTCGAGCTGAGTCCAAGTGATATAATTGCCGATCCAGGACTTCGCAAACCAATTGACGAGTATGACAAGGAAATTAGAGATCAAGTTAGAAGAGCATACTTGTTGAATGGTCCAACTCAACCAATTGGCCATACTTTTCCTCGTAAACAACAAGGAGATCATTTCAGGAGTTTTCAAGAATCATGGTTCAAGAAGTTTGATTGGTTAGAATATAGTGTAGAAAACGATTCAGCCTATTGCTTTTATTGTTATCTTTTTAAGCAACCAGTAAGGAATGATAAATTTGGATATGAAATCTTCACACGACAAGGGTTTAACAATTGGAGGAAAGCATTGGACGCCTTCAAGGAACATGTTGGTGGAGTGAATTCTTGTCACAATAATGCAAGACGACATTGTCAAGATTTCAAAAACCAGAGACAGAGTGTGTCACACGTGTTCTCTTCACATAGCAAGGAAGTCGAGATTGCATATAGAGTTCGCCTCACTTCTATTTTACATGTTGCAAGATTTCTCTTATTGCAAGCTCTTGCTTTTCGTGGACACAATGAGACTTCTAGTTCTAGCAACAGGGGAAACTTTTTAGAGTTACTAAGCTGGTATAAAGAAAAAAATCCCGAAGTTGCTAAAGTGCTTTATGAAAATGCTCCTGGAAATAATCAGATGACTTCCCCGCTCATACAAAAAGAGATGGTGAAGGCTTGTGCACAAGAGACCTCACTTGTCATTCTTAATGAGCTTGGAGATAAGTTGTTTTCTGTACTTATTGATGAGTCTCGTGATGCATCGATAAAGGAGCAAATGGCTGTGGTTGTGAGGTTAGTAACTAATATTTCAAGTTTAATTATTATTATTGTTAGTAATGTTCTTAACTTTATTGTTGTTGTTATGTAGATTTGTGAATCAGACTGGGCATGTGATTGAGAGATTTCTTGGTATTGAGCATGTTTCTGATACTACTGCGTCTTCATTAAAAGTAGCATTAGAGGGTTTGTTTGCTCGTCACGGTTTATCTATCTCTAGACTACGAGGGCAGGGGTACGATGGCGCCTCAAACATGAGAGGAGAATTCAATGGACTGCAAAGACGAATTTTGAATGAAAATCCTTGTGCCTTTTATATCCATTGTTTTGCTCATCAGTTGCAGTTGGTGGTAGTTGTTGTTGCAAAGTGTAGTTCATCTGTAGCTGATTTCTTTAATTATACCACTTTAATTGTCAATACTGTAGGTGCCTCTTGCAAAAGAAGGGATCAATTACTTCAAGATCATCATGACAGGATTGTGATGAAATTAGATAGTGGTGATATTTTTACAGGAAGAGGAAAACATCAAGAAACTAGTCTTGCAAGACCAGGCGATACCCGGTGGGGTTCACATCACACAACTTTGGTTCGCCTCTTTACAATGTGGGACTCAGTATTGAATGTATTGGAGAATGTAAGTGATGATGCAACTAGTCCGACACAAAAAACCACAGCTGCAGGTTTGATAGAGAAAATGGAAAGCTTTGAATTTGCATTTATAATGCATCTAATGCTAAAAGTTTTGGGTTGTACTAATGAGTTATCACATGCATTGCAAATGAAAGATCAGAATATCGTTCATGCAGTTAATTTGATTGTGGTTACAAAGCAAAATTTGCAACATATGAGGGACAATGGATATGATGAACTATTGGAAGAAGTTAAGGGTTTTTGTATGAAGATGGAAATTCCCGTGCCCAATATGGATGATAAAATACCAGCAAGAGGTCGTTCAAGGCGTGATGGTCAAATGGTAAAGTATTCGCATCGCTACCATGTTGATATTTTCTTGGTTGTGCTTGACTCTCTTCTTTTTGAGATGAATGAACGATTTAGTGAAGTATCTACTAATTTGTTGAAATGCATTGCTTATCTTGATCCGAATGACTCTTTCTCTAAATTTGATCATGACAAACTTCTTGAACTTGCTAGTATTTATTACGTGGACTTCTCACCCTTTGACTGTACATTTTTAAGAAGTGAACTCGGCACATTCATTTGTGATGTGAGAAATAGTACATAATTTTCAGCTTGTCATGATCTTGCAACTTTTGCTATCCTAATGGTTCAAACCGAAAGACATTTGTGCTATCCATTGGTATATCGCCTCATTGAGTTGGCCTTGATCTTACCTGTGGCAACAGCAACAGTTGAAAGGGCATTCTCAGCAATGAAAATCATTAAGACCGAATTGCGCAATAAGATGACCGATGAATGGATGAATGACAACATGGTTTGCTATATTGAGCGAGAGATTTTTGCTGCTATTCCTGATGAAAGGATTTTGCAGCGTTTTCAAAACATGAAGACTCGAAAAATTCAACTATCTCAAATTAGTAATTAGTGGTACGTTTTCTAATTGAAAATTTAAAATCATTATGATTGTGAGATATGGATTCATTGTAAGATTGTTTCTTTAATTTTTTTCTATGTAGGTTGTTTTGATGTTTTGTTTTGACTTTAAGACATGAAGAACGATTCATCAAATAGGTGCTTTGTTACTTACTCTAATATTTATTTTTGTTAAATATTTTCTTTTAGAAGTAAAAGATTATGACAATTGATAATTGCTGAATATTTTTTTAATCATTTAATCGTGTAACATGAAACTAAAACTGATATTCTGAAAAAAAAACTAGTTAGACCCCCCCTACCGATCATTCCTGGTTCCGCCACTGATAGGACATAACACGTTTAATTCTAATTTTTTTTTCATAAACAAAACAAATTATGAATTGAAAATGACAAAAGATATGAAAAATTATAAAAATGAGAAAGAATTAAGCATGTACATGGTATGGTGTTCCTTTCGGACAGCAATTCCGTCCAAAAAAATAAAAATAAAAGTAAAGTGGGACGTCATTCTGTGTACATACCTTCTCATATTTGAAATTTCCCCATATCATTTTTTATTTTTATTTCTATTTACTATAAATAAAAATTCCGGCGTTTAATTGCTTAAAGTTTTTATTTTTTATCATTTGGCAAATATTTATATTAGGAAGTAGTTCAATAAATACACTTGTCATTACTGATCAACTTAACGCCGTGATAAGATATTATGATCACTAAAGCTACAAAAAGCTACAGTCTGGCTGAAGTGAAATATTTTTGTTTTTATGAATGGATTCATTAATAGCGGTTTAATTTGATAAGGTTGATGATGATTTTTTAAATCTAAGTCAAGAAAAATTTAAACATACAAAAATATCGTAGACATGTTGTTTTGTCTTGTATATTGCTTGCATATCAATTTTCTATATATATAATAAATTGAAATGTCATTTGATATTATGTCAAATTATGTTAAATACAGAATGTTGCATATTAAGTAATTTGATTAGCGGTGAAATTTGTATTAATATTTCAAAAAATATTACATGTATGATGTATATGATATATAGATTACATTCTAATAGTCGGATTTAACTTTGACAATGCTTAAACTATTTTTAAGCATTGTAAAAAAAAATTGAATTAATTCGTTGTCAATGATTCCTGTCATTTTTATAGCAGATGGTCAACGATTCAACATTGCATTGTAAAATAATGAGTAAAGTGTGTACTAATGATATAATAATAGTGACATAATATTTTTATAATAAAAGCTCGGACATCAAATTGTAACAAAAAAAACTAATAACCGGTGTCTAACATAATGATTGAAACATTTTTCTCAGTATGAAATATTACTTGTTAATTTTTTTTGCAACTTTCACTGCACTATAGTGATTGCACTGGATCCGAATTGTAGATAAACAAATTTCTTTTCAGATGACCAGCACTTGTGACTTGCCGTTGTTTCTGAAAATGTGGTTCCATAGAGGAAAAACAAAAACAATGTTATATATCTTATCTTACTCTGAAATCTCTGATTCCGCCTGTTCCGGTTTCATGTTTCTTTGACTAAGTTCTAATGATCGACCACCTTCTAAGTTCTAATACATAGCGGCTCCAATTCTGGCTTGTAGTCCAATCCATGCAGAGGCATGGGCCATGGAAACCGATTAATTCACGAGTGATGAGTTTGCATGCATACAAAGTTTATAAATAACATGTGAATCTCCATTTTTATATTAAGTACGTAGATATCCTGATTCGTCAACAGTTTGATTAAAATATAAAATTTCGGATTGGATATCATCTCTCCGATCAAATATTCTGATTCTAGGTATTTTTCTGATGTTTTTGTACGTGTAGAACTCTAAAATTTATTTAGACACGTACTCGGCCACTCATACTCACCACATGCAAATTGTACTATCTAACTGATTGGTCTTGATTTCTTTCTATTTTTTAAGTGTCATTTAAGATATTTTAAAATTGATTGAGAATTAATTAGTCATGTCTTCGTTTCTTTCTACTTTTTTATATTAATTAAGAAATATTATTTGTCTTTTTTATATGAGATTTTTTTATGAATGTTATTTAAAAAATGTTATTTATGTATAAATTTCATTTAATATGTCATTTAAGAAATGTTATTTGTTATTTATTCTATTTTTTTTATGAAAATATGTTATTTTGTATGAAATTATTTTTTTAATCATAATATGTTCCGTTGCAACTCAAAAGCAGAATACTAGTTCTACGTAATACATTCAAAATTCCAAAAATAGAAAATAGAATTTACTTTCATAGTAATCGTATCATCAGATTAATTCATTCAAAATGAATTCCCACCTAATAAATAAACTATGCTTCAGAAAGAAAATATATATATAATAACAACAAGCCATAAGCAATGGATCATTCTTCCCCCAAAGAATGAGACAAGAAACCAGATTTTATTTTCCCAGTTCCTACCAGGAGAAGTTGTGCACTAATAATCCGACACGTGTCCACTGGATCTGATTCGCGCCCCTGACATACAGCTATGCTGCCCGTGTTTCCTGTCTCGGATATATCGACGCAATTTATTGGCAACTGGATTTTTCTTTTTTCTTGAACCAAACGTTCAAACCCATAGTTCATAGAGGGCAGGACTGTAAATGAGCCGAGTTTGAGCGAGTTACCTCTAACTCGAACTCAGTTCATTAAATAAATGAGCGAGTCAACTCGAGTTGAGATGGTAATGACGAGTTGTAGAGTCAACTCGAACTCAACTTGTGTTATCAACTCGAGTTGGCTTACAACTCGTTTAACCAGTTAATTATATACTACTAGTAAAAGAATTTACCAATATTCAGTAATTTTTCATACATCAATAGTACATAAGCACTAACAATTTTTCATACAGCAACTTAGTACATAAGCACCAGTAATTTTTCATACAGCAGTTTAACAAAAATAATTTCTGAGATTTATTGTGACCAATGCTATGTAACTCGAGTTATAAATGAGCGAGTTGGGTAAGCTCAAACTCAGCTCATTTATTAAACGAGTCAGCCAACTCGAGTTGGAACTGACTCGAGTTGTAAATGAGAGTTACGAGTTTGAGCAATTTTGCCCAGCCTTAATAGAGGCCCCGAACCGACATTTTTATTAATATCCATAGTTAAATAGAAATTAATAAATATACCTAGCCTCCTCTAGGTTTCGATAAAAATATCCGTATCGGTCATTAAATGTCCGGTTTTGAATTTTTTTGCCTACCGGCCATTTAATAGCCGGTACCCTCAATTTGTTTTTTAGAGACACTATGAAGAGCAAAATACTAAAATCTAACACTAAAAATTCGAATTTTTAGAAATATTAATTAGTCATGTCTTCATTTCTTTCTATTTTTTATATTATTTGTCTTTTTTATATGAGATTTTTTTATGAATGTCATTTAAAGAAGAGGAGGGATCTGATTACCACGTTTTTTGTTACCACAATCATTTTCTACATTTGCAAAGTCCAAATCGTCGATCCAAACCTTTCTACATGATCTCCACAATAAAATGTGCTTGCAGATCAAATTTTATATTTTTTTTGAATTTTTTTACTATTTATTAAGTATTTTACAAAAACTAGTGAAATTCAGACCATTGAATTTTGTACCCATCTTAATAAATAATAAAAAAATTCAAAAAAATATAAAATTTGATATGGAAGCACATTTTATTGTGGAGATCATGTTGAACGGTTTGGATCAACGATTTGGACTTTGAAAATGTAGAAAATAGTTGTGGTAACTTTTGTGGTAACAAAAAAACGTGGTAATCGGATCCCTCCTCTTTAAAGAATGTTATTTATGTATAAATGTCATTTAATATGTCATTTAAGGAATGTTATTTGTTATTTAGTCTATTTTTTATGAAAATATGTCATTTTGTATGAAATTATTTTTTTAATTATAATATATTCCGTTGCAAATTAATACATTCAAAATTTCAAAAATAAAATAGAATTTACTTTCATAGTTATCGTATCATCAGAATTCATTCAAAATGAATTCCCACCTAATAAATAAACTATGCTTCAGAAAGAAAAAAAATATATATAATAACAACAAGCCATAAGCAATGAATCATGCTTCCCCCAAAGAATGAGACAAGAAACCAGATTTTATTTTCCCAGTTCCTACCAGGAGAAGTTGTGCACTAATAATCCGACACGTGTCCACTGGATCTGATTCGCGCCCCTGACATACAGCTATGCTGCCCATGTTTCCTGTCTCGGATATATCGACGCAATTTATTGGCAACTGGATTTTTCTTTTTTCCTGAACCAAACGTCCAAACCCCATAGTCCATACAGGCCCCGGATAAATGAGTTCATTTATTGGTCTAGTAGCGTTAATAATAATAAACTTGGGAAACGTAAGGGAGGTTTTATATAATGCACCCAGAACCCTCCCCTCTTAAAATACGAAAATAAAATATCTCCCAACAAAAATATTTATATAATGAAGTAAAATATATATATTTAACAATAAACGTCCGTAGACTTTCAGTACTCAGTATAAACCAGTACATATTACAGTCCATACCAATATATATACCAGTACATATTAGTACACACCGATACACAAATCAGCCTATACCGGTGCATACATATATTAGTACAACTGGACACTTTTTGATAGGAATAAGCAAGAAAACAAAAATAGAAAAATAGATTCATGTCTCGAACAGTGTATGTGAGACAGTGATGGTAAAATATATTGTTAGAATGTGCATGAAGATGGATGAAATATTTTTTACACCAGGTTGAGATATATTACTTTTTATATTTTTTTACTATCTTTTGAAAATAATGTGTTATAGCTATTTTTTTTGTTTTGAGCCCAGACGACAGGACGTCATATCTATAATTATGTACCTCAATTTCATAGAAGAGGCTGAAATTTAACACCTAATTTCTTTTAAAGAATTAATATTATTAAATTAGAAAGTTTGGACAAGTGTAATGTATATTATACATCATTCTGCATAAAATATATATAGTTACGTTATCATAGTTCGAAAAGTAAAGTGTCTTTTTTACTTTCCGCTCATATTTTAATTTTCAAAGTTCAAATATTCAATCCGAAAAGTTCAACATATTATCCATACAAAAATGTTCTTGGAGATCAAATTTTACATTTTTTTTAAAACTTTTTGCTATTTTTAAATTTTTTTTAAATCACAGTTTTTAAGATATTTTTTACTAATTTGTTTACCATATTATAACAATGATTTAAAAAAAAAAATCTGAAAATAACCAACAATTTCCAAAAAATCTAAATTTGGTCTCCAGGTACATTTTAATAGAAGAATATGTTGAACTTTTCCGATCGAATGTTTGAACTTTAAAAATAAAATATGAGCGGGAAGTAAAACGGACACTTTGCTTCCCAAAGCATGATAGGGCAACTCTCTCTCTCTATATCATTTTGTACGCTTAAGAATAACCAGTATTTGTAGATATCTTGTAATCCATTATTAAAATTTTATTAGCTCGGAGAAATTGGTTCTTATTTTTGTATTACAATTAGGTTGATGAATTGTCACCAATTTTCAACATAATTTATAACTGCAATTTAGCTTAGGGGGTGCATTGAAAGTATTTTAACATGCTAAGTATTTCCGCCTATCCGGTTGCTTTTGTCATCTCAAACTTTATAGTTTGTGGCATTACATCTCGAGCAATAATACATACATTGTTTTTTTTTTGTTTTGAGTAAAGATTGGAGGACAAGCTACCCAACTATTTAATACCCTTGTTATTACAACAAATGATTTCCCCCATCCGGATTTCGAACCCATGACCTCTCACATGGAGGTCACATTGCCAATTTCGTTAGAATGCGTTAACATTAAAATATAATGACTGTATTTTTCTTAAACAAGCTATAATTTTTTTATATTTTTAATAAAGGACAAATTGTGTATTTTAATTAATTTAAAATGAGTTTAATATAAAGATAATAAAATGGATAAATTTGTGATTTTTGAGAGTTTTCAGAGGAAAATACGTAATTTCAAAGTTTAGAGAGAAAATATGTAATTTAAATTTTTTTTAGAGATATATATGAAATTCCTCCAAAATAAAATGTAGATATTACGGTGAATGAGGTTAGTCAAATTTTCATAATATTTGCATACTAGACGAAAAGTTTGAGTGAGCCGAATATTATAAATATTTGCGTAAATAAAGAGTAAATCGACTTTTTACTATAATTATTACTTTAAATTTGACATTAATTACAAAATAATTTCTATTTGCTATATATATTAGAACAAACCCCAAGCTCTATGCATAGAAAAAAAAAGAAATTCAAACAAACAATTGAAAAGGAAACAATCTTTCAAATGAGGAACAAAAGTATATTACTCTTAATTAACATTAATAAGAGCCATGTCCCATCATCATTAGAAAAGAATGAAGTCCGAACAAAAGTTCCTTTTCTCACCAAACTGTAAAAAGAAACATGATGTTGGATTGTTGGGTTGTCAATTTGCCATATCTTTTTTTATTATTGTAAGCTAATAGGCAACAAACGACTTTTGATTTTTGAAAAGAAAATGCTATCTACGCTACAAGATCTACAGTTTTATAAAGATAGGAAAGTATCCAGACTTTCGTGCCAAATTATATGGGGTGAATTTTTTATTAAAGTATTAGAACATACTCACGCTTTCATAATTTTGGGCTTTATTAGAATACAAGATATGATTGTTCATTTAGTTTATTTTTTAACATAAAATACTTTTTACTTTGTCAAAACAATTGTCAAATTTCCAAGGCATATTTTTTCGCCCATATGAAAGTTGAAAAAAAACATTTTAAGTTTCTTCTTAAAAGCTAAAGATGTAATTTCATAGAATAAAAAAGATAGTCCGTAGAGAAGTGATCATATATTTTGCAAACTTTGAATTGAAAGAGCCTTTTTGTGTTTCAATCCTTTCAATTTTGCACAAGAGCGCACACAAGGTGAGCTTTGTGTGCGTATAGCAATATTTCCATAGGCTAATTGTTTTCAGTAAATTTTAAAAAATGCTATTGAGTGAGGCTATGGTGCTATGCATAGCACCAATGGCTAGTGTACTACGGCTCAATATGGTACTTTTTAAAATTCTAACGGTCGATCCGAACCGTTTAATGTGATATCCATATGAATATGTACTTGCAAACTAAATTTTATATTTTTTTGAATTTTTTACTATTTTTTTAGATAGGTAGAAAAATCAGTGTTTTCTGAAAATTCTGGACCATCAAAATTCTACCTATCTAAAAAAATAGTAAAAAAATTCGAAAAAATATAAAATTTAGTTTGCAAGTATATATTCATATAGTTATCACATTGAACTGTTCGGATCGACCATTAGAATTTTAAAAAGTATCATATTGAACCGTAATACACTAGCCATCTGTGCTATGCATAGCACCATAGCCTCACTCTTTTTTGCTTACTACGCTTCCACTTGTGGATATTAAAAACCTGAAGCTAGCATCTCGCAGTCGCAGCCATTATTTGGCTAACATAACCCTTGTACTTATCTTTTAAAACAAAACTGTAATCATTTCTAATTAATTATTAAACAATACCGCAGCGCAGTCTGCAGTCTGCACTAGTTCCAGCCTTTTCTCTACTTCCAGCGCAGTTTGCCACCAGTTTCTCTCTCTTTGGTCTCTCCTTTTCTCTACTTCCAGCCTTCACCTTTTCTATTTCTTCCAAGTTTCTCCTTCACCTTCTCTCTCTTCCTCAGCACGGCGCGAACCTAATCACATCATTTCTCAGGTTCCTGTTTAAATGAACTCTCCAGTGATCTTCCCTTTTAGTATCTTCTTTCAGTTCTCAAGGAAAAATCAGATCTCTGACTCTCTGTGAGCTGGTGAGCGAAAACCATCAGCGTTTTGCCTTTGACCGGTTGTTTAGCTTAATTGAGCACCTTAGGTTGCAAATCTGCAGTACAACAAATTCCAACCTAAGGCACTCATTTCCGCTTCCCCAATTAGTATTATTTACTACTATATTCTCTCCTTATTCCAATTGTATCAGTAAACCGAACAATTGTAGTTCAACAATGCGGTTTCAAACCCTTTCCAAATAAAAGTATAAAACCCACTTCAGTATCCCATCCACAATCCCTGCCTTCCTTTTGTTACCAATTTGGAGTAAATATAAGAGAATACCGCAATGGTTTCGAGATCTTACTCGAACCTACTAGAACTAGCCTCCGGCGAGGGCCCGGCACCGCCTTCCCTTGGGCCCCGCCGCCTCCCTAGAGTCATGACTGCAACTGGTATCATTTCAGACCCAGATTCTGATACCGATTCTGATTCCAATTCTGATACAGATTCTGCTTCCTCCCGACCTCGTATTATAGTGGTTGGAAATCACCTGCCCTTGCGGGTCCAGCCCGACCCCACCTCTCTGGTAGCCGGCCTCTCCTTCTCTTGGGATCATGACTCTTTACTCCTCCAGCTAAAGCAAGATTACCAAAATGCCTCTCCCAAGACAGACTTCTTATATGTCGGCTGCCTGCGTGATTATAACCATTTATCCCTGGTAGACCAGGAATCAGTTGCTAATCACCTTCTGGAATCCTTCAATTGCGTGCCAGTGTTCCTTCCCGGTGACTTACTGGGGCGGTTTTACCATGGTTTTTGTAAGCAATATCTGTGGCCTCTATTTCACTACATGTTGCCACTTTCCCCGGATTTGGGCAGCCGGTTCGATCGTAATCTATGGCAAGCTTATGTGTCAGTAAATAAAATCTTTGCAGACCGGATTTTAGAGGTGATAAACCCGGATGATGATTTGTTGTGGGTCCATGATTACCATTTAATGGTTTTGCCCACGTTTCTACGCAAACGGTTCAATCGTGTCAAGTTAGGGTTTTTCCTCCACAGCCCATTCCCCTCATCAGAGATATACAAAACCCTACCAGTACGGGAGGAGCTGTTGCGAGCAGTACTCAATTCGGATCTTATCGGGTTTCACACATTTGACTATGCACGCCATTTCTTGTCATGCTGTAGCCGCATGCTCGGCCTCTCATACCAGTCCAAAAGGGGCTATATTGGGTTGGAGTACTATGGCCGTACTGTTAGCATAAAGATTTTGCCGGTTGGGGTACACTTGGAGCAGTTGAAGTTGGTCTTGAACCTACCCGAGACCGAGAATAAGGTGCGGGAATTGATAGAGCAATTTTGGAATAACGGAAGAGTGATGCTACTTGGGGTTGACGACATGGACATATTCAAAGGAATAAGTTTAAAATTATTAGCTATGGAGGAATTGTTGAAGCAACGTGCTGAGTGGAGAGGCAAAGTTGTATTGGTACAGATTGCAAACCCAGCCCGTGGGAGGGGCAAGGATGTAGAAGAAGTGCAAAATGAGATACGCACCACAGTCAAACGTATCAATGAGGTATACGGTGGGCCTGGATACAAACCTGTCATCCTCTTAGATGAGCCGATGCAATTCTCTGAGAGAATAGCATATTATGTTACTGCCGAGGTTTGTCTGGTGACTGCTGTAAGGGATGGCATGAACTTGATACCTTACGAATATGTAATTTCGAGGCAAGGTAATGACAGATTAGATCAGGTTTTCCAGGCTAATGGGTCTGGGTCAATGGTGCCAAAAAAGAGCATGTTGGTCGTTTCAGAGTTTATTGGGTGCTCCCCTTCACTTAGCGGAGCGATTCGGGTCAACCCTTGGAACGTTGAGGCTGTTGGTGACGCAATGGATTGTGCATTAACGATGGCTGAGTCAGAGAAACAGCTGAGGCATGAAAAGCACCATAGGTATGTCTACCATTTATCTTTTGTTCTTACCAAAATTTTTTTTTTTTTTTTTGGGTATTCTTACTTAATACTCTACACATGTCAAATTTTTGTACCCAGACCAGTAACATTTATAGTAATAAGACAATTAATATTCTTGACAGGTATGTGAGCACACATGATGTTGGGTACTGGGCAAAGAGCTTCCTTCAAGATCTAGAGAGATCATGCAAGGACCACGCAACAAGGCGGTGCTCGGGTATCGGTTTTGGTTTGCGGTTCCGGGTTGTGGCACTAGATCTGAATTTCAGAAAGCTATCCATGGAGCACATAGTGGGAGCATACAGGCGTGCAAGGCGGCGTGCAGTGTTGTTGGATTATGACGGCACACTGATGCCCCAGCAGGGGAGCATAGATAAGAGCCCCAGTGCAAAATCTATTGAGATTTTGAATAAGCTGTGTGGGGATAAGAAGAATGTGGTGTTCTTGGTGAGTGCAAGGGGACGGGATACGCTGAGTGGATGGTTTGGCCAGTGCCAGAACCTAGGCATGGCTGCGGAGCACGGCTATTTTCTAAGGTAAATGTAGGCTGTCATTTTTGTACTGTGCAGTTGGAAAACTTTTAAGCTCAGTTTAGTTAAATTAGGCCTTGGTTGAAAAGCAAGGAGCCTCAGTTGTCTCCTATTTGACCTAAATTACCCGCAGATTTTTAATTCATCTTCTCGTTGGGGTTTGTATTCATTTGTCATTCAAGCCGGGAAAGTTCTGTTCATATAAATGTAAAATAGTTCCTCAGCTGTAAAATTATTAGCTTGACCCTGGTTTAGCAAATTTGCATAACCTCCTGATCTTGCAATCAAGCATTGGCTGTTGTTTATTTAACTTCAATTGCCCTCTAATTGGCAAGTTCTTCAACAGTTCAATGAAACATCATTAAGATATGAAAATCAAAATGTCCAATCAAATATTAACTAAGATTGAGCATTTCATTTGTTCAATTAAGGTCTGTAGCCTCAATTAATCATCAGTTAAAAATTCCCAGAAACAACCAAAGCAAAGGGGAAAAAAGCTTAAAATCGTACGTCAAGTGTAATGTTACATGGCGGCTTTGTTCCTTTACAAATAACTGAGATATTGGTTAAAATCTAAAAAACAATCTACTCCAAAAAAAAATACATATTAAACACAGAAAATCAAAGTTTACCACAGGTTATTCTTATTTTCTGTACTGGTACGATGTGAATGTTTATCAGGCCCAAAACATACAAGTGAATAATTTGTTGAACCAACTTGGATGTCAGATTGAGGAGAGATGCGGAATGGGAGACATGCATACAGGTGGCAGATTGCAGTTGGAAGCAGATAGCAGAGCCTGTGATGCGGCTATACACAGAGACAACAGATGGCTCCACCATAGAAGACCGTGAGACAGCGCTTGTCTGGTCTTATGAGGATGCTGATTTTGATTTTGGGTCCTGTCAGGCAAAGGAGCTTTTAGACCACCTTGAAAGTGTGTTAGCTAATGAGCCTGTCTCAGTCAAGAGCGGCCCCCATATTGTAGAAGTGAAGCCTCAGGTTCATTCTCTCTCCCTCCCCCCCACACCCCCAGCAGCTTGGTAGTTGGTACCAAATAGAAGTCTGTACTTCCTCTGCAGCTGTCTTTCTAGCTGATTCCAAACAGCAGTTCATTCTGGTATCAGGTACAAGTGTAAGAGAGAGCCCGGTGAGCAGAAGAGAAATAGAAGCTGCTATGGATGCCTATTAGTAAAGGACCTGTTTGGGCTTCTTTTTTTTTTTTTACTGGTAAATAGTGGTACAGCTCTCAGTACACTGCACCCCATAGTCCTATCCCTACAGAAAAATTTACTTACTCAATCCAAATTTAGATGTCTGCAAGAACTATTTTTTTATCAATTAATTATTTATTTTATTAGGGAGTGAGCAAGGGATTAGTGGCGCGCCGCCTTCTTGCTACTATGGAAGAGAAGGGAGTGTCACCTGATTTCATCCTATGCATAGGGGATGACCGATCTGATGAGGACATGTTTGAGGTAATTACTAATGTTGCCACCAGCGGCACGCTGGCACCTGATGCAGAGATTTTTGCGTGCACAGTTGGGAGAAAGCCTAGCAAAGCCAAGTATTACTTGGATGACACTGCTGAAATTGTACGGCTAATGCAAGGCCTTGCCTCGGTTTCTGAACAAACTGTATCAAGTTCTGAAGTTGAGTAGCTAAAATTGGTAATGCAAAAATTGTAGTTCATAAAAGAGAAAAGAAGAAGGGGGTTGGAGGTCATATGTGGAATATCAGAGTCGCCATTTACCTACTTCGGTTCTATTGTATCATAATTTCATTTTTCTAGTTGTAGTCTAGATGAGAAATGTAAGAAGGGGGTTGGAGGTCATATGTGGAATATCAGAGTCTAGAGGCCATTATATTATAACCTACTTCGGTTCTATTGTATCATAATTTCATTTTTCATAGTTGTAGTCTAGATGAGAAATGTTTGCATTTTTTTTAGGCAAATGCTTGTGGATACAAATAAATTTGGAACGTTCATTTGTTACTGATCGAACGGTCAGTTGATATCTTTATAGGCAAATATTCTCCGTTACATTTAACGGAAAAAAAATTCGGAAGGGTAACACGGTAATTTACACTGAAGCAAGGGTGCTCTTTCTCTTTATCGTCGATGCCTTCTGTTCATCTCCGCTCATCTGTCCCCTCCCTCCAATGAAGCCCTAATCCAAGCCAAAGAGTCAGTATCCGCCATGCCTTCTTTGCTGGAGCAAACTCTAGCCCTCACTGTGGTTCTGTCATGAGGAGTTGTGGTGGTGGTCGACAAAGGTTTTCGTGCGTGGAAGCTTCGAAGAAAGATGAAAACTGTAAGGAAGTGGACGGGGGCTATTACAGCTGGTACCACAGATGATTTGCATCAATGGTACAGCTCGTATGGATCAATGATAGCTGGCACATATTCTATATATTTTGTTTCCTTTGCTTAAAATATATTTCCTTTTTATTTTATTTCCTTTATTTGAGAAAGGTTCTGTATATAAGATTACATTGTATCCTTGTAAATGTTAAGAAAACAGAATATAAATTATTCTAAATCTTCTCAGGGGCTAAGTGGAGAAGAAGGCAAAAGTGGCTAAGAGTTTAAAGAGAAGGAACAGAGGAGAAAATAGTGTGAATGTGGAGAGTATAGAGCTACTAGCCATACCAGGTATTGGGCAGAGCAATTTGAGAAAATTGGCGGATAGGGGTTACCGCAGTGGTAACGTATTGAGAATTAATTAAGCATTTTTCCACTAAAGGCTAAATGTCCATGATTCTCAAACTGATGCAATGAAGATCAATGGAAATAAGTCATATTTAATCATCTTTTTAATGCATTTGACCAGTCGAAGTTTATAATTGAAACATCATTTTTTATATCAATAAAATCATACAACAAAATCTACTATCAGACTGAGTAGATCAGTTATATTTTCTATTCGGATTATCAGGTTGTACCTGATGAGGCTATGAAAAGGCTGAAATTTGCATCAAGCATACAAGAGCTTCGTAGCACAGATCTTGTAACCGAAGCCATTATTGAATCAGAAGCAATCAAGAAGAAAATATTTGTAGAACTGGATAAGATCTTAAAGCCTTCTGCTATTCTGGCGTCTAATACTAGTTCCAGCATAATAAATATTCTGCAATACCAGTCCAGAATTAAACATACTATGAATAAATGTATAAAATATAAAAAATATCCTATATTTTTCCTTTGCAACCGATATGCTTTGATGATGCTAACATTGCCCTTCCTTTGAAGGGTACTCTGGGTATTTTGGCAGAAATTAGGTTAGTAGCGATAATGATTATATATTTCCTTTTTCTTCAGGGTCCTAAATAAGAATATGATAAATGTATAAAATATAAAAAGTATCCTATATTTTTCCTTTGCAACCGATATGCTTTGATGATGTTGCCCTTCCTTTGAAGGGTACTCTGGGTATTTTGGCATAAATTAGGTTAGCAGCGATAATGATTGTATATTTCTTTTTTCTTCAGGGTTCTAAATAAGAATATGATATTTTTCAGGGCCTCTAATGATTTATTCCTAGTCAATATTGGTTAATTTAAAGAGAATTTACATCCTAATAGCACGATCTCTTTACACCCTTCGTATCATGTTCAATTTGTTAATATGAATATTATTCTGCATTTGTAGGATGGGAAAGATTGTTGTATGCTCGCAATATTACCCTGGCTTCATTGTCAATAGAATCCTGATGCCAATGATCAATGAAGTCGTCTATACACTTTACACAGGTGTGGCCACAAAAGAAGACATAGACACTGGCATGAAATTGGGTACTAACCGCCCAATGGGCCCATTGGAGCTAGCTGATTTTATTGGGTTGGATGTGTGTCTTTCTATACTAAGAGTGCTCCATAATGGGCTTGGAGATGTCAAGTACAGCCCGTATCCGTTATTGCCTTATTGGTACAGTATGTGGATGCTGGTCGGCTGGGGAGGAAGCGAGGGATTGGTGTTTACTCCTACCAAAAGAGTTTTAGTGCAGCTAAAGTAAAACCACGATCTTCACTTCAGAGCTCATAAATCATAATAAACACCTTTAATAAGTTGATTTAATAACACCTTGTTTGGATGAAGAGTAGAGGAAGGAAGGGGAAGTGAAGAATAGAAGGGAATGGAATGGAATAGAAAGGAAAATTGACATATTTAACCTCTTCGTGTTTAGATGATTAATAGAAAAATAATTTAACTTTCTCTTCCGTCTTATTTCTTGTTTGGTTGATTAAAATTAAACGGTTAATGAGAAATTCGGTGGTTGTTGTAGGTTTGTGACAAAAAACTTGAGAATTATATAGGTAAGATATAGGGTTGAGCATTTGTGCTACTTTTTCTAAAAATATTTGCAACAAAATTTATTTCCATCCGTTACACCTCAAATCGAGAGAGAAACCGATTCTATTGATTATAATAATACAAGGTTAAACCTTTCACCTCCTATACCCTTCACCTCCGACATAATTTTATCAACCAAACACAATTTGATGAAAAATTTTCTTTTCTTTCCATTCCCTCCCTTCCTCTACTCTCCATCCAAACAAGGTGTAAAGGGGAGGGGTTGATGTTAAGGGGGGACAGTAAATTAAGCTGATTTAATAAAGTTGTTGCCTGTTGGATTGAAATGGTAATTTATTCAACCACTCAGATGAGTGGTTTCTCTTGTTTGTGTAAACCTTATTTAATGCAAGGGTACTTAGTAGATTTGATTTGAGACATGTTAGAGTGATGGATTAGCTTAGTTATCCTCCTTTTCATATTAGCACATATATCTTTCATATCATTTCTTTGAGGGGTTCTGTAATTGACAGTTGGGTCTACTGCCACTAATAAAAACTGTACATGGTAAATATTTGGTTTGAGTTAATATTATGTATGTCTATGCATTTCCATATATTGTGGAAGGTTTTTACGTCAAGTAAATTAAAGAGCTCTTATGATGAAACCCAGTGAACATAGATATCTGAATATTTCTAACCAAATACAAATTTAATTGAGAATTGATTACTCACTGTCATCATAGAGTCCAGTTGTTTTGTTGCAATATACAAATAGTTAGTACTGTTTCAAGACATCATTTAAAAGGAAAATAAGCTGAAATTTAAAGAAACTATTCCATAGCCTATATCATGTATACCAAACTAAACCATTCATACATAAGCACCAAAAACACAATGCAAGAGAACTAAAAAATGGTTTCATTGTCCCTAAAGAAATCATGCCACTGTTGAGAAGATAAGCATCTCTATTGAGATCTAACATCTGTCAGCTCCTAGCCTCCTAATACCTGAAAAGCATCAGAAACTATAATTAAGACCCAATCACTATTCTGACTGAATGTTTATCTCTGAATAATTTCTGGTACAAGCAGTAGTATCAAATTTTGTAGGTTCTTCCAGGGTATAAAATATTTAGTACTGTTGGGTATTTTACTAGACTAGTACACTAACACAGTCTATTTTACACATTTCTCATTATGGTGACATAAGAAACTCTATGCAAGTTATTCCAGGGGTATAAATAGGACAAAAAAGGAATTACTTACTTACAACTGTTACTCATCACTCCTACCAATGCTTCACATCCGCTTGTCTAGATCCCAAGAATTTGGGTTCACTATTGCCTCAGAGTTGCCGCAAGTCAAGTTGCTGCTAGGTGATTTGTTTCTATCTTGTCCAACCAGAGCCTGGGAGTAACTGTTTTTCACAAAACCACTACCAACGGATCCATTGTAGTTATTATTGTTGAAACCTCCATTGTTGGAACCAAGAGAGGGAGGTTGTGAAGTGCCAGATCCGTTCCCCATTAAATTGTTACTCAGTAATGGGTTCATACTCGTTTGACACACTGGTAATTGTTGTGAAACCACAACTTGCCATAGCATATCATGGGAATCTGCTAGAAAACCAGGGGCATTCATGGAACTTCCTACCTGGGGCATAGTATGGAGAGGAGAAATAATGTTTGGGGCATGGTTATTCCAAGTGACAGGTCTTGGTGGAAGGTTCTGGAAGCTAAAAATGCTAGTGGGTCCCATTATCGGATTTAAGCTGGACCCGAATGGGGAATTGACGTGCTGAGCTTGCTTATCCTTTTCTGCTTTTTTAAGACCCAGTCTGTATTTCTGCAAATGATTAAAATATAAACAAATCTGTAATGTATTAGTGTGCCGATGAATTTAGTCATGTTACCGGACAGACAGGTAGAGATTTTCATTTAGACTAGAACCTGAAAAACAAACTGACATCATTATTATGAGAAAAAAATGGACTCTTCTCCTAATCTTTACTTGCAAGGAAACCCCTGAGCAAAACCTGCAATAATAGTACTGGTACTTTTGTGTTCCATTTTTTGCTAGATACATTAATGGTTCATACCCACAAACTTACAAAGAGCC
Source organism: Carex myosuroides (assembly GCA_028015225.1). Taxonomy (NCBI): domain Eukaryota; kingdom Viridiplantae; phylum Streptophyta; class Magnoliopsida; order Poales; family Cyperaceae; genus Carex; species Carex myosuroides. The sequence goes on along the minus strand of CM051474.1, from coordinate 4,284,815 downwards.
TAACCTGTAAGTGGCTAGCAACATGCTCCCTTTTTAAACCCGGAATGTTCAGTGCATTTAGAATTTTCTTAGGGACTGCATCTATGGAGAGAGAAAAGGAGGCAGGTTAGATACTTTTGAAACAAATGGAGAAATTGTTTCCATATATGAAAACATAAATTAAAATTGTCTTACTATTAATGCCGAGCTGGTTCACCGCAGCCACAAATTGTTTGTGGCGTTCCCCGTTCCAATTGAACCTCTCTTTCTTCTTCGATTCCTCTCCATTTTCCAACTCCTCATAATCCTCTCCAGTTGGTTCTCTCCTCTTCTTCCTGGCTCTCAAGGCAATCCCACTTTCATCATCATTCTTTCTTGGCAAACTTTCATTGTTGTTCTTCTCCAAGATTCCAAAAGATTCCGGGTCCCCTGAAATGCTGTTCTTTCTTCTTACCACGTGCTTCCATATAATCTCGACCTCCTTCTTTTGTATTGGTTTTATGAGATAGTCACATGCACCATTCTGTATCGCTTTCATAATTGTTTCTCTGCTTGAATCACTTGACACAACTACATTATTTTCGCAAAAAGTTAATTAATATTACGACAAGTCGCATTTCCTTTTCTTTAATTTCAAAGATAGTTCTGATATCTAGTTGGTTCCATTTTTTAGGGCACATTACATGTAAAGTACACAAGGAAAACATTTATGATCACAGAATTGGACATAAAGGTACCAGTAAAGGACACCAGAATCTGCAAAATTATTGCATTTCGGCTATGACTGGTACGGTGGTACTGGCAAGTGGAGAATTTAGATAGGTCACTTACTTATAACAGGAAGCTCCATTTCGAGGCTAACAAGTTCAAGTAGCTCGAACCCATCCATATCTGACTCGGAAACATTTGACACATTGCTTATTACAATATCAAATTTCAACTCTCTTAGTAGCTTCAAAGCCTCCTTGTGCAGTTCGCATTCAGTCACTGAAAAGGAAAGTTTGTAAATAGACAATTAGTAGCTTGATCTTCTTCTTTTTTTCTTATTTTTTTATATTGGTCCAGCTTCTGGATGTTAGGTTTTACTACATCAAAAACTTGAGTTGTACCTACTATTCAAATATCTGATACTAAGAGAATTTTGCTTGATGATGTTTAGTACAGCACTAATATTTGCATAATGGCCCTAAATGTAATTTGGAAGAACCTTCTTGTGGACCTTTTTGAATTTCTTTTTATTTATGTGGAGAAGTCGACTTGGGATCATTATTTTTTTTTTCTTTTTTTAGACAGATTGTTGACCTCAGTTTGACCATTTTAGATTTCAATACAAAAGGAAATAAAGCACATCTATAAAAGATGGAATTAGAAACTTTCTCGGTATGATAGTCTTATTTCCTATTTTTCCGAATTAAAATATGAAAAAATAAGTTAAATCGGTGGCACCATTCTGTTCAAAAATAGAAACAAAATAATTCCAAAATTCCTTGAAACATCTAGAAAAAAGATGATAAGATAGGAAGACGCAAAAAGTAGAAGCACCTGCCTTTAATTTGTTCATTTATCAAGAGAAACTTTAAATTTGAATACAAAATTTCATTAAGCCGCTCATTATGTAGCCATCAAATAGACAGCCTAATAATTAAATTTCCATTAAATTCAAACGCATTGCAATGGAGACTAAACACCAAGCGAACTATGTAATGTTTTTACTGTTTAATCTATAATAGTCGCTAAAAAAGCAGCATATTTTTATTAATTGTTTAATCTATTAGTAAATAAACAGAGAAGAAAAGGTTGAATGGAAGAAAACCAAGAATAAGAAAGCCTAAAAAACTAAAAGAACACAGATACAACTGAAAACAAGAGAAACATTATATGAAGAAAACCTTAAAATTAAAACTCAATTGAATTGATACAACTCACCTTCGTAGCCACAGCTTTTAAGCATGCACGACAATATTCGTAAACACACTTTCTGGTCAACGATGAGCACCTTCATCCCGGCTGGGAAAGGCGCTCCAGTCGCCACATCAGCAACCACTGGCTTCTCTGGAATGTCCATGATGCCACGTCAGCCGTAGTTCTCTGTTTGAATGTCCGTAGTTTTTATAAAAAGAAGAGGGGGAAATGGCAGAGAGAGAGGGAGAGAGAGAGAGAGACGATGCTGCGTGCCTGTATTAATGAAGGCTGAGAGAAGCACAAGGAGGCGGTTTTAATTTCCAATTAATGCCAAGCGAGAGATTCTGTAAATATTGTTTCCTGAAATGATTATGATTAAACCTTTGCATACGAGGAATAATAGACCTAAAACTAAAAGGCTAAAATCTTTCCCTATTTTACCAGGTAAAATAGTGTGGTAAACGGACAGTAGAATTAGTTGATGCCGAATAAATTTCTTTTCCAAAATTGTATCAATAAATAATAATTGGATGTAAAATTAACAGAGACATAATAGAACGAAACTTCGGAGGACATCAAATATCTACTTAAGCGTGATATATTTTGTGGAATCTTTGTCAAATTATATGGAATATATGTAAAGTAGGTAAAATTTGGTACCATTTTTTTTTTGGGAGGTACATGGCCCGTAGGCCGATCACAAATCTCTCAAATTAAATATTTTGTTCCTGACATCCACTCATTTCACTCCCACGGAGCCTCCCTTGATTTCCGGATCCGACTCCGCTGCTCGCCAAATAGGCGAGCAGGACCTGCTTTTCAAAATCACACCATTAAATTTTTTTCATGCACGGATCTCAACACAGATAAACGGTTCGATTTAGAATAGCAGGGTCCTGCTCGCCTATTTGGCGAGCAGCGGAGTTGGTTCCTTGATTTCCATGTACCGGTGCTCCCTGGCATAGTGACATAACTCGCATATTATACGCGTATAAATCGCGTATAATTCGTTTTTTCGACATAACCGAACTTAACTCCGTATAAAACATATAATACGTTTTATTCGCGAATAAAACGCGAGTTACGAATTATTCGCGATAAAAACGCCAAAAAAAAAATTTCAAATTTTTTTTTTACGTTTTTTTTGGAGGTTTTTTTTTTTTTCTTCCTTGTTGTACCGAATCATTCCCGAATTATATCCGAATCACGAATTTTTGACCTCGTTGAATCGAACCCGAACTTTTGATTTGTCACTAACTCACTATGCTCCCTGGTAGGCTGGTACAGTACATGTTTGTTAATTCTCCCCTCCTTCCTGTTTGTATTAGCCACGCTTGCCCCACCTCCTGATAGCATCTCCATTCTCCAATCCTGTATATTGGGATAACCACCTGCTAGCGATGCGACCATCTCTTGGGAGTCAGATAGCACTATTACTTCTCCATTACAATGCTCGAGCAGTAGCCTATATCCTTCCAACACTGCCCCGGCTTCTGCATGACTAGCACTGACGCTTTGTATAGCTTTTGAGACCCATCTAACTGGTACACCATTCCTCATCAGATACACCCCTATTCCAGCATTTCCCGTGCTTGACCAAGAGCCATCCACATGGCAAAGGTACTTATCTCCCTCTCCATTTGACTGCACTACCCCTTCCCTGCCTATGCCCATTGGTACCTGGTACCGATTTGCTGCTGCGCATTTCGGGGTCTTTGTACATTGAGATATTAGTTATGTGGCTGTACAGCTGCTACGGTAGTACTCCATATATGCACGCAGGTATATTGCATTAATCTTAAGAGTTGTTCAAGGATTACAAAACAGAGATGTAAATAGAAAACTTGAACTAAGCTTATACAAGGCAGTATTAAGATGTTGGAATTGTGAAAAACCCTTGGTCTAGCTCAGTATCCTTGTGCGCATATGTAATCGGACATTGTTAGGGGTAGGGGACTAGGGGCGGATCCGGTAAGGGCTAGGGGGGCTGGATTTTGAATTTTTACAGAGATCTATATGTCTGTATTAAATTTGGTCTTTTTTGGAATTTTATTTGCTCTCTCTAGAATTTTAATTTGTAATTAAAGTTAAATTTACGGTTAAAATTAAAATAAATTTCTGAATTAATTAAAATTAGAAGTTAAACCATTAGAAATTTTAAAAGTCAAGAACATTGAAAATTATAAATTAGAGCATTATTTTTTATCTATCTAATTAATTAATGAGTTCGAATTCTATCAGCTATTTAAATCGGATTCAATATTTTCTCATCCATCCCGACGAAACTCTGAATTTTCGTCAGAATCCGCCTCAGCTTGAGTCCTTTGGAAGTCTGTCTGCTCTAAGGCTGTTGACGTGTAGTGCCTTTCTTGTAACATGTGGCATCTGAACAAGGCTGTTGACGTTGTAACTTAGTTTAGTACCATTTTGTTGACGTTGCTGATAGTCTTGAACTTGGACATTGAAAATTAATAATATTACAACATTAATATACACTAGAAATTGAGACAGCCACAAAAAGTATAAGCTAAACAAGAAAGAGTGTATTCATCAATTCTCCGTTTACAAAAGCATAAACACAATATTGGATTAATTGTCCCTGATTTTATTGAAATTATTATTGCACAATATTTAAGAAAAACTGAAATTATTCTTGCATTTTATTTTCTGTAGCATTTTATTTATATCTGTAAATATTTGTACTTAACATGTAACTTGTTCATATCTAAACTCACAATTTTTTATAAATACATGATGCACACAGTGTTAACTAGTTTTTTCTTTTCTTAGTAACCATTAATTTAATTAAATACTATGAAAAATAAATAACAATATAATTTTCAGAATTTCATTTCTCGTAACAATGTAACGTATATACACTATTGTCATTAAACACATATACTTTTTTTTTAGAAAAGATCAAAGTATCTGAAGTGCAAAGGGTGTAGATTATAAGACACTTATCATTTATCACCCCTTTATGAGAAATTAGATTGTTTTGCTTACAATCATAAAAAAAACACATGATAAAATGGCTCGTTCTCAAATTAGCAAGTAACAACTTAACTTTAGTCACCGCAAAAGAACACCTCTTTAAATTGCCATGAAAAATAATATGAATGCAATTGCAATATGCTTGCAATGTAATTATAGCCATGTTAAATAAAAAGTGTAGCTCGTAAGATGTTGGAGAAAAACTAATTTCATAATTTAGAGATACATTACTTGTTTGTATTTGAAAAATGCAAAATTTGAATAATTACTAATAATCGTTTGATTCTATAACATCAGTAATAAGACGTTTATGTTTGATTTAACATCTATCTGAGTTCCCATGTAACAAAAAACAAATTTCTGAAATATGTATAGTGTTTTTTTCAATTAATCTACTGATTCAAATCTATAATTTTATCCCAGTTGCCATACACGTCAATCAGTGTGGCTTTTTTTGGAAATAATATACAATTTAGATATTTGTTTTTCTTTTTATTTTTCTTTTTCTCCAGATAAATCTGTTTTATGTAGATTTAGATTCATAAAAATGGAGAGATGTACAGAAAAGTTGTGGATTTCTTAGTTCATTTGTACGACTTGGGCAATCTGGAAACAACGAAATGAACAGGTTTTTAGAGGAAAGTCGCTACCCGCAGACCTGTTGGTAGAGAGAATTGTCTGTGAGTTCAAGCTGTGGTGCAGTTACTGTAGCATTGTTTTTTTATTGCTTTTTGTTTTGATTTATTGTTGTATTTAAATTTCTCTGTATGTTGTATGTGAGGTGTTTCACATTACAATTGCAATGATCCTCGCAGCTACTGCCATGGAATTTAAAAAAAAAATGCTAATGAATAACAAACAAATAATGCATAACATCCTGAATAAATTAATAACTTATATAATATAACCAAAAATACGTACCAACAAACATATACTATTGTAAACACATAATGTAATAAAATAAAATATACAATAATTACTGGTCGCATTATTTTTAAGAAAATATAAATCATTAATTTATAAAATTATATATAATATTGTATATACTTCAATCACATCATAACAATAATATATTACACACTTAAATGTACAAATACAAAAAGTATCTACAATTTTATATTTAGCAATTACCGTCTAGGATATTAGATATAAAATACTTCTTACTCATACACTTACTCAATAAGTAATAAAATTTTGGTCTTACTATATTCTTATATAATAAATTCATAATTTTTCTTTTCAGACTTATTTTTATATATTATCTTTTAAGTCATATCTTGTTGAATATAATACAAACAGAGAAAACTAATAAAAAGATTAAAACGATGGGCTATTGTGCTTTGCAAAGTAAACCCCCCGTTTACTTCGGACCATATTTTGTATTTTGAAAATTCAAACAACCGATCCGAACCGTTCAACATGTTCTAAATATTGAAATGTGCTTGCAGACTAAATTTTATATTTTTTGGAATTTTTTTACTATTTATTAAGCCACTTTGAAAATCGCTGATCCACTGTGAACAGTAAAAAACAGTAAAATTTTCTGGACCACCGGATCAGCGATTTTCAAAGTGGCTTAATAAATAGTAAAAAAATTCCAAAAAATGTAAAATTTAGTCTGCAAGCACATTTCAATATTTAGAACATGTTGAACGGTTCGAATCGGTTGTTTGGATTTTTAAAATGCAAAATACGGCCCGAAGTAAACGGGAAGGGGGGGTTTACTTTGCAAAGCACAATAGCCCATCTCTCTCTCTCTATATATATAGAACAGGCACGAGCTAAACAGATTGTATAGATTCTCCAGTATACTGGAAGTATATATAGCAATCTCCAGGATATTTGATATAATACTGGAATCATCATAAAATGATTATGTGATACATGAAACATGAATTGTAAGAAATAGCGTGTTGAGAATAAATAGAAGGGCATGTCCAATATATATACCAAGGTAGCTAGGTAAAGCCTCCATCATTCAGAGAGTAATTAAATAAAAGGACATCTCCAAAAAGGAAAACAAATTAAGGTAAGAAATTATTACGGATAACTCCTATATACATTACGCGCTCTTAGCAAAAACAAAGGCAAAAATCATTCAACCATGACCCGTACTAACCATGTCCATGATAGTTGCTTAACAAAATAAAAAAATCAATAGATAACTAAAATCAATAGAAACAATTTCAATCAGGAAAGACACAAAATAATCAGGAAAGACACAATTTCTTACGAGCTTTCCGTGCATATTAAAATGCATATTTGTCTATTATGTTGATGCACAATTATCTATTATAGTCATGACATAAATTTTGACAATTGTTACACAATTTTGATCAAGTCAAAACATTTGACAGTTGTCTTTATCATTCGGACTCATTTTCTCAATCTCTTAAAATATAAATTTTTACTATTGTCTAATACACACTTGTTTATTTTGTTCTTTTTAATTGATTGAAAGCAGTTGAAAATATTTAGGAAATGAGAAATTAGAGGCTAAATATAGTATTATATAAAAACTAACCAAAATCACATCTTGAATTTTTAGAAGTAGATTTTTTTTTTTTTTTGCCAATTTGAACCGTCTAACTTTGATCAAACAGTCAAAATACACGTACAAAATGTGAAAAAATTCTATTATCATTTGTATGGCAGCAAATGTGGAGTGAATTATTGGCTCTTTCTCTCATAATACAAGATGAATGCACAAAAAGAGGGGGAAAATGAGCTGGGGAAAAGAATGTAGTGAAAACGAAATTATTTTGACAACCATAATATAGTCGATATGCGTAACTCGTCAAAATTCAAAACATAATTATATATGTTATTATTTAAATATTCCATTTGCCAAATTTGATACAAATTTAGAAGTCATTTGGTTATCAATCAAAATTCAGTAAGATTTAATCAATACAATTTTAAATCATTTGATGAATGACTAATTAATTTTTGATATATAATTTTTTGAGTTAGCACTGTTTTTTTTTTTTTTTTTACAAATTTGATAATTTTATCTTGATAAGTATTATACCAGCTGTTACGCTTGTTAAATAAGTTTAGACTTTAGAGTGAGGCTACAGTACTATGCATAGTGCATATTAGCCCGTGCTATGAACTCAAATCATCAGTTTGAAAGTTCTAACGGTCGATCTGAACTGTTTAATATAGTCTCCATATGAATATGTACTGGAGTTGGAGTTAGAGAGTTATTTTCCACTATAGGCCGTACTGGTCCAATAGCCATTATGCAACAAGTTACAACTTTGTAGATCAGATGCTTCTAATTTCCTCCACATTTTTTGTCACGCACTTGCTATATTGGCTCTTCTTCAGATCTACAGAATTTTTTGGAGAGTTCCAAGTAAATCTACATAGTTCATTTCAAATTCGACGACTCATATCAGATTTAACTGAATAAGCGCCTTGCGCGCACCTGTGCTGTGTGATTCTTTGGAGAAAGGTTGGAGCGTTTGATTTAAATTAGATGGTATAGTTTCCTTTAAAAAAAAAAAATTAGATGGTATAGTTCTGCCTCAGATACTTCATTGAAATTCTATAGAGGTGGAGACATGCCAAATCCGGTGCCACTTATATGTAGCCTACAGTTTGTTCTCTGAAGCATAGAACATTTTTTTGTTATTATTAACTGATCACTTCATTCAAAATTTAGATATTCCAATTACAGCTTGTTGAGTATGCATGGCAATATTTAAGCAAATGATTGTGACTTGTTAAATTTGTTTATATTCCGAATATCGTAGTGTGAATATGATGAATATGATAATTTCTGACACATTAGATGGTTAATAAGGTGGAACTTTTACTTTGATTAGAGGAGCTTAATCTTGCTAATTTATTTCAGCTAGCCCTTTTTTAGTTGGAATTGCCATTCACTAGCTTTCTTTCATGAAACTATGTTAGAAACATAGTTTATCATTTTTCCTCATCGAACTAAATTATCATACAGAAAAGGAAAACAATAATCTAATTTAGAATAATATCATTAAAATATTTTATTCATACCCTCTGACAACTTCTCTAATCTCATCAACCTAGCCCTGCATTTTCTCATCTAAAAGTATTATTACATCGAATAGTTCTTATTCATAAATATAAGTTGCAGGCTTTAGGTCGCTGCCATTTTACTATTCATCCGAAGAATCAGAATTTATGCCAGCGTTGGCCCTGCGCCAAGTCAGCACATGGTGCCTGATTCTCTCCAGCTCCTCCATCTGAACTGGCTTGACCAGGTAATCACACGCACCATGCTTCAATCCTTTTACCATTGTTTCATGGCGCGCGTCTTCTGACAGCACTGCAAAATTTTAGGCAGGACAGAAAGATAAATAAAAGATGTCTTTGTTATTATAATTATTATTAATATTTTCATTACATTAAATATTACAGTTTTGTCCACAAAGGCATGTAATAACCAGTAATTAATAGGTGTAACAGTATCACAATATAACTTGCTGCTAGGATGGTATGTTAAACTTGAACTAAAACAGGAAGTTAGTTTGCTTTGATGACCAAAATGCACAAACAAGCCATTAAGTACTGGTATAATCTAAAGTGATAGCAGAATGGTATAATAATGACATCAATTGTATCCTAGAGAAATTTAGTTAGATACACTTACTAACAACAGGAATGTCCATTTCAAGGCCAACAAGTTCAAGGAGCTGGAAACCATCCATGTCAGGCATGTGAACATCTGTGAGCACAATATCAAACTCTCCCTCATTCTCTCTAAGCATCTCCAATGCCTTCGTCCCACTTGTACATTTAGTTGCTACATAAGAAACACAAATCACTACTTACTACTAATTTACACAATTTATTTACATATTGCTAATTAAACATTGTAATGTTGATGTATTGATGAATCTTTTTCATTAAAATAGCTTATTCCCACTATCTCTCCATTTTGACAATTCTGATTTCAACACAAGCAAGAAAGAATTTTTCCCGGAATTGTACAATAGACTCTAATCAAGTTTGCTAAAGAACCTTTTTAAACTTTCGGCATTCCTGATTTGTCTCAAAAGAGAACTATTGTTTGAGAAACTACAGTAAAGGAAAAACAATAGTAAAATACATTCGGTACACTTAAAAGAACTCACCTTTGTAACCACATCTTTCAAGCATCGCGCACACCACTTGCAAAGAGACTCGGTCGTCATCTATGACAAGCACTTTTATGCCGGCTGGAAAACCCTCTTCAAATGATATGTCAGAATCATTTTCTACTTTCACCATCGCCGCCAGGTCAGTTCCTCTTCTTTGAATGGGGTGATAGAGAGTTAAAGAAAGAACTTTGAGAGAGAAGAAAGCGAGAAGGGTGCAATGGGTCAAGAGATGGCCATTGGCTCTATTTATATACGTGTAATGATATACTACAGGAAAAAAAATTGTGAGGTTTCTGATTCTCAATTATTGCGGCTTTAGATAGATTTTTTGAAAGATTTACTTAAGAAAGTTGATGAGATTGGAAGGAGAGGATATACAATCGGCATACCCACCGTTTCAAGGTATACAGTGTTTTAGTATATCAAAAAGCTACCTAACATATCATATACATGACAAAACCATGTCCGTTCCTCTCGTATTACATACGTCACAAGATATAAGGAAAGCTATCAACAATGATAAAGTCCGATACACTCAATTATATTTTCCGTACAACTGCTGAAACGTCCGATACACTCAATTATCTTTTCCGTACAACTGCTGAGGCGTACAAATTGGCAAATTAAGTATAGAGTAAATCTGTTAAAACTTTTACAAAATCCATACTAGAACCTTCCGATATGGTGGACAACCGTATACCAGAAAGAATGTAACACGCTGTCATGTAGGGTTATGAATATTGCCTGCTAACATGACAAGTAGATAGTTGCGCTAAGGTGTACTGAAAACTTGGTGCACCGATTGGTTTCCGTGCTTAGCTGTCCCGCTCTTGCTTATATTTATTGTGTTTTCTATAATTACAGATGGTTTCAACAGTAGATGGTCCAACAAATCAGAATTACACCATGCTCGTCATCCTTTGACCACCACAATGAACCTAGCGCCATAAAAATTAGTCCAGAGAGAGACAGAGAGAGAGATGTATGACCTTATGCTTTTATCTTGGTGAGAGGGAGAATAACGTGCCCATAACAGAAGGTTCACCAAACCAAATACCCAATGCCATGCATAACAGGGCTACACGTGCACGGCTCATCCCAGGTTAGTCTAAGTACTGCAAATCAAGGATGAGGCATGGCCCCCATTGCAACCATGGCCAAAGTCTAGAGGTAGAAGGCAGTGCCGCAGTGACCTTATATGTACAGACTAGACTCTCTTAGGCATTTGAACGAACAGTTTAGGTTCATGAATAATGATAGGCTGATAGTGAACCTTTACTGTTGTCTTTTGTGTTTTGTGGTGAACTCAATCTCGCATTGAGCTAACTGGAATAGGGTTTTGTAATTAACTGATTTCAGCAATGAAATGGGCTCCAATGCCTCTTTTAAAAAAAAAAAAAAAAAGATAGGCTGATAGTGAACTGTACACCTGACCGTTTTGCACTGAGCCCCCATATGGCCCCATTGAGTGCAGTAATTCAGGTAAGCAGAGGTGAACGAAAGCAGGTTAGCTCTGGAGAGGAAGAATGCGGGATCTGAATTTCAACAAGGTGCGACAAGGGTTAAAATTTTGAGCTATCGGAGGGGAAGCGGGTGAGGGAAAGGATTGGAGCGGATCCAAATCGTCGACAGCGCTCCCACAGGCTGCAGCAATTTAAATCCTGACCACTAATCAATTTCAACGGTTTAGATTAGATAGTACATGTGATAAATATTCATTTAATAATTTTCTGTATATATTTTCTGTTATATTTGACCCAAATTGCTATTTGGGCCCATTGGGCTTTGTATCTTTATTATGTTGCATATATATAGACTCTTTGTATGAGAGAGAATTAAGTCTAATAGAAATCAGTTTGAGTTGTCTCTTTGTCTGTTGCTCTCTTTCTCTTCTCAAATCCTAGAATAACTAACAAATTGGTATCAGAGCCATCTCGCTGCCGGCAGTTCGATCGGCGGTTCCAGGGTTCAGATCAGTGTTCGCTGCCGCTAGGGTTTCTGTCTTCAGCCGTTTTCGTTTCTCTGTCGTGCGCAGCGTCCTGTGGTTTTTCGCTTCGGATCGTGCATCGCGTGTAGACCGCGCATTTCAGGCCGATTCCATCGCGTGTGGTGAACCGCGATAATAGACCAGAATCAAGGTGCAGCGGTTTCCTGTGAGCCGCGATTTCTTTTGGCACCTTCTGTGTGTACACCGCGCAAGACTCAAACCCTTTATTTTTCCATAAGCCACGCAGCAAAAGCAAAAATCAAGGTTTGATTTGTTCTAAATTCCATTTTTGTTAAATTGGAATTTTCCAAATTTGGATTGTGTTTCGGTGGTTGAATAATTTTGATAATTTGGAAAATTGGTGAATTGGGGTTTGAAAAATTGAATGGCTATGTCGGCGAAGTATGATATTGAGAAGTATGATGGGAAGACGAGTTTTGCATTATGGCAAGTGCGTATGGCGGCAATTTTGTCGAGCCAAGGCGTTAAGGATGCCATTTTTGGTCGAGAAAATTTGATTGATGCGTTGACGGATAGCAAGTGGAGAAATATGGATGATAAAGCACTATCCATTATCCAATTGTGTTTGAGCAATTCGACATTGCAAGAGGTCCTATCGGAGAAAACCGCTAAGGGTTTGTGGGAGAAATTGGAGAACATTTACATGAAGAAGTCTCTCACCAATCGATTGCGATTGAAGTTGCGCCTCTACACCCTTCGCATGGTTGAAGGTACATCAATTTCCGATCATATTTCGGAGTTTGCATCTATTTTGAATGATTTAGATAAGATTGATGTTAAGGTGGAGGATGAGGACCAAGCTCTTTTGTTATTGTGCTCATTACCCGCATCATATAAGGCCTTTAGAGACATGTTGATTTATAGTAGAGATAAGATTTCCCTTGAGGATGTTAAGAGCAATTTGCAAGCCAAGTTGCACATTGATAGTGAAATGACCAATAGTGAGAAAGGGAGTCAAGGTGTTGGTTTGGTTGTTGATCGAGGTAGGTCATGGGATCGAAACTCGAAAGATACAAGGACCCGTTCACAGTCTAGGCACAAGAATTTGGCGTGTAACTATTGTAAGAAGAAGGGACACATTAAGGCCGATTGTTTCAAGCTTAAAAATAAACAAAAGGCGGATACTAAAGGTTCTTCTTCGGAGGAGGCCAATGTGGCCGAGTGTGACACAGTTGATACTCTTTGTGTGGTAGACACCAATGTCGATGACATGCATTGTTGGGTGATGGATACGGGTGCTTCGCAACACATGACTCCAAATAGAGATTGGTTTGAGACTTATGAGCCTATGGATGGTAAGGTTCTCATGGGAAATAATAACATGTGTAAGGTTGCCGGAATTGGTTCGGTGACAATTAAGTTCCATGATGGAAAGATCCGAAGATTGACGGGTGTGAGGCATATACCCGATTTGTCGAAGAATTTGATCTCTTTGGGGTCTCTTGAGGAAAAAGGGTGCAAGTTCCAAAGTGAAGGTGGAGTTCTTAGGGTTTCTAAAGGGGCTCTCACAATCATGAAGGCGAAAAGAATTGGAACTCTTTATTTCCTACAAGGTTCCACGGTCACGGGCTCGGCCGCCATTGCACGTTCGGGTACTATCTCGGATGCGGATGCTACAAAGTTGTGGCATATGAGATTGGGGCATATGAGCGAGCGAGGAATGACCATTTTGAGCAAGAGAGGCTTGTTGTGTGGCCAATGCACGGGCAACTTGGAGTTTTGTGAGCATTGTGTATTTGGCAAGCATAAGAGGTTAAGCTTCTCCACGGCCATTCATTCGACCAAGGGAACATTAGACTACATCCATTCGGATCTTTGGGGACCTTCTCGTGAGCCTTCCAAAGGTAATGGTTCTCGTTACATGCTTACTTTCATTGATGATTTCTCAAGGAAGGTTTGGGTTTATTTCTTGAAAGAGAAAAGCGATGTGTTTCGCACCTTCAAAGAATGGAAATCACTTTTGGAGAATCAAACGGGAAGGAAAGTCAAGAGGTTGAGAACCGATAATGGTTTAGAGTTTTGCAACCGTGAGTTTGATAACTTTTGTAAGGCCGAAGGGATTGTTCGGCACAAAACGGTGGTCTACACTCCTCAACAAAATGGTGTTGCAGAAAGGATGAATAGGACACTACTTGAGAGGTCTAGAAGCATGCTTTCAAATGCGGGTTTGGGTAGGAGTTTTGGGCGGAAGCCATTAACACATCTTGCTATTTGGTGAATCGATCTCCTACCACTTCAATTGAGTTGAAGACACCCGAAGAAGTGTGGTCGGGTAAGCCGGCCGATTATTCGAATTTGAGGGTGTTTGGTTGTCCCGCTTATGCACATGTGAATGAAGGAAAGTTGGAGCCTAGATCGAAGAAGTGTGTTTTTGTTGGGTATCCCACAAATGTGAAGGGGTATAAGTTGTGGTGTCCCGAATCATCAAAGTTCCTTATCTCGAGAGATGTCATTTTCAATGAGTCGGCAATGTTGAAGGCAAATGATGTTGCATCCGAGCTGACTATTAAGGAGAATGAGACAGTTGAGAAGAAGGTGAAGTTTGAGATGCCGGTCCAAGAAGGTGATGATTTGATCTCACATGATGATGTCAATTTGGAGGAAGGCCAAGAAGAGGCACAACCATATGCATTGGCAAGGGACCGAGTTAGAAGAGAAATTCGACCACCTACAAGGTATGGTTACTCCGACTTTGCTTATTGTTTGGCAATTGCAGAGGAAGTGGAGTATTGTGAGCCATCTTCCTACAAGGAAGCCATTTCTTCTAAGGATGCGGCCAATTGGGTTGCCGCTATGAATGAAGAGTTACAATCCTTGCAACAAAATGAGACTTGGTCTCTTGTGAAGCCTCCTAGTGGTAAGAGGATTGTGGGTTGCAAGTGGGTGTTTAAGAGGAAGATTGATGGCTTAAATCCCGCTGATTTTCGATACAAGGCAAGGCTTGTGGCTAAATGGTATAGTCAAGTACAAGGTGTGGACTTCAATGATGTGTTCTCTCCCGTGGTTAAGCATACCTCCATTCGAGTTTTGCTCTCTTTAGTGGCAATGAAGGATTTGGAGTTGGAGCAAATGGATGTGAAAACTGCCTTCTTGCATGGTGATTTGGAAGAGCAAATTTACATGAGTCAACCGGAGGGTTTTGAGGTTGCGGGAAAGAAGGACCGTGTGTGTCTTTTGAAGAAGTCCCTTTATGGCCTTAAGCAATCACCGCGGCAATGGTATAAGAAGTTTGACTCATTCATGGTGAGTATTGATTTCCATCGTTCCAATTATGATAGTTGTGTCTATTTCAAGAAGTTGGATGGTGGAGATTTCATTTACTTGTTGCTCTATGTGGATGACATGTTGATTGCATCCTCAAACTTGAAAGAAGTTAGGAGGTTGAAAGAGCAACTAAGTTCGGCATTTGAGATGAAAGATTTAGGGGCCGCCAAAAGGATTCTCGGAATGGAGATCACAAGAGATAGGTCCGAAAGAAAGTTGTTTCTTTCACAAAAGAGTTTTGCCGAGAAAGTGTTACGCCGTTTTGGCATGGAGAAAGCGAAGGTTGTTTCAACACCTCTTGCGGCACATTTCAAGCTTTCGGCCGCTTTAAGCCCAAAATCTGATGATGAGAAGAAATTTATGGAAAAGGTTCCATATTCGAGTGCAGTCGGGAGTCTCATGTACTTGATGGTGTGTACTCGACCCGACATTGCTCAATCTGTTAGTGTGGTAAGTAGATATCTCTCTTGTCCGGGAAAAGGGCATTGGGAAGCGGTGAAGTGGATCTTCCGCTATTTGAGAGGTACTATTGATGCTCGTTTGGAGTTTGGTAGTGGCAAGACACTAACGGGTTTTGTGGATGCGGATTTTGCGGGTGATTTAGATAAGAGGCGTTCTTTGACGGGTTATGTTTTTACCCTTGGAGATTGTGCAATTAGTTGGAAGTCTACACTTCAAGCCACTGTTGCACTCTCAAGTACCGAGGCCGAATACATGGCAATTACCGAGGCTATTAAGGAGGCTATTTGGCTTAAGGCATTTGTTGGTGAGATGTCTTCTTTCGAGGGTCCTATTACGGTGTTTTGTGATAACCAAAGCGCGATTCATTTGACCAAGGACCGCATGTACCATGAGAAGACGAAGCACATTGACATTCGGTACCATTTTGTTCGAGATGTGATCTCGGAAGGCAAGGTTGCCGTGAAGAAGATTGGTACCGAGTCGAATCCGGCCGATATGCTCACAAAGCATCTTCCAATTGCAAAGTTCAAGCTTTGTTCAAATTTGGTATCGGTTTGTTTCTAGCTAGTTTGAGCTAGTTTTGTTCCTAGCATGTTGCTAGTTTATCTTTATGTTTACCTTTGTTTAGGTTATGTTTGCTTTATGCATTTGTTTTATGTTTTAGTTTGTTTTAGATGCAATTTGGTTCAAGGTGGAGATTGTTATATTTGACCCAAATTGCTATTTGGGCCCATTGGGCTTTGTATCTTTATTATGTTGCATATATATAGACTCTTTGTATGAGAGAGAATTAAGTCTAATAGAAATCAGTTTGAGTTGTCTCTTTGTCTGTTGCTCTCTTCCTCTTCTCAAATCCTAGAATAACTAACATTTTCAAAATATTTTTAATACTTACTCCTCAAGACCTCAACTCTTAAATTTATCTAATTTTATCCTTTTAATTCTTGCAATTGTTTTTTATTTATCCATTTATTTAAGCAATTATAAATTATTTCTAGTTAAATTGTAAAAAAATTCTTGATTTGCATTTGATTAAAAAAATTAAAGACATATATTTAATTTCCTGCTCTTTCTTTCTTAGAACAGAATTAACAAGCTTCATTTTCTCGCTTCTTCCAAACTAGTTTCTTTTTCTTTTTTTTTTGTCTAAGGTAAAAAGTGGGAAATGATAAAGGATAGACAGGACGGAGATTAAGAATTATTATTTAATTATTTAGGAGAGGATTAATAGGGGATTTATGAGAGAGGATATCAAAATTATTGGACAAAAAGTAAAAAAAAAAAAAAAAAAGGATATAATGAGAAATAAAAATATAAATGATCTGAAAATAACAGCGTAAGCAAAATTGAAAGAGTTGACAAAGTTAAGAGATGTTTAAGATAAATTTAAGTTTGTAGGAAGAAATAAGATAGTTGATAAGAGTTGAGGAATATGTAGAAAATTTTCCCCATTTCATTTGACTAGTTGTGTTTCCTCCAAAGAATAAACTCTTCTCATCTTTCTGACCAAATACAAACTAAAACAAAATTTCAGATCAAGAGTTGGTAGATGTTTTTTGGTTAATTTGATGCTGTCAGGCGTAAGCATAACTCGATTAATTTAACCTAATTGATTTTACTTATGAAATCACGAATTCAGATTTTAATTAATTAGATATAAATTGAATTTGATTAATCTGACAAGCTATTTTTTTATGCATATTTAGTAAAAATTTGAATAAAATTCGATCTCATTGGTGTACATATTTCTTGTAAGAATTATTTATTTTTATATACAATCATAATGATAATAGTAATATTACTATAAACATAACATATTATATTGTCGTTATTATAAGTTATACCTTTTTATATACATTTTCTATAGTTATAGCTCACTGTTATGTATGTGTTCATAATATTTTTTTTTTCAATGGAACTCATAGAACCAGACTGTCTTAAAATTGCTTGCATTGATGACTTTTATATTGCGATTGGTTAATCACTAATTTAAAATGTGATAGCTAATTGTAATAAATAAAACTGAAAATATAGATGTACTATGATATGACCTCTTTAAGGAAGGGAAGATGGTCTGAAGGACCGTGTAAATTTATTTGTACATAACATTTTTTATTAATACAATTTGTTAGTGGCCCTGGCCAACTAATCTTAAAAAAAAAATATATGACCCCTTTAAAGAATGATTGTTACCATTGTAAATATTATTCTTTATAACCATAAAAAAAATGATTGTTTACCCATCTGAATCACGTTACAAGTGTATATGCACCTTCTGGCTTAGCCGGTTAGCCCCTATCAAATGAGGTCAATTTGGGTCCGATGTCCATCGGACTCAAAGTGAGTTCGATGTCCGTCCGATCTGTTTTAAAATTTACGCCCGCAACTTTCGCGTATGTTTTAAAATTTGTGTGCACGAATCTTAAAGTGGATCGGACGGTCCCGAAACCCATCGGACCCAAGCAGCTCTCCTATCAAACCATCCATTGCACGTGACACGCGTTAGGTGTTATTGTGCCAATTTTTGTTGTACTTTAATTGCATTGCCGTTACAAATCATTTTTAGGACATATCTGATAGCCGCAGAATTAAACAGGATGAAATTCTACGAACGTGGTATTGTACAATGTAATTGCAATAAATCATGGATTTGAGAACTGATAAGAGAACTTGGAAAATATATTTTGGATGCATGAGAATGTAATATAAAATGTTAGATTTTGATAATTAACTTTGTAAATTAACATATAAACAGTTCAAGTAATAAATAAAATAGAATAGAAAATACATTTATTAGATTAAAAAAATAGGTTAAATAACATACTAGATTACCAATAACGACCCTTTTATTTTTATCCATTTAGTTTTGATTAATGAGTGTTTAAGATATTTGTTCTTCCTTTTTTACAACTAATTTGAATGATTAGAGGGAGATACTACGGAGCTACAAATTTTACAACTTGCAACCACCCTTTTTTCGTGTTGACAAGATGTCCCACGTTTAATGAGTCTGCATTCTCTGTAATATTGTACTGTTTGAATTTAGCTCGGATCGGAATTCGGACCAATCCGACCTACACGTTGTAATACGTATGATTTATTTAAGATTCGTGCTAAATTGTAACGCTCGGATAGAATCTAAACTCAAATGATGTGTTAATGCAGAGAATATGAATTCATGTTTAGTTGGGATTTCTATCCATAGGCTCTAGGAGGCATTTGTTTCGCACTATAGATTATTCCACGAAATATTAGAATTCCAAAAAAAGTAATATCATGCAATACCATTCATGATAACATTATGTTACCATGTTTGATTGTGAATGACTATTGCTTTTAGCAATTCAGGAAATATACGATTACAATGTTTGATTTAGTATATATTACAATGGCTATTGGAATTCAAGGAACTCAATAATAGTTTTTATTTTTAAAAAGAAAATTATTTTTAAAAGGTGTGATTTCCATTAAGAGAGAATATAAAAAAATCACTCTTTGGTCACCATCAAGTATGAAATTATAATTGCAAAGTAATCGAACATTACCATATTCATTCTCTTACTATATATTTATCAAACACAGTAATTAGGGGTGTTTATTGGGTTCGGTTTAGTCGGTTTTGAACTGAACCGAATTAGTTTGGACCAAACAGTTCGGTTTAATGGTTCGGTTCGGTTTGCTTTTTAAAACCAAATTATAATTTCAGTTCGGTTCAGTTTGAAAATTTTCAAAACCGAAATAACCGAACCGACCGAACTTTTATATATTATGAATTTGGTCCGGGCCGTCCCGGTTTATTTCTTAATCAATTGCTTTAAATACTTTGATTTATTTCTTAATATCCGGTTTCTTTCTTAATACCCCGGTTTATTTCTTAATATACTTCGGTTTATTATAAATCAATTGCTTTAAATAAAAAAATTAATATATTTTGGTTTGAACTGAACAAACCGAAATAAAACGTTGGTTCGGTTCGGTTCGGTTGCAATGCTAAATCGGTTCAGTTCGGTTCTATTTTAAAAACCGAATTGTTACTTTGGTTTGCCTAGTTCGGTTCAGTTTCAACCGAACCGAACCAATGAACACCCCTAATCAGTAATGAGAAAAATAACGTCTAAGATGACATAAAACCACCTTTTAAAATAGAGGGATGCTTCTGTGGGCTACTGCTACAGTCGTTACTGTTCATTTAATGTTGATCGAACGGTTAATAGTTTGTCACTTTTTTTTTCGGAAAGGTCAACAGCCCACTCCACTGGAGGGGTGAAGTACCCCCAACTCGCGATCTATGGACTAATCCAGCACTCCCTGTCCCTCTCCCTCTCGCGATCCAGCACTCCCTCTCCTTCTCGCTAGCCCACTCCCTCTGGCGACCCAGCACCCCCTCTCCCTCTCCCTCTCGCGATCCAGCCTTCGACGCACCCCTCGCTGTCCAGCCCATCAACATTTCTTCTCCCTCCCGCTTTCTCACTGTCCACAGCTCCTCGCCTCTCTCGCTCCAGCCCCTCCCTCCGTCACCCCTACTCTCTATCGCTCCACCATTCTCTGCAGGGAGAATGAATCTCAATAGGAGGTGGTGATCAAAGTGAATAGAATCACTCGAAGACAGAAGTGAAATTAGGGAAAATTGAGAATACGAAAGAATGAGCTTGGAATAGAACAAGGTAAAATTGATTTTATTGAACAAGTATCCAATTTAGAATACTGTTTGAACAAGTATCAAATATACGAAAGAATCGAGTGCACCTTTTGTGAACTATTCAGAGATTCAGTGATGACTATGCAAATGCAAATGTTATTTACCAACTGATACAATACTAACCTAACAAAAATGCAAATGTTATTTGATTACTGTAAATTTTCTTCATCGTTCTTTTGCAACTATTTTTATTATGTGCTTGTGTATGGGTGGGTGCCTATGTGAGAGAGAAAATTACCATTATTTTCAGGTCCACCGATATCAATCTTTTCAACCTCAACCTGCATTGTAATACACAAAAAAGTTACTATAAAAAAGATGAAATGGAGGTACCAACAAGGAATCAACATCTTCCTAGCTTATAGTGTATTTTTCCTTTTTAAACTAAACATTAGCATACTGACATATATTCATACTGGTACCAGCCTGTTCATACGAGTACGGGACCTAGCCAGTATGTGATACCACACTAGATCCGGTACTGTAAGACAACTCCTTTTTTTTCCCAACCTATAAAAGGTTTAAAGCATTGCGAGTTTGCCCAGGCAAAGAGAGCTTGCCTCAAAGCCACACAACCTATATAGGTACTTATCCAGAAAAAAACTTAATACATAGTCATACCTAATAACTCAACCAATTGAGAACTTCATCAGAGTAAAAAGCACCAAACAGGTTAGGTTCCTGACGAAGATTTACCATCCCAACATTGACAAGGCAAGTGGTTACATACTGTTATTTTTTCAATTTAAGAGAAGCATTAATTAATTGGATCTAGATACCACTATTCTTTTCCATTTTGTGATTGTATCCAAATACCTTTGTTTTTGCTATTTGTTTTCTTGCTTAGTCTGGTAATGGCATGTACTGGTTTCAGAGCATTGTTATTTAACGAGGAGGTGTTGGTTGGTAGTTGGATTGTAAATCTGATTTTCAGCTTTTGCTTTAAATATTAGCTGGGTAGAATTTGCCTTGATATCTTGAAGGACAAGTGGAGCCCTGCACTCCAGATTCGCACAGTGCTTTTGAGGTAGATGCATTTTTCACTTCATAATTTTTCCAATCGGATTACATCAACTGTCTTTCGTTGAGCAGGATGCCACCAATTGTGTTCTGACTGGAGAGGATCCCAATTTTTCTTAATTTTCTTCTTTTCTTGTTGGGATCAGATGTCTTCCTAATTGTTAACCTTTTGGTTTATTGTGCGATGAAAAATTAAATTTTGTGCGTGCTTTAATTGTCAAAAAAAGGAATATGCCAAAATTGGTTTCCTTTTTGTAGCTAATTGGTGTGTTCATTGCTTAAAGGAGACTTTTTGAAGTTCAAGAAGAGACATGGAACAAAGATGTCTACAATGATATTAAAATTTAACATGCTAACAACAGTACTAAATATGTGTTGCTTTCCATTCATTAATTCACACTTTAAGTTGATTTTTCTATGAATTTAGCATCCAGGATTTCGCAGTCTAAAGACGAAACAGCTGAAAGTGGTAGTGATTTCATCGAGGAGTTTTCTATGATATTAGGAAGCCATACGTCGACTCTAGACCGACTCTATGCTTGGGAGAGAAAGCTTCATGACAAGTTGAAGGTCAGTTCTCTGTTGTATTTATATTTTCATTTGGCTTTTTTAAGAAGACAAGCTTCCTGCAAGTATG
The DNA here is from genome assembly GCA_028015225.1 of Carex myosuroides. Taxonomy (NCBI): domain Eukaryota; kingdom Viridiplantae; phylum Streptophyta; class Magnoliopsida; order Poales; family Cyperaceae; genus Carex; species Carex myosuroides. The sequence goes on along the minus strand of CM051474.1, from coordinate 4,262,721 downwards.
CAATACTAAAGAAACTACAATTTTTTTTTATTGAACTGTAACTATCTTTTGCTTTTTAAATGAGCTGAGATTTCACTTTGGTCAAATAGGCATCATACATAACTATAAGGAGAGGAATTCAATTTGGGGAGGAAAACACGTCCCCAACGTTATGTTAAATGGGCTAAAATGATGCTTTCCGTTAAATGGTACTGTCTTGCATAATCACACTAGTAATTTTCTGGTACTGTGAAAATTATAGGGGCTGTCTTGCATAATCACACTAGTAATTTTTACAGGGACTTTTCTAATTTTGTGCTGTGTTTTGTTATTCTGTCTTGTTGTAAGCAGATTTGATGTAGAAGGTTTGGATGCAGTAGGTTTGATGTAGTAGGTTTTGTGCTGTGTTTTGTTATTCTGTCTTGCATATTTTTAAAATTTTGGATAATTTGATGTAGTAGGTTTGGATGCTTGTATTTTGTATTTATGTGTTTTGATTCAGTTTTGTATGTGAACTTAACAATGACATGTTATTCTATATATTCGTAGAATATGAAATTCTTGGTTTATGGCTAGTAATTAATGTGAACTATCGCGTCAATGTGCATGCGTTAATTTAAAGATAAACATGATCATCTATTTGTATATTTTTTAAATTTATATTTTACAAATTTTAATGAAAATAATACAAGGAATAAGAGGCATAAGAAATTCATAAAAAGAAATAACATGCATAGAACAATTCAATAGCACAACATTATATACAAGGAATTAAAGTGTACATCAATTGCTCATAACATCACATAAATTGTCACCAAAACATTATATACAGCTAATAAACAGTTTCAATTTCTCTATAGGAATGTAAAAATAAACACACATCTTCTAATGTAGAAAAATCTAACACAAACTCTTAAAAATTGAACATAAGCAACATGTGTCTTTCTTGTATACACACACATCCTTCAAATAAGAAATGGCAGTGGCTCACGTAGGTGTGTAACTGCAACCAAAATACAAGCCATGGGAAAATGTGATTTGAAAAAAGCAAGAACAAAAGGAGAACATCAATCGTGTTCTTATTTTCATGAATTGAGATGACCTTTTCAACTATAGGCTTGAAAATTGTTCATCTAGGTAAGAGTCAAGTCAACCCAACTCACTTACCGTGACTATTCAAACCTATAGTCAAGCTGATGGAAAAATATCAACACAGCCAAAGTTACAAGGATATAGGTGCAAAGTTGTGAGATGAAGGTGTAATAAGTGGACTTGACTCCACAGTACCATGATTGGATATGAGCACCTCATGACTCTCTATAATACAACCCACTGTATTGAATCTTGTAAAGCTAAACTTTTGATAGAAATGTGTAAGTAAACATAAAAGTGAGGTTGTATATATAAAATGTACAGTCTGACAAGGCAATGACCAGCACAAGTGAACATGATTTCACAAAAAGAGCCTACTGTCAAGAATTAATAAAAACAATAAAAAGTGTAAATACTATGAAACCAGCACAAGTGTTGTGCACAGTCCTTGTACCAGCCCTCTTGTACCTGCGCCAGCCATTCATGCGCATACAACAAAGGAAGGGCCAACAATACCCATACTGGTACAGTACAACCATAAAAACTGTCCCAAAAAGATCAAATCAGTAGGCATATCTACATGTTTTGAAATGATCCCAAATTATGCACACAATTAGAGTGCAACACACTGAGTGTATCTGCACTTGATTTTTCATTTATTGACATTTTCAAGTAATTATAAACAATTGCTGAATCTTAGCCAGTGAGAAGTAAGAATGCACAGTTACAGTGTGCTGGCACAAGAACTGATCTGCACAAATCCATGAATTTCATACAGTTCTGGGTCTCTATAAATCCTGATATTTTTTGAGCTTATAGTTCATGATTCAACCATCATTTTCATATAAAGAACTAAAAATTCTATGTAGCCAATTAATACAATAATTTGTCAAAGTTCAGTGATTCAGAATATGTAAACAGGGCAAAACAATCAACACCATGTCAAATTGTTAAATTCTATAACTGAAAATTAACACTTTTTGTTCAAGATACATCATTCCACTTTTTGTTTGACAAGTGGTCACCTACAACTTGGTTGTTGGAACAAACCAAAAAAAAGTTAACACACTAACCTGGCGACACTGGAGAAATCAGACAACTAACCCGGCGACACTGAAGATCTGCAACAAAGAAAACAGACAACTAACCTTTCAGTTTTGATAACGATTAGATGGTGAATGCGTTCAATTGCGCCCTTAATTGTCAAATAAATTCATAAAATGTAGTTCTAGAATGGGAACGATATCATTTGACCACTATTTAGCTTGCTTTTTTAAACTGTTCGCATCAGTACTAGCCTTTTTTCTATCTGACTACTTCTCACTGAAATTGCAAGTACTTCGTACCATAGAACCGGTATTCTATTTTGCCCACTGTCATTGGGTTCTTACTTTAGTGAGCCAGGGTATATTGAGGCAAATATAAATGGGGTTAAATTGGGATGCCTGATTGCACTCGTGAGCGTGAATTCAGGCTAAATTAGGTTGTAACGAGATTCACATAACGCTGAAGTGCCAAAAAAAGGAGGGTCCATTAGGTCCACTGGAATCAAATTTGGGATTAACTTGACTTTTTTCCGGGCAATAACTTTTTATGACTTTATTGAATATCTTGGGGAGCAAAAAGAGTAGCATCACAAAGCTTTATAATTACAGCAAGAGAGGGAAAGAGAGAGAGAGGGGGAACCTGAGGGGAGCAATTCAACTTGAGATGTGGGTATAAACCTGTTACGTCTTTTAAAGAACTAAATCCACTACCAATTCAACTGGCAACACTGGAGATCTCTGAGAGAGAAAGCTCCGCGACGGAGAGAAAGCACCGCACAGAGAGGAGACAATAGTTGATCGAAGCAATAGAGAGGCGAGAGAAGAAATTGCGGAGGCGGATTTGGAAGGGAGTGGTGAGAGAAGTAAGAGAGGCGGATTTGAAGAGAGAAAGGTGGTTGTCGTTGGAGAGTGGAAGAGAGAAAATGGAAGAAATGCAGTGCGGATTTGAAATTTCGGGACAGGTAGAACGAAACAATTGGAGGCGGAATTGGTCCAAAAATACAGCCACGTCACCGATCCGTGTGATCTCATCCCATTGGCTCCCAGGCTTGGTGTACTTAATTTCTGCGCAGTGGGGTCCGCGGGTCAGAGAGTGTTTAAGTATTTCTTGTATTTTTTGCATTTTTTGACAGCAATACATATGAAAAAAAAATTAAATGAATGTTTTTATTTTTTTAACATCTTATATGACTAAATAATACTTACCAATATAATTTTTAGAGGGTTTGATCATTTTTTTTCCATTAAAACGCTTGAAACATTTTCGGACCGTTCGTTTTCACGCGAAAATTTAACGGTCAATCTGCAACAAAATTTGTCGAAATATGATCTAAAATGATCAAGGTACGATATTGAACGCATCCAACATAAAAGTTCGGAGGTTTTATTATGTATGAGCTTCGATCGACCACGAAATGTTTACGGCCATACGATGCTTCAATTTTCTATCAACTAGATGGATGGGTAAACGACAAAAAAAAATTGTGAAAATTTCATGAAATACATTAAATGCAGTGCTCTTTGATTTCAACGGTCCCGATCGGTCAACGGACGACGTCATTACGTGCACCTTCATTAACTTACAAATCAAGGGTATATGTTTCATGAAACATACTCTTGCTTTGTGAGACTGTGAAGAACCATAAAAATAGTTCGACCGTGGATCGATCAGGACCGTTCAAATCAAAGATTACAGCCTTTAATCAAGTGCAGCAAATTTTGACGGAGTTTTAACTTTATTTACCCATCCATCAAGCGGATGGAAAACCAGAACATCGAAGGGTTACGAAGACTTCACGTTGGATCGAGGCTCCGACACAAACATATGTCACAACTATTATGTTGGATACGCATAACACTTTCTCTTGATCACTTCAAAATAAATTTGAAATCATTTGGTGACAGATCGACCGTCCATCGCTCGTCCGAAAATGAACGGTCCACAAATTTTATTATATGATGAAGGAACTAACAATGAAGAAATTGTATAAAATTAACATTTATAATTATGATTTTGTCGTAAATAATTGCATTGGAAATGTATTTTAATTTTTTTTGATTTATTTCTGCACCTCTTTAAAAAAAAATTAGAATAAAATATTGAAAAACATTAAAATAATAAAAAATCTCAAAAAAACCTGAAAAAATCTTTAAAATTTTGATAATAAAAAATTAATAAACATAAATATTGATCACAATTGCCTAAAAAGCTTTCTTCTTGAAACAAAAAAGGAGCAAACTTGTGCATTATCTCATATGTGCTACAATTCATTAGAGATGCAAAACCTGACATAAATAGAGAAGATAAATCAATTAAGTATCACATACAAGATATTACAACAATATAACTTAACCAAACTAATTAAGCTTGAATTGCATTTCAAGCTACCGATTTTTTTTTTTGTGAAACTACAATATCACATTTATGAGGGAAATAACAAATTGTGCTCATATTGTATATTGTTAAGAAGGCAACAATATCACATCCTTGCCTGATGAACTTGTTAAGAACAAATTTGAATAAGTCAACATGAAAGAAACAGCTAGATTTTTTGAATAGGTTTACATTCTTAACTGGTATGCTTATTCAATTGAACCCATACACCAGCCCTATGTGTCTGTACCAGACATGTACCAGGTCTAAAATCAAATCAAACCTCAATAGCACCTTTACTGGTACCAGAAATCCCAGAAAAACAGCAAAACACAAATTCAATTGCCAAAAATAGGTATACTGTAAATTAAGTCAAGGAATTTTGCAGGTATGTAGAGCATAACTTGTTAAACATCTCCATATAAATTTTTGCAAAGTTTTGGCCCAGTAGAATAATTTTGGTGAATGTTACAATCTCACCAATTCAAAACCCTAAAACTGTCACACCAGTCAACAATGACCCAGAAACTGCCTCTCACTAAACTAGGCATTAAAAATAGTTCTCATGTGCAAAAATTCTGAAATTTCATTAGTTTAGAGATTTTGACCTTGCAAGCATCTGCAAATAAAATTCAAAATTTTTGGACTGATAAATTGGTCACAGTGAATTTTAAGGGCAAATCTGTCATGTTATTTAATTATCCGCATTTCAGTGCATATTCCTGAATGGCAGCAATATCAACTCCAAAGTACCTGAGTTCAGTAGTATAGAGTGATAAACTGATAATTAATATACGGTTTTAAGATAATAAACAATTAAGTATAGACATGCCTGTGTTTAACTTACTACAATAACAGAAAAAGTACACCAAGCACTTAAGTATTTCTGTGTCAGCCGCTGAAGTAGCACATATCCCAGCTTGGTCACTAAAGTACTAAGGTCACCATACTTACTACCACATGGTACAGATTTAATAGATTGAGAAAGTAAGGATACTCTAAATCGGGATTCTGTTGCAAGCTGAAAATAGTTTTGACTCCTATTTTCTGAAGCTTGTCCACATCTGCAGGAGTCTGCGAAAGAGATGTTTAAACCATTAAAATAAGCACGCAGAAAAGCACAATATTCAATGCAAATCTATCTGGAAAAGAAAACCTGTAAGCATGAGCCCACAATCAGGTCAGGCCGAATGAAATTATAGTTCATCCCAAGTTCATGTCGATATGTCAACACTAGTTTGAAAATAAAACAAAAAAATATACCAGCAAAGAAAGAATTCAGAAAGATGTCAAAAACATTTCAAATTAACTATCAAAAAACAAAAATCCAAACCACTAGTAGATGTGTTCTTGCAAGTTGTACTGAGGTATTTAGTAATTTATGATATTATGATTTTTGCATCATGCCATTTTTAAGGGATCACTTGCAAAGAAACAAGGAGTTACTTGAATTAGAAGAATTAAGTTTATATTACAGTATAGTGATTCAATGGTCACCTGTTGTTTGCAAGTTTCTACAACATCTTTGTATCTTAGGACAAATTTGGTAGTATTATGTGTTATTTGCAAACAATGCCGTAATGTTTACAGCCAAACTCTGATTTAATAATAAAATAGTAAGAAAATCAAATCTTAAACCACATACCTGCGCCCATTGCTTTTGTCATGTCATGGCTATATGTTTCTGATTTTGCATCTTCTTTATCAGAATTCATTTTCTCAGTACTTGAAGCTGATTGTGCCTAAAAGAAATAAACCAAAAGTTCTAGAATGTTGACTAATAAAATGGTGAGCAGTTAAATAATAAATATCATATCAACACCCCCAATTAAGACCTAGCTTTGTCATCTTAACTTAATCACATAAGCATTGAAGTTTGCAGTAAAAAAGAAATTCAACTACCAGTTGTACCAGGTGTGTAAAGCTCAGACAAAACAGCAAGTACCAGTACCTTCATAAGTCATAACACCCGACCTGACTTGTATGTAATTTATTCAAATTTCTAATCTATCACATAAATGCTTTTGTTTCCAAATCCTGAGACCTTGTTAGCAATTTTACTAAGCGCAAACACCGTTCATCTAGGCTAGCAGAATACTCAAACCGTATTTGACCCCCGCTAAACTTGATGCCCCATCGCTCTTCGTTTCCATTCCCATTTGAGAAAGCATCTCTCTATAGAATACTCAAACCCCTATATCCCGCCGATACTCTGCCACACTCTTTAGGTTCATTTAACTAAAGGTCAGTCAGATTTGCTGGTACTTGGCCAGAGAACCCTTATCCATTAGGCTTAAGAGCCCTCTGATCAAATAAATATCAATTTTGGATTGAAAAAGTACTAACTAATGATGCGGTCATATTTCTTTTCTAATTACATAATTTGCATAAATAAATTTATTTTCTAATTAAATAAATTGAAAAAGTACTAACTAATGATGCGGTCATATTTCTTTTCTAATTACATAATTTGCATAAATAAATTGAAAAGTACTAACCCTTATCCATTAGGCTTAAGAGCCCTCTGATCAAATAAATTCTTCAGAAAAAGTACTAACTAATTTCAGTCAAACCTCCTAAGGAAAAGAAATATGAATCTAAATATCAACGCAAATATGTTAATTTCTCTTCTTGTTACCCAATTTCAACATCCATGCTCATTTCATAAAATGGAACTTCCAATAAAATCATGTGCAACTAAGAACAACTGTGCAGCTAGTCAATCAAATTGGATGAGCAATTTTGTCAATACTGAATAGACATTAACTTAGCATATTTGGTAAAGAAATGAAGCTGATCAATACAAAATTGAGCAAGGTTTTACTTACCCAGGCTTCGAATCTGTAGCATTTGCAGCAGCAGCCTTCTCCTACAATAAGAAAATATTCTAAGAGATTGTACATAAAAAAGAAAGACAAAGCAAAATGCTAATTCCACTAATCAAATTCAGGCGTTCCCCTTACCGCAACCGCATGAGTAATCAAATTCACGCCTCTAGCGGGTAGTCCACCATGAACCTTCGCTTCAGATCGCACAACCAGGGCGCCTCCATTTCTCGCGGTACTGGAACGAGGCGGCAAGCCTCACTGATCTAGTCGTTGGGTTTGGGTTGGCGATCGGCAAGCCTCACAGATCTAGTTTGCAACGAGGGAGAGGCGGAGAGGAGAGGCAGGGGGAGGCGACGGTCTAGGGTTGGGTTGCGATCGGGAGGGAGAGACTCGCTTTTCTTTTTTGTTTCGTTTTGAAATGGTTTGAAATGGGGAGAGGCAGATCGCGGGAGTGTGATTACATTTTTACCCTTCCGACAAAAAAATAGAGTGAAAAGTATTAATGTAACAGATTAATATGAGCCGTTGGATTAACACAAAATGAATAGTTACTGGACTAGTTTTAGCCCATAGAAGAATTTGCCTTTAGGATAACGAACCAAACGCCCTCAATGATTTTGTCACCGGCCCAAGACCTTGTTACTTCTTCTCGTTTGGGCTTTTCATTATTTCTATTATCCGCAACTTTATTCACTTCTTTTTTTAAATTGTAGCATGCTTAATTGACCAAATTCTTTTATTTTACACGGCCCTGCTTAATAATTTCATATAAATTATCAAGGCTCGCCACCTACTTTAAGGATGTGTTTAATTTTTTAGTTTAAATAAAGGAGATGAATGGAGATAAGACGGGAGACGGAAGGAGGAGATATATTTATTTTGCTTGAAATTAGAATCAAATTAAATTTAAACTAACTGAAATTAACTTATTAATTAATTTTGAAAGCTATGTACTTCTGCAATTAATTTAATTGCTTTAGCGTTCAGAAACTGAAAAAAAATTCTTATATATTCCATAAATTAATTTTTAGAACGGATGAGCGAATGAAAATTGATTTTTTTTTCAGAAATATTTGCTATTTGTGAAATTCTTATACATCTCAAAAACTGAAAAAGATATTATCATGTTGAAGTTGCAATTAGAAATAAAAAGCTAACATATTGGCTCTAAGAAGTGAATGGAGAAAAATACCAACATATTGGCTCTAAGAAGTTAAGACGGTTGGCAACTGTGTCTCCAAATAGAATTTTTTTGATACCAATCATGCAAGGGGAAATAAAAAGTGCGTTGTACATGATCAGAGGTGGAGTTAAACTTTCGAACTATGGGGTTCAAATATTTATGGAAATTAATAATATAATTTTTTCTACAGTGAATGAGAATTAATTTTACAATTTCATAATATTTTACTCTAAATTCTATAGAAAATCATATATAAATATAATTTTTTTTCACTCCGCCACGGTAGATGACAATAGCATTCTGTGAGCTGGAAATGAGAGACTACTTAGTGCGAGCCCAATCTTGTAAATTGACCCTATACATACGGAATTGATATCACATAAGGTCACAGAATATTTATGTTAGGATCTTGATTGACCAATAAGAATCAGCACGACTATTAAAGTGGTCCCATACGTTTCACCTCGGACCTGATAGGCCTGGATTTCAATCGGACGGCCGTGATCCAAACATAAATATTTTGTAGATATGGATTCAAACATACATGACCAATATCGTGCTAGACTCGCACTTGGTAGGTTGTTTCATAGCTCTGCGCATGCAATTTGCATCTACCATCCTACCTTTTTTTTCCCCTCTGAGGGATGTAAGAAATTTTCAACTTGTTATAATTCAAATTTCATCGTGATGTTTTCTACAGAAATAATTTCGAATTCAATTTCAGTTAAAATAAATAATTTCGACATGTAATAAAATAAGATAGAAAAGGATGTGTGTGGTTTTGTAAATGCAAAGTGGCATCAGTAGAAGTGACTCGATGGCAGAGCTTTCAAAGTGCCAAATTGTTCAGGATCCTTTTTTTATTTTATACTACCTAAAGCCTGAAGGTGTATAAAATCTTATTTATATCACCTGAGGTAAGATAATATTTCTATTTAGATCCAGACCGTCCAATCAGAATCTGTATGAATATTAAAGGGCCCCATTCATTTTTACTTCGGATCAAATTGACTCGGATTCTGATTGGACAGTTCGGATCTAAACAGAAATATTGAACTCATAAATTCTCCTCTGTATTTCATAAAAAAAAAAAGTATCCTCTGTACCGTCATTTGTCTAGGCACTACCCTCTATTATTGTCACCAGAGAAGTATCCATTCACTTGCACACAGCAGGTGCAAAGGAATGTTGTCAACAGCCGTTATTTTCCGGCTGCACAGTCCAATTGAACTGACATCAATCGGTTTTCAGCCTGCTACAATTTTAAAGCCCGTTTAAAAGCCCATTTTATAAAAAAATTCGTGAATAGACCAAACAAAGGGAAAAGCAGCCGAAATTTTTATTCCTGGTACATATAAAAATAAAAAAAATGACAAATGACAAATGAAAAGGAGAAATTTAAAAATAGAAAGGCAGATACACAGTACGGTGATCCACCCGCACCGTACCGCAACTCCCGCCAAAAATAAATAAAATCAAATAAGTGAGACACCATATCAACATTCAAAATCGGAAAAAATATATATAGAGAGAGGGTTGGTTAATATCAAAATGTTTGTTTCAGAACTGTGGTGTAACTAATTGATTTGCTGATTTTCAAAGTTTAAATGGTCGATTCAAACCATTAGATGTGATATTAAAATGTGCTTGGAGACCAAATTTTATATATTTTTTTTAAACTTTTTACCATTTATTAAGTCAGTTTTAAAATCGCTGATTTTAATAAACAGTGAAAATTTTTAGATCATTGAAAACAATGATTTAAAACTGGCTTAATAAATAGTAAAAAAATAAAAAAAATGTAAAATTTGGTCTCCAAAGCAAATTTTATTATAGATTGAATTTTGAACGGTTTGGAATGTCAAAATCAAAGCGTTTATTCCATGGTCTAGGAACAAACGATTTTATATTGTCCGGCTAATTTGTTTCCGGAAGCACTTCGACCAAAGTGCTTACGGGGTCAAATTTTAAATGTTTAATGTTAGAAACGTCGACTTAAGTAGCTCAATAAATTGGTTATATAATAAATATGTAGAATACCTATTTTTACTATTTTTGAAAAATTTTAACTATTTTTATGATATTTGAAAGATGGCCTCTTTTGGCTTAAAAATACTTTTATATTTAGGTATAAAAAATCATCTTTCAAAAATTATAAAAAATAGTTAATTTTTTTTAAAATAGTTAAAATCGGTATTCTACAGGTTTGTTATATAACTAATTTATTGAGCTTTAGGTTGACGTTTCGAACATCAAACGACTAAATTTTTAAGTAAATAGTCGATCTGAAGAGCTCAACGTGTTGTCCATATTAAAATGTGCTTGGGATCAAATTTTACATTTTTTAAAAAAAATTACTATTTTTTATGGATTTTTAAAAATCACTGTTTTTCAGATTTTTTATTTATTTTTTATTATTCAAAACAGTGATTTTCAAAAAAATTAAAAAATAGTAAAAATTTTCCAGAAAATGTAAAATTTTGTCTTCAAGTACATTTTAATATGGAAAACACGTTAAGCACTTCAGATCAATTATTTGAACTTTAAAACTGTAAAAACAAATTTGATAGCACCAAATCTCATAAACTACTATTTTGATCTTAGCTGCTGGTATTATGTATAATTGATAAAGCTACTAGACAATTGGTACAATACAGGTACACCTAACGCCATATAAACAGTTCATTTGACATACCAACGTATTCTTGGACTATATGTGGATTGGTATAGTTAGAGAGAACCAGATCAATTAAGATTGAAATTGGGTTAGATATACAGCAGAGGATCACATAGATTGTATTGGAAAATATAGTGGATGTAAATTGTAGAAGTTAGTTAGCATTGTAACGTAGTAGATAGCAGATGATTAGTGGAGATTTTTAAAATTATATCTTAATCAAGCCTATATATAAATATCATGTCAATACAAACAAAAATGATGACTCCCCAAATTTGATTTTTTAAACGAGGAACATAATTAACAATTTTGATCAGTAGTAATTAAATAGATGTGTTTGTGTGGGAGTAGGTATTGAAGCAAGTCTATAAGTCCTTATATTAATGTGTTCACACAAACTTATGTGAACACATTAATATTTGAACATAAAGACTTGAATGACACAACTAAGATTAGTTCCACCTAAAATAGTAGAAAAAAAATTAAATATAATTTGATGTTAATTATCTTTGTTTGGATTGCAGTTGCTCCCTATTTTCATGGTTGTGTCCGTTTACAAATCTGATAAATGAGTTTGTATATGTTTACAAAAGTGAATTATTGGTCAGAACTTAATTTGATATTTTTCTTGTGTGTGCAAGTAAGTATTCAGTAAAGTCATGTGCATGGTTCGTTGAAATTCACGTGGCTTTGTGACCGCGATAATCTTTTGCTTTTACTCTATTATAAAACTTGTAAGAAATAAGAGCGAAACACAATCCAGCTTTGAACCGAGATAAAAGAAAGTTAGCACAAAAAGGTAGTAAAAGCAATATTTATAATACGTTGGCCTATCAAATGAACTGTTTATATGGCGTCAGCTGTATCTGTATTGTACCAGTTGTCTAAGTAGCTATATCAATTGTACATAAATACCAAAAGTGTAGCAGCTTAGATTATATGGAGTCCTACTTAAATTTTTTTTTTTTTTTACTTTTTACCGTTTGGATGTTGATATGGCGTCTACTTATTTTTTTTATTTTTTATTTTTTGGATAGGGCTACAGTACGGTATGGCGTCCAAGTAGAACGTCATACCGTGTACCTACTTTCTCATTTTTAAAATTTTCCCCTATCATATTTTTCATTTTTATTTTTCTATTTACTATGAATAAAATTTCGGAAAAAACAGGCTTTCTTTTTAGTTTAAGGCCACTTTAGGAAACTATCAAAGACTAAATGGAAAGCTTAGCCAAAATTTCCCTGGGTATCATTTAAATTTTTAAAAATTACAAGCGAAATCAGGAATTACTAGTATCGTACCCGTGCATTGCATCGGGGACATATTATAAGAGAATAAAAAATATCTCATACAAAATGATATATTTTCATAAAAAAAATTTAGACTAAATGACAGATAATATTTCTTTAAATGACATGTACACGTAAATAACATTCCTTAAACGACATATTCAATTACATATTAAATGACATATTTTTTTTAATCTTTTTTGACATATTCTCATATAAAAAATCTCAACCAAATAACATATTAAATGACAAATAACATTCCTTAAATGATATACAAAAATTAAAAGAAATGAAGACATGACCAATTAATTATCAATCAATTCAAAAGTTGCTTAAATGACATTTAAAAAATAGAAAGAAATCATGATCAATTATAAAGATAATACAATATACATGTGGAGAGTACATGCGGCAAGTACATGTCTAAATAAATTTTAGACTTCTACACATAAACAAACATAAAAAAGATGCATAGAATCATAATAGTTAATCGGAGAGCTTATGTTCAATCTGAAAATTTATTATTTAATCAAAGCCGTTGGCTGATCAGGACATCTACGTGCTTAATATAAAAATGAAGATTCTAGTGGAACTTAATTTGATAAAAAAAATAATATTCAACAAAATATATTTACAGTGAGATATTTTTATTATATTAATTAAATAAATACTTCAATAATAAAAAAGACAATTTTTTTATTAAATATAACAAAATCTACACATATATTTTTTTAATTATAGAGGGGGCTGAGTCCTTTTACCCCTCCTTTAATCGGACTTAACTTTTATTTGCTTTAAAAATTCATTTTTAGTTCACATTATTGGTGCCAAAGCTTAGCAAAAAGGTCTAACAAACAAGCACTACGTACAGACAATGTTTCCAATTCCAGACCATTGTGCTTTCTAACTGCTTCTATCCCTCCGAAATTTTTATTTATAACACTTTAACAAAATAAATTAATAAAATAACCATCGTTTCTGGTCAATTCTAAATCTAACACGCCGCAGAATGCCGGAGCGGACCCATATGAGGGAGGCCGCAGAATGCCGGAGCGGACCCCCATATGGGTCCGCAGAATGCCGGAGCGGACCCGGGTCCGCACTATGCTGGAGCGGACCCTGTTCTTTAAATCCCGAAAATGACAGCGAAATTTCATTCCACACTCTCACACCTTCTCTCTCCTGAGTTAGCTCTCTGATCTGTAAGTTTTTTCTCTCTTCTTTTAAATTTTTTATTTTTATTTCAGTAGATTAATAATTTAATTAGAGTAATTAATTTAGAATAATTAAATTAGAATAATTAATTTAATTAGAATAATTAATTTAGTTAATTTTTAATTGTAGGTTTCTTCTGTATTGAATTGAAAAAATGGCTCTTATGGTATCCATCTACACTGGGGGGATGTTTTAACAGGTCCTAATGGGGTTTACTATAGTATTGGACCTGTTACTGTGATCCCGGTATTGCCGGGTACTGATTATTTGGGACTTAAATCAAGTATATGTCAGAATTTGGGGTTGGATCAGGGTCAGTATGACCTTAAAATTGATGCCAAAATTAGCATGCCGACTAGTTCGGCACAAACCTAGTTCCAACTATTTTCAGTTCAAAATGAGGGAGTCTGGCAGGTATTGTACAACCAAACCATGAGTTTTTCTGGGGGTGCATACAAGATAATTGACCTATATGTGGAGGTTACCAGAGCCCGGCGTTCGAACCCAGTTATGAGGTTAATCCAGGGTCGTAGTCGGGGTAACTCATCCGGCTCTAGTCCGTCCCCTGTCCAAATTGACCAACCGTCCAGTAGTCGGGCCCCAGTTCAGAGGGACCGACCCTCCCGTCGGGCCCCATCCCAGACTGACTAGCCTTCATCTAGTCGGACCGCTCATTGGGGTCAAACTTGTGATCCGGATGAATCCGATGAAGAATTGGATCCGGAAATACTAGAGGCAGAGGAAAATTGGGGTCCTGTTGATCCTGAGGGTATGAGCGATTATTCTGACCAGGAAGATACCGGGCCTGTGCTCGGCAAACCAAGGACTTTCAAGATGGATCGCGGGTTTCGGATAATGGATCGCGGGTTTCAGCACCCGATTCATGCTTTCAACGACACATCAGGGTTTATGGAAGCCAATTTGGGTTTGTTTGGAAGTAGGGTAGAGTATGAGAATGAATTGTCCGAGGGACAAACATATGACTCAAAAGAGGAAATGAAGAGCGCAATTGCCAGGTTTCACATCCTTTGCAACAAAGAGGTAAAACCTACGCACAGTGACCGCACAAGAATGAGGTTCAAGTGCAAGGATAGTTACTGTGGGTGGTACATACTCGCAAGGGCCACCGATTATGGAACACAATGGCGTGTCTCCAAGTGCCCAACACAACATTCATGCCACGTTGATGTGACAAGAACAGAGCACGCCCAGTTGTCAGCTGCTATGGTTGCCGAGTGTATATCCGCTCACATGAGGAACGATGTCGACTTGAGTATTCAGGCTGTCCGAATTGCTGTTGCTGAAAGGTACAACGGTCAGATACCGGCGTACAACAAACTATGGCGTGGCCGTGAGTTGGCAATAGCCCGTCAATTTGGCAGTTGGGAGGGGTCATACGCTCTGGTAGTTCCATTGTTGGAGGCAATCAAAAGAAGCAACCCAGGTACTACATTGTTCCTTCAATTTTTACGTCATTTCATTATCAATCAAAAATTGAACTTATTTTTTAAAATTTATTGACAGAAACATTGTTTGAGGTTACCTCATATCCCACAGGTGAACCTGGACCATGGAGGTATTTTCATAGGGCGGCTTGGGCAATTGGACCGTGCATAGCTGCTTTTCAACATATCACACCGGTCATCACAGTTGATGCATGTTTCCTGTCAGGCCGGTATAAAGGTAACTAATTTGATTGTTTTCACTTTATTTATTTTAGTTGATTTCGGCTCTTACAAAATTTATTTTACCATAGGCAAGCTGTTGATTGCAACTGGGTACGATGCTAAAAATCAGCTCCTCCCGTTGACTTTTTCACTGGTAGAATCTGAGAGTTATGACGATTGTGCGTGGTTCATGAAATGGTTGCGCCGTAATGTAATCCGCTCCAGATTCATGAGTGTCATCACTGATAGGGGAAAGGGTATCAAGAAGGTGTTCAGACAAGATGATATGGGGTGGAACGAGGAGGATGAGGATCAATGTGTTCACAGTCTTTGTGCTACTCACATAGCCGAGAACATGAAGAAGAACGGTTGCAGTGATAAGGCAATCCGTTTTTTTAGAATATGTGTGGCTAAGAGGAAAATGAGGAGGTACGAGCAAGGAATGCAAGCAATGGGGCAGGCATGTGACATTGCCCTCAATTGGCTGGACGGGGTGGGTAAATATTTGGATCAAGATGAGAACGAGTGCCCCAAACCATGGAAGATATTCCAAGCACTGGACGGTGGTTACCGTTGGGGCATAATGACTACAAACGGGTCCGAGTCGCTTAATAAGGTCTTCAAGTCCTCTCGTAGGCTACCGGTTGCAGCAATAATTGAAGACACATTTTACAAATGTATGACATGGTTTACGCAAAGGAGGGCCAAAGCAGAATGGGAAGTCAGTCAAGGTCAACAATTCTCGTGTCGTGTGCATCAGGTACTTTTATTTGTAGTTCTTTCTTCATAAATGAACTTTGTTAAAAAAATCTGACTTCTTCATTATTTTTTAATTTTTCGTAGCTGATCAACAAACGGTTCGAGAGGTCTGATAAAATGAAGACGCTGGGGGGCTTTGGAAACAACAACGAGTTCGAGGTAACCTCCACACAGGAGAGAGTTCACGCTTTCATACCTGACGATTCTGGTTGGTTTACCAAGGCCAATTACAAATACACTGTGATAATCGGGGATGATCACACGGTAACTTGCACGTGCCAGAAGCCTCAATTGGAGAGAATACCGTGCTCTCATGTTCTGTCCGTGTGTCGTCTCTGAGGCATCGACCCTGGCGTATTTGTAAGTCACTACTATCACATCCATACACTGATCAACACATGGAGCGCACAATGGCATGTCTATGGAAATCAGTCGGAATGGCCTCAACACGATGGCCCGGTCCTTGTTCCAGAGAAAAAAAATATTGCTGTGGGTAGAAGACAGCACGACATAATTCCGATGTGGATGGACATTCTACATAATAGGAGAAGAGGACACCAAGCTGGCCGAGATACACAAGAAAGACAAAACAGAGCTGCTCGAGCTGCACGAGATTGAGAGTTAATGTTGTTTTTTTAATTGTACTCGTAGAAATGTTGTTTATTTTCGGTTAATTAGACGTATTTGTAATTTCCGATAACATTAGCATTATTATATTGTATGTTTCTTTATATGGCTTTCTATTGTAATGTTTTTTTTGATCAAACAAACGACGAACAACAATTTCAGATTAAACGACATTTCAAACATAAGTAATTACACACAACTTCCAGTACAAACTTTACATTTTTGATAAAAATTTCCAAAACAAAATCATAATCAACTTCAGAATCAGATTAAAAAAAAAAAAAACAGGGGCCGCTCTGGCATAGTGCGGACCCGGGTCCGCTCCGGCATTCTACGGACCCATATGGGGGTCCGCTCCGGCATTCTGCGGCCTCCCTCATATGGGTCCGCTCCGGCATTCTGCGGCCGTGTTAGATTTAGAATTGACCAGAAACGATGGTTATTTTATTAATTTATTTTGTTAAAGTGTTATAAATAAAAATTTCGGTCTTTCCCTTCTTCTCCTTATTCTTTTTTTCCCCTATTTATGCTCACGCAAGCGTACTGGTGCGAAATAATTGATTCTGTTTTAGTTATTTTGTGAGCAATAATTGATGTTTCTTTTAGTATATTCGTTCTAGAACTAGAAGAGCTGACCTATTTTGGGGTTCATTCTATACTTTGTAGAACATGCGTAGTACGTAATAACATACCGGTAGCAATATTCTAGAATGTATTGGTGTAGCACAGCCATTATTATAAATGAATAAATAATCCTCAGTAGTTATATGATAATGATAGAAGATTTATTTAACCTATTAATTCTCGTCATCTGAGAGCATAATATATGTAGGCGTATGGACGTCCATATATTGCAAATTAAAAAAAAAAAAACTAAAATAAAATATTCCAACATCCGGATCCCAATTTATTTTTTTATGGAACGACAGTTGGATTCCCGACATTTTTATTAATATCCAAAGTTTAATACAAATTATTAATTATACCCAGAGTCGGACCAATTATTGAAATATACCCAAGCCGGCCATTTTCTGGCCGGCTATGTACCCTCCTCAAGCCGGCCAGAAATTGGCCGGCCATGTTCCTTTTTTTTTTTTTTTTTTAAGAGAGACACTATGGAAAATCAAAATATTGAAATTTAACACTGAAAATTTGAAATTTTTCGTTTAATTATTTGTTATATTACTTCTTTTGATATAATTAGCATATTTATATTAAAATACGCTATATTAATTGAAATTATATTGAATAACACTATATTATGTTAAATTACGCTAAATTACATTACATTACATTACAATACGCTATATTAATTGAAATACGCTATATTATTTTTTATGTTGTGCTACTATTTTAATGTTGTAATATTTTCTATTTAGCATTATCATGATAATTTATTTTGATCTGTAAAATAAAAAAATAGTACCATAAAAGCACACATACACAAGAACCGAAATATAGGATAATCCAAATATACCAAACATAAATAGTATATGAAATAAAATAGTACAAAACTAGTAAAAATACAACTAAAACGGAGAGGGGGAATATCGCTGAGCCGGTACTCCGGCGTTCGCCCGGCGCCAGCGCCGCGGCCAGGCTCTCTCTCTCTCGGCCTCCTCACTGGCATCGGCAGACCTGAGTATCTGGTCGGCACTATCCCATATGGCATCGCCCGTGTAGACTGTCGGTACTGGCGGAGGTGTAGCGAAGGTAGATGCGGCAAACCCAGTCCCAAAGTCAGGCTGAGTATGAGACCCGCTACCACTAGCCTCTCCATCATGCGGCATCTCTGTGCCATATCGGGGCCATGCCGGTGCCGACATGAAACTGTCATCGAATACCCCGATGTCCTGGAGACTGCACGAGAGGGACTCGTACTCAGAAGTATCGGTCTCCGCAGGTGGTGGCTGTGGTGGCATCTCTGCTGGACCCTGCAATCATACACATACCTGTGCAGGGCTCTGTGCGTGGAACTCGGCAGAGATGGGTCTGCGGGAATGAACGCCGGTCGACCAAACTGGCGGAGCACCCGATCTGGGTAGTGGTGCTCCACTGTCCAGAAATGTATGAGTGGACCTCGATAGAACCACATCTCCCGCTCCTGCTCGTCAGTCGCACTGCCCGGCAAGAGGAACTCCTCGTACAACTGATCGTACGGCGTCCACTCAACAAGAGGCTCAGGCAAACTCTGAAGCTCTGACCGGACTGGCCTGATCCCAATGGTAGCACCGTGGGTCCGATCCTGGTAGTGGTGGAAACCGTACCACTTCTTGGCGTATGCCGGGCAGTGAAACACATCTGGCGCTCCCCAATCCGGCGCCTCATTGGGGATGGGACGACCCACCGGTAGCCGTGACCACGACCAGTGCTGAAGCAGGAGTACCGGCCCGTACATCTGCTTCGCCGTCGGCTTCATTTTCAAGAACATTACACGTCAGTATATTTTGATGGATTGATTGATTAAATAATTTACACTAAAATAAGAGTTGGTGACTTACCTCACTACTACGGCACAGGTGGTAGTACAGATACGCCAGGACAGCTCCACCCCAGTTGTACGACGACGGCTCCTCAATGTTCATCAGCAACGGGAGATACATCATCGGCACCTGATCACCGCTGGAATCAGGAAACATGACAGAACCAAAAAGGTCCATCACGTAGCCCCGTGTATATCTGCAATACAAAACATATAAAAATTCTAATAGAATCATCGTATTATAAATTAATTAGTAGATATTAATAAAAATTTACCTCTGAATCTCCTGCTCGGTGGAATGTGCCGAGAGACCCGCGATGAAGTGCTGCCGTAACCTCGTCATCCGTAAATGGAACTTCGACCTCCCATGTTCCCCAATGACATAGGAAGGCTCAGCTCCCAACAACTCATCGACATAACCTGCGAAGCTGGTGCTGTCAGAGACGCCGCCGACGGGTGTGCCACGGATAGGCAAACCCCAGAGAGCACTCACATCCTGGAGAGTCACTGTCATCTCTCCAAATGGCATGTGAAACGTGTGCGTCTCGGGACGCCATCGCTCCACCAGTCCAGCGATGAGAGATGCATTGATGATGCTCTTCTCTGTCCGCACAATGTCCACAACCTGGTAGAGACCCAGGTTGATGAGGTACGGCTCCATCACCTCGTAGTACCTCATGTGAACGCACCTCAACTTCACATCTAGAAGATCCGTGTCCTGCGTTGAAAAATGTAATCCGCATGGTGACAACATAATAAAATTTCAATCCAACAAAATTTAATGAAAATATAAGAAAAGGAACGTACCTCACGAGAAGCCAGTGAGACTCGGTGCTCGCTGTGGGGAATCCACAGGAGAGGACTGATGTGCTCTGTGCTGCTAGTACTGATCGGCTCGTCCACTACTGGACGCTGGGTAGGCCGTGCTCTAGGCATCCTGATATAATGGTAAAAAAGACCAAAATACCCTAAATAATGGTCAAACGTGATAATTTCGGTAAAATTACGCTTAATCAGCATATTTATGGTAAAAAATGCCAAAATACCATAAATATTGGTTATCGGTGCTAATTACACTAATTGCGCTTCATTAGCCTAATTATGATAAAAAAGACCAAAATACCCTAAAAATTAGTCAAACGTGCTAATTTCGGTAAAATTACGCTTAATCGGCATAATTATGGTCAAAAAGACCAAAATACCCTAAATATTGGTCAATTGTGCTAAATACACTAAATATTGGTTAACTTAGCTAATTACACTAAATTACAACAATATAATCTAAATTATAACACCTAAAACCTAAACCCTAAAATAAATAAATTAAAAATTAAATTAGATAAAAAAAAAATTTACCTTAAGGAAGAAGAGAGAATTCCGAATTTGGATGGGATGAGAGGATTGTGAGAGGAGAGAGAAAAAAAAGGGTATATATAGGGGTTAATGCGGGTTAAAAAAAAAAAAAAAAAAGGAACATGGCCGGCCATTTTCTGGCCGGCTTGAGGAGGGTACATAGCCGGCCAGAAAATGGCCGGCTTGGGTATATTTCAATAATTGGTCCGACTCTGGGTATAATTAATAATTTGTATTAAACTTTGGATATTAATAAAAATGTCGGGTTGGATTCAGTAAAGAATCAGGAAGACGTTATGTACTTTGCATTCAAGTTTCATATTTTTATTTTCACTTAATTATCTTCAATTCCGAGATGGAATTATGGAATGCACCCCGAATTCATATCACCTTAAGTACCTAAAATTTTGAGTTTGAATACGAACCGTCCGATCTGTTTTGGCACGAAACTTTATTACAAGAGTGAGGCTACGGTACTATGCATAGCACGGATTGGTCCGTGCTACGGCTCAATATTTGAGTTTTCAAAATTCTAACGGTCGATTCAAACCGTTCAACGTGATTATAAAATGAATATGTACTTGCAAACCAAATTTTACATTTTTTCGAATTTTCTTATTATTTTTTTAGATAGGTAGAAAATCACTGTTTTTGGATGGTCCAGAATTTTCAGATCAAGTGATTTTCTACCTATCTAAAAAAGTAGTAAAAAAATTAAAAAAATGTAAAATTTGATTTGCAAGTACATATTCATTTTATAATCATGTTGAACGGTTTGGATCGACCGTTAGAATTTTAAAAACTCAAATATTGAGCCGTAGCACGGACCAAACTGTGCTATGCATAGTACCGTAGCCTCACTCTTATTACAAATACTTAACTTGAATGAAGCTTGATTGTTAGGTAATCAATATGTCCAATAACATATCTATAATTTATTTTCTCATTTTTTTTTTCAATTTTGTTTGAATTAACATGAACATGGACAAAAAATTAGTGGATGTAAAGTTTTAAATGAAATATAGAGTGAGCCTATGGTGCTATGCATAGCACGGATGGGGTCCGTGCTACGGCCAAAAATTTGACTTTTTAAAATCCTAATGGTCGATCCAACCGTTCAATGTGATAACCATATGAATATGTACTTGCAAACTAAATTTTATATTTTTTTGAATTTTTTTACTATTTTTTTAGATAGGTAGAAAAATCAGTGTTTTATGAAAATTCTGGACCATCAAAATTCTACCTATCTAAAAAAATAGTAAACAAATTCAAAAAAATATAAAATTTAGTTTGCAAGTACATATTCATATGGTTATCACATTGAACGGTTGGATCGACCATTAGGATTTTAAAAAGTCAAATTTTTGGCCGTAGCACGGACCCTATCCGTGCTATGCATAGCACCATAGCCTCACTCTGAAATATATATTATTTGAACATGGACAAAGAACAAATTCTCATTAAATATTTACGTTATTTTTATTCTATGTTATACTTTTTTTTTGAATTTATTATATGTCATAAATTGATATATGAAGTGTTTGTGATTTGAAAAATTATTATATTAATATAATTAATAAAAATAATTTACGAAAAAAATGTTGCATTGATAAATTCAGAAATTTACCCTTGCAAATTAGTTAGAAAAATTAGAGCATCTACATCCCTAAAACTCTTAGAGTTTCTAAGTAACTATTAACTAATTTTTAGAAATTATAGGCTATGGAGTTTCTAGGGGTTCACATCCCTAAAACTAATCTTAAGAGTTTCTAAAATGCCACATCAGCAATAAAATAAAATAATTTTTTTTTTCAGCGAACATCAGCCAATTATTTTGCCAACTCACAGTTTATAAACGATTTCTTATTAAGAAATTATTGAGCACAGTTGCTAAATAAGAAACTGGTCTACATCCCTGAAACTGGTCTAGAAACTGCCACATCAGATTAGAAACTCTGATAGTTTCAGGGATGTAGATGCTCTTACATTTTTAGTGACCAATCTAGTTATGACACGTCACATTTATATTGCATGGGTATCATGTGCATGTACCGTAATTTTTTTAGGCCATTCGGAATAAGTTTGTGCTCAAGTCACATATCAGTTTTATTTGCATGTACTACTCTTACAATTGGAATGAGCATTTTTTTTTTTCCATACAAATAATTCAAATTATAGTAGTGTGAGATCCGGTGAAGTAGTGAATGCCATTTGTGCTAAAAAAATATGGATTATTTAATAACATTGTGAATGTAGCTGGAGCTCGCGGAGACCCAAGTCCAAAGATTACTAATTAAACAAAGCACGAAGAAATAAAATAACCATCACAGTCAAAATATTAAAATTTAAATATCTTTCACATTTTACAGTTGAATTTTTGGTGCGGAGACAATTTGGTGAATCCTTCTGTGAGTATTTAGACAAGTTTTTCATGTTTTTCATGATTAATGTGCAATATATAATGCAATTTGTTGCGCAATGCACTAATGCATTGCTACGGAACAATGCACATAGCCAACCTACGTATTGAAGTTTGTTTATTGGTATTTGAAAATTCATGTCCGGTACATCTCTATTCTCCAGAGGTTGTTTGCTACAGGCATACTTCCTCTTGTGCCAGAGTTGTCCAGTAAATTGTTCAATTGAGCAACATTTGCTCAATTAACTAAAGAAGTTGGTTTGATTCGTCTTATGTTACACATAGAAAATACTTGTGATTTGGTAATCAGCATTTCAAATCAAATGTAAGGTAAATCATCCAAGTAGACATAAATCATTACACAATTTTATTTTATTTTTGAAAAAAAATAAAGTTATAACTTTTATATTTCATATTTTTGTTATTACAACATAAGATTTTCTCATTTGAATTTTAAACTCGTAACTTTTCACACAGAGAATATGTACCTTTGTTACTAGATTAAAATTAGTTCTCAGTTGAAGGTAACAAGCTAATAAGCTAAGCTATGTATGTAGCCTCTTCGATTGGAGAGCAGCTTGGGTCCGATGCGCTTCATGGCCGTCCGATCTGCTTTAAGATTCGTGTGCACGAATATTAAAGCGGACTCGAAAGTTCTGACGTGAATCTGAAAGCAGATCGGACGGTTTTGGAAAATCCTAATTCGATGAAAAGGAAAAAAAAATAGAAAATGTGAAGAAAAGGGAAAGGAAAGAAATGGACTTCCTTGCCCTTACAGTCATCATGGAAGACGTCATTGCAGTCCTCCAGCAAGTGACAAAAGAGCATCTGCTTCCTGGCAGCCTTCCATTAAAAGAACCGCTCTATTATAAATAAGCGCATCCTTCTCTTCTTTCCATTTTAATTTGCTCCAACAATTCACTGGCATCCTACTTCCCTCTCAACTCTCTAACTCATGGCAGCAGTACGCCAACGTCGCCTTCGCAACCTAACCCTAGATCTCCCCTCCTCCTCTGCCCCCACTCCCCCCTCCCGCCGCTTCTCTCTCCCTCCCACCTCTACCACCACCACCACTTCCACCTCATCCCTCTCAGACTACGAAAAGCTCTCGGTCCTCGGCCAAGGCAATGGTGGCAGAGTCTACAAGGTTCGCCACCGCACTTCCTCCACTCTGTTTGCTCTCAAAACCCTTTCCCCCTCGTCCAGCACAACCACTGCTGCCTCCCGGGAGGCCGAGATCCTTCGCCAAGCTGCCGGGTCACCACACGTGGTGCGCTGCCACAGCTCCTTCCCATCTCCCTCTGGCGATCTCTCCATCCTGCTTGAACTTGTCGATGGTGGATCCCTCGATTCAATTCTCAGAAAGAGGAATAACTCCCCTTTCCCTGAACCAGCGCTTGCCATCGTGGCAAGACATGCTCTCTTGGGCCTTTCCCACCTCCACTCACTGCGGATTGTACACCGCGACCTGAAGCCTTCAAACCTCCTCGTCAGCTCCTCTGGAGAGGTGAAGATCGCCGATTTTGGGGTTGGGAAGATTCTCATACGGGAATTGAAATCATGCTTGTCTTATGTCGGCACAGCTGCCTACATGAGCCCCGAAAGGTTTGATCCGGAGACTTATGGCGGGGACTACGACCCGTATGCGGCTGATGTGTGGTCCCTTGGAATTGCCATTTTGGAATTGAAATTGGGGTACTTCCCTCTGTTGCAAAAGGGGCAGCGCCCCGATTGGGCTGCACTCATGTGTGCGATTTGTTTCGGGGAGGCGCCGAGCTTGCCGGAGAGTGTGGAGGCTTCGTCCGAATTTAGAGATTTTATAGGGTTGTGTTTGCAAAAGAATTCGAGAAAAAGAGCAACTATCAGTGATCTTCTAAAGCACCCTTTTGTAAATGGAGGGGATTTTGAGAAAGAAAAGCAGATGCTTTTGGATTTGCTCAAAGAAGCTGAAGCGGCTGAGTAGAGTGCCAGCTGCTTTATTTTTAATTTTTAATTTTTTTTAATTTTCGTGTACATAGATGGAGATCCATAACTGGAGGTTTCGATACGGATAGTAGCCCTAGAAGGATCATCTTGTTCTTTTGTTCAAGAGAATATTTGTTTATTTCTTTGATTCAAGTCAGCAGTTCATTACTCTTGTGAAATTAATCCTTTACTTGAATGTTGAAATGACTCTTGACTTGGTACGGGATAAAATGGAAATTCTAACACAAAAGTTCCGGTAATTTGAAAAACACATTCCTAAATTGGTGATTATGAAAAGAAAAAAAAAACACTCTGTAGAAAGGATTTTCTTTTTTGAAGGTTTATTGTGTTGCAAAATTTGGGTAAATATTTCGAGAGAGCCCTTTTTAAAATCATGCAGCACACTATCATACGAATTAAAAACTGTTCTGTCACAATCTTCACCCAAAATTTTGCTGGTGCGATTTCGTTTGGCACTCTAAAAAATTAAAATTTAATATGCAGAAAGAAATTTAGCAGAAACTTCCTCTCAAGGCTTATTTAAGATTAGGCATGTTCGTTTGTCACAGGATTGTACGGGATGGGATTTGACAGGTTCGGGAACTCATTTTTTATTTGCGGAAATTCATACTCTTAAGTATGTACGGAAATAATTATGAGAATGTACTGAATGAGTGTTTGGTTGTACCGTGAAAATAGTTGTGAAAAATTCTATTTTCTTTCTAAATTAATAATCATTGTGGTGATCAATACAAAATTTTCATTTTGCTTAATTATTAAAATTATACAATTATTTTTATTAATAAAATTATAATAATGCAATTAAATAAAATTGATTAAATAATAATATTAAATAGATGAAACATTTTTAATGAAAAATACTACTAAAATGGGTACAAATAAAATAAAAAAATAAGAAAACAATAATTAAAAGCATTAAAAAAAACATTTATAAACAAATAAATATTTAAAATATGTAATTACAAAAATAAGAAAACAAATAAATATTTAAAATATGTAACATATTATAAAACAAAATTATAACAAATAAAACTACAATAAAACATTACAACAAATAAAAGTATAATCGTCAGTTATAACAAATTATAACCATAAAGTATTATAAAAAATAAAAATGTAAATTACAAAATTAAAGAATGGCACAGCGTTTAAAAAAATAAATAAATACCAAACTGCCCAAACGTGGGGCAGTCTGGTGTGAAGAGGTGACCACCTCACTGTGGGGCGGTTTGGTAGTGAGAGTGGACCGTCCAATTATGAGACGGTCAGAGTGTTTTTTAAATTATTTTCATACCGATGACATATTTGCTATTTTTTTTAGAGTATTAATAAAAATCTCATGTTAGACTTCATTACGGGAAAACTCATAATAATAAACATTTTCCAAACCGTTGTAATTTTAAATTTAATCTGTCCGTTTTCTAAAATCTACCCGTACATTAGAATATTAGATCAAGTGGTCGAAATTTTCGAATCTAATTAGTTTATAGTGTAGGGTAATTCAGAAAATACGGACTCCTTTTTTTTTTTTGTGAATCCGTATCTCTGCATTAACTCATTCTTTGAGTTAATGCACAGAGTTCTTTTAATATTCGTGCCAACAGTGATCGTACGGTTTAGATTCATTATACATTAACTCAAAGTTTGAGTTATTGCAGAGGATACAAATTCTTTGTTCTTTGTTTAGCGGGGATAATAATAGCAAAACTGATATTTCCTTAGGTTGGTTGAGGAAGTGATTGAAACTGACAGCAATTGTGATAAAACAAGCAACTGAAGTTCTGGGAATTTAAATGAAAGGGAAAGAGTCAAGTCGATTGAGATTGTAAAGAAGATTCACGGAACTTGGCTCGAGTGAGCACATCGAGGTATTTAGATTTTATTGGATTGATAGTGAATGAAGGGAATAAGGAAAGAGAAAGAAATTTCTATAAATTATTTTTATTTTTGTTGGATATTTAATAGAGGAATCAGATCAATGGAAATTGTTTTTTTAAATTTAAATTTTTTCATTTTCTAAATTAAAGTGTAACATATATTTATAAGACGAATGAAAAATACAATAACATTTTTTCTCTCGAAAAATATGATAACCTTTTATTCAGTTTATTTTAATTTCCTCTTATTTTATTCCTTTTTCCTACACTTTTTATAACCAAACATGATGTTAGGATTTTGGTGACTCTTTTTTATAAGAGCACTTAGTTACGCGCGCATATATAAAAATGATCGATTTGATTTAGAATTCACGAGTCATTTTTATATAAATCTAATTCGTTAAATTTATCATATGATTTAATAAAAAAATATACTTAGCAGCTATTGACAACGTTTTGAAAAATAAAGAATTCTTTTTGCAAAACATCAGTATTTATTTAAATCTGTCATTACTTTTTTAGATTTTTGAAATATAACAATAAATTGGTTAAAAAAAAATACAAATATTTGACGTTTCATTAATTATTATACTATTTTGTTGGAGCCGCAAAATGAAATAATTCGTTCTCTGACCAAGACCAGACTTGGAATGAAATACACAGTCCCTTGAGCGCCTAAGCTGAATCCAAGTATGGTTTGTGGAAAATTGCAAAATCCAAAAGCAAATACAAACTCATACTACAATCCAAAAATTGAACATAAAAGTAAGTCCAAATGGCAGATGGACCCCACTTGATATAATAAGTTGCATTCACGTCTGGTCTGTAATGCCTTTGAGAAAAGAAAAAAAATCCAAGTTGTGCATGTGCCAATTTTAGGGGCATTTCGTCGAAGGGGGTCATGGCCAAAAGTTTCCTTTTTTTTCTTTCTACACGTGCGGTTACTGTCAATTAATCTTTATATCAAACGCAACTCAACAATTACTTGTCCGTGCTTAGCAAGCCACTTATCTCTTATTTAGATTCCCTTATAAAATTGCTTGCGGTCCCCATAGCAATCTTTGGGCTGAATATTTTAACAGAGTAGTTTTAGCTTCATTCATCGCACGGGCTATAGAATCAAAATAGCGATGCAGATGGTTCTGTGCTGCATGAAACCAAAACTGCTCTGTTAAAATCTTTACCCCAATCTTTGCGGATTAGTCAATTTTACGAGGTTTTCTAAATGTTTTTAAATTTGACCTTTTAATATGCCTTTTAGGATAATCGGAGATTGCTTATCACACTTACAAAGATGCATGCTTTTTAATTAGGCATGTTTTTAATTGAAATTTTCAAAAGAAGGTCTTGCGTCTTGGTCCCAACTCCTAACTAAAGATGTTGATTTTTCATCCGACTTGAACATACTGACTTGACAAAAATTTGAGTGTGTTTGGATGAAATATCGGGTTAGTGAAATAGTAACTAATCTAAGAGAGAGCGTGTTTTTGTGTGGCATGTTCAAACATAGAATAACACTCCAAATTAGTGTTATTTTTGAGTTAGCGCTAACTCAAGTCCATAATTTATGATTCGTATGTAAGAGTGAAGCTATGGTACTATGCATAGTGCATATTGGTTCGTACAATAAATTAATATTTTCATTTTCAAAGTTTAAATAATCGATCTGAATCGTTTAACATGATTTCCCTATATAATGTAAAAAATCCCTATAAAATGTAAAATGTAAAATTCGATCTACAAGTACATATTCATATAAAGATAATATTGAACGATTCAGATCAACTGTTTGGACTATGAAAACAAAAATATTGATCAACAACATAGTGACAAGATTCGCGAATAATTCATTTTTCTAGTGTTGGCGAACCGAACGGCGAATTATTCGGTTGATTAAACTTTTACCGAATTATTCGCGAATGATTCACGGATTTGATGAATTTTTCCCAATTTTATGAATTATTCTCGAATAATTCGTGATTTTTTTTCTCCCTTGTGGGACTGAGATCTCTGGTCTGAACTCAATGTATAATTCCGAATCATTCCCTAATTATACCTACATTATTCCCGAATCACAAATTTTATACCCTGCCGAACCGAACCCGAATAATTTATTTGTTACTCTGTTCCATAATACAGCTAGTGAAACTAGAAAGTTTAAAGAATGAGACTGAAACGTAAATTACATAATATGTGAAAATATATATGTGAATCCATGTCTCCACAATCACTAAACGAAATTCTAATCACTAAACTCAAGCTCATAATTAACATTTCATGAGTAGGTCTCGACTATATAATAACTTAAACAAAAATTCAATTAAATTTTAATATACTTAATTAAAAAATTTGAAATCATGAAAGTAACTTGGTAGCCTGGATTATACCTAAATCTGCCCTTGCAATCCGCACTAGTACCATAACCTCGCTCCGTATCTAATTTATTTAATGGTTAAATGAGTTGATATATATTTGGATTTGTTGAGCCAACCTATCAAATATGAATAGTTGGTGCTAAGATTGAAAGAAAGCACATATAAGGTTTATTATTATCTAACTAACAATTATTTGCAAAAATAATAATGAAATTTATTGTACTTAAGCACTTGGAGGATTTGTCCGATTCTAATTGGATAAATATTTAATTCATCAAATGCCCAATTGTCACGTTGAAAATGGCACATCATACCAACTTGTCATTTAAAAGTTCTTTTTCCAAAATTTAAAAAGTGGAAGTGACAGGAAGATCCGAAGATGGCATCAAAACATAGGCTGTTAAATAAGAAGAGTGAAAGAAACTTCCATAGCCACCCCTTGGCCGCAGTTCCAAGACATCCCATCTGTTCTTCTGCGGCCATGCTTTTGTGGCTCAATACGAGGCTATTAACTTATTACCTACCTAATCACAAGGCTTTTGTGGTCAGAGTTGCGGGACACATTAATGGCAGGAAACTAGCCACATATGATCCGGTGCCTCCATGACAGCCTTATCTTGTAATAATAAAATGTTTAACGTGGCTGATCTAGATTTAAATGTGGGCCTTGCTATAATTAGACGCTAGCAAGCAGCAATAGCATTGTGCACATCTTATTTGGATGCTAGAGCAGCAGGACCCACAATAGGGGCAGGTGAAATGAACTTATGCGATAAAGCTTAGCTACGATTCATGCTCATGCCTGATACATTATTTCATTTTGCTCATTTATCACATGCCTAACGCAACTTGTAGGCTTGGTGGCTTGTTGCTTTAGCCTTTTTAGGGTGGTTCCCACGGACTAACGGGCGAGTGTCAAGTGGCAACTAGATTGCTTTGTTAATTAAATATGCCAAGTAATTAATTCTTCCAAAGTTTCTAAGCTAAGCTCGATCATCATTTTGTAACATAGGAGCGTTCATATTCTCATGTCTCAATGTCTCATGTCTTTCATACTTTATTATGTCTCGCATCTTATATTTTTGTTTTGGACTTTCAAAGAGCCGATCTGAACTGCTCAATATGATCTTCATATTTAAAATGTACTTAGAGACCAAGTTTTATATTTTTTTGAAGCTAGTTACTATTTTTTTAGATGGGTACAAAATCATTGTTTCTGAATCATCCAAAAACACTAATTATTTACCTATCTAAAAAAATAATAAAAAATTTCATCTCCAAGCATATTTTAATTTGGATATCATATTAAACGATTCAAATTGACTCTTTGGACTTTGAAAACAGAGATATAAGATGTGAGCCATGATCAGAATTGAAAGACACGGGACAGTTGAACCCTTCTCCATTATTGGATTGAGAAATAAATGTTAATATTACTTTGAACAAGAGGTAAATCATACATAAAAATAGTTTTAATTTGAGAAAGATTTAAATTTGAAAAAGATCTTCGGAACGACGATATATATATATATATAGGCAAACTAAATAGTGTGATGATGAGCCACTTGTCATTTTAAAAAAAAAAATTCTTGCCAAAATAGAACACCGCTAAATTTTTTGGCAATCTACTATTTTCTATATTTATTTTTAATATTTCTAAATTTATCTCATATATGAAGATAATGAAGTAGATTTCTAATTTTATAGCTCGCATTCTATAGATCCTTTTTTATTTTTTATTTTAAGGATCAAAGCGCTCAAATTTTCTCCAATTTATTGATTGGGTTGAGTATCGTCACCTCCCACACAAAAGACAATTTCTTAAGCAACTATGCTTGGGAAATAAATCTGCTGTTATTCTTGAGGGATAACAGGAACCCGTGATTCTGACCCTAGCCGTTGATAATGATTGAGATATCGGCGTATGAAAAAGTTTTTTTTGTTGAGATTCGTACAAAGAAAAATGTGAACTGTTGGAATCGGAATAACAAGGTTTTTGTTATTTTTTTTTTTGGAAATTATCTCTTGTAAATCAGCTTTGTTTCTAATACAATATAGATTTTCCACTAAGTCACAAGTACAAATATTATTAAAGTTAAAACATGAGGTTTTCTGTGTTAGAAATTGCTACCACATTTTATAGCATTTATACCTGAAATCTAAAATTCAAATAATAAATTGGAATCATTAATTTGTTCTTTCTCATAAGAGATGTGTTCATATAAATTTTATTATTTTTAAATATTTTTGAATAAGATCAAGATGCTAACAAAATGAACGCAGTACAATTTATCTGTTATCGTTGACTTAATTCCTTGATTTATTGATCCTGCTTGAAACAGACTAAGAAAATTATATAACTTCATTTGGTAACATCCATCGAGGAAAAAAAATGTTTGAATTAGTCATCTAGAATTTGAATTTTTTTAAAATATATATAACAAAGAAATTATGACAATGAGCAATTCTATAAAATACCTTTTATTTTGAAAACTATATTTCCTTTAAAATTTTAATGGAATTGCTCTTTTAGACCCTAATGGGTACATATGTCATTTCCTTGTCCTCTTCTATCCTCAGCCTTCTTCGGTTGACTTGTCCATAAACTACGTTTTCTATTCAATATAATATTTGCACAAATATATACAATTATAAGCATTATATGAAAAAATTCATATTTTTTTAAAATAGTTTACATGGATCAATAAAATGGATGTAACTTTGAAGTTTGAAATATTTGAATATTTGAAATTCAGGTGTGATTGTTTAACTGGGCCTAAATGGGCTTTTACTCAGGTATCATTGTTTAGCAATCGTGGGCTTTCCTTATGTTTATCAGGTGTCAAAGCCTTAGTTTAGTGGGTTCAGTATATATGTGAGCTAACCCAAGTTCCAATAGGAGACTGGCATTTTATTTCAGATTCAAGTATCGTCTTCGACGCCTACTAAAACTGTTACAACATTATCGAATGCAATAAATTAACTAATACTTTTATTAATTTTTTTTTGGATAAAAGGCCGGAGTCCGTTTCATTACATAAACATAGTTAACTTACAAGTAATGTTTTAATTAGCGATATCTCACATCAAAATGATACCCTGATAACCCTACTTCTATTTGTCACTGAAAGGCATAAGCAAAAACATAAAAACAGTTCAGAACTTGACCACTAAAACTACGCCACATATCACAACTAACATTAAGCCACCAACAAGGGCTGAAGTTATGAGTATCTAAACTAAACAAAAAATAGATGAGTGACTGTCTAAACATTAGCAAGAGTGGTTATCCTTTCATGAGCTACCATCTGGTAGTCGTCAGCCGGTATCTCGTCATCCGGATGCCAACTGCTGATCGGTATCTCGTCAGTGTTCACTGACAACCACAATGCAGTCTTCTCTATAATCCGCTGCCTCACATGTCCTGTCCAGTATTGAACCAAAGAAAGAATTAGAAAGATTATTTGTCGAGGAGATTTGGTTGTACCTGCATTGAAACAAAGATCATTATGGTGTTTTCAAATTGTCCAACACACAACACTAACTACTAACAGAAAACCAGTTTTTGTTGTTGATGGTAATTGGTTTGCAAAATGGATAATATCCTTGAATCTGTGCAAATATGGGCTAATCATCTGACAAGGCCCCATCCAAAACCAGATGTGTTTTGCAAATGTGCAGTTTACGAATAGATGGTCAACAGTTTCTGTAAGTCCACAGAAATGACATTTGATATTTCCTTTCCAACCTCTTTGAGCAAGTTTGGCTTTTGTAAGAATTTTCTTTTTATGTGTAAGCCACATAAAGATGCGTATTTTCAAAGGTATAGGAATAGTCCACCACAATAGAGGTTGAGAGGGAAATATTCCTCTAAAATTAAGAATTTTGTATAGGGACTTGACTGTAAATTTCTCGGTTAATTCCTATCTCCAACTCATTTGATCTAGGTCATGAGTGTAAGATATATGACTAACTATATTTAAAGCTGTCATCAATTCCTGGATTTTTATATCAGTAAGGTGTCTTCTAAATCTAACAGTCCCCCCTTGTGAATTGATAACTTCTTGCAAATGTATATCAGGGTTGGTACATATAGAAAACAGTTGGAAAATCTGGATGCAATAGAACAAGGTGGATGCCAAATATCTTTTCAGAATATAATTGAAGTAGTAAGACCTGGGGTATAAGATGTACTGATCTTGCCTAAATTTTCTAAGGCCAATATAGCTGCCCAAAAAGGTGATGGTGAAAATCTACGTGGTCCTACAGAATATTTATTGAGAATGATATTTTTCCAATTACTATGGTAGTTAGGATCTCTAAACTTCCACCACCACTTCATCAATAATGCAATATTCATTTGTTTCAAATCTAAAATCCCTAAACTCCCAAATTCTTTAGCAAAACATGAGATTTGCCAGCTGATCAAAGTGTATTTATTTTTATTAGGGCTGGACCCTTGCCATAAGAACCTCCTACGTATTTGGTCAATTCTCTTAATGAAATGTGCAAGCATTTTGAATATGGAAAGTGCATATAATGGAACAACAGATAAAACTGAATTTAATAAAGTAAGTCCACCCCTGTAGAAAGTAAGCTGCCTTGCCAATTTTATAATTTCTTTTCTACTTTATCAATGAGAAATTGCCAATCTACCTTAGTCATCTTTTGTGTATGTAAAGACAATCATAAGTATTGTAATGGAAAACGAGATGCTTGACATCAGAAATGAATAGCTAAATCATCTACATGTGTTGTATTGATAGGATATATGGAAGTTTTAGAGTTATTAATTAATTTTAATCAAACTAAACTGACAATTATTATTTATTTTATTTATGATTCGTTCTTGGCCATTGGAAAATCTAATCAACAAAAATAAATCTAGTAAACCGAAATATTAGTGAACATTATGCAAGTACTATAATCTTACTCACATTTATATATAGATCATCAATTTGTACTTCTTCTTTTTTTATTAAAAATTAAATTATCATATTAGTTTAGTAAAATCGAATTATAACTTGATTTATAATTCAGTCAATGAAACTATTGTAAATTTAGTTTATATTTCGGCAAATAAAATTAAATTTAGCTTACAAACTTCATAAATCTATTTAAAAGATCCAGCCATCCCCACTAGCAAGCAAGCATCAACTTTTTAACTGTATCCAGTGCCACTTGACAACGACGTTACCAAGTGGGCCCTCAAGCACAAGAGCACCCAATGTTTTCAGTTATCCATCATCGAGTCGGTACTTAGCGCTCACATTTTGCAAGATAACACTCACATCATGAAATTTACCTTATTTCACAACATCCATAATAGTTAAGCCAGTCTGAATTAGTATATTCCAAGAGCTGGCCACTTCATATCCATTTATAATAGGCATCCAGAAGTACAAAGTTGTAAAATTGTAATGTGACGAGAGAATCTCTGCCAGGGGATCTTTTTCCGTGATACCAACGTCTGACATAGCATCCTCACGCTCTCACTCGAAATTCTTCTATCTAGACAAGGAGTACAGATTTTACATATAACACATTAAAAATGAACGAAATCATGACCCACATATCATTGAGGAAATAATGGAAATCTTTTTTATACGCCTGGTCTTCAAAATCATATTCTTCCCTCTTCTCCTTCTCTATATAAGACAAAACCGTCGCCGCGAACAGAGCAACTAACCAGTCCGTCTCACTAACACACTGACACACAGGAAACAGAGGAGCTCAAACAAACACAATTCACCATGCTTTCAAGAGTTCCGGTACCATTCTCATTCAAGAAAACCACAATTACAAAGCCACGATCCAATTTTCCTCGTCGGAGACGAGGTGACATTGACGGAGCTCCGCCTTGTGTGGTCAGCAAAATGGCCTGTTCGGATTCTACATCCTCCTGCGTCCATAGTGAGATCTCAACCGTTTCAACCCTCTCCTTCAGTGGAAGATCTCACTCAACACTGAAGCGCACAATCGAACTCGAAGTCGAGCACAAGCCAGACACTAAGCGATCAAAAAAAAATCAGGAGATCGCTTCAACTGATTCGAACTCTGTGCTGGAGTCCTCTTGTGTTGAATCTGCCTCTATTTCTGAAATCGTGAGGAACTCACCTAATCTAGCCTGCTCCGAGCGGATTTCCACAATAGATACTTATTCGGCCTGTGTGGAGTCTGATCTGGTCCTAATCTCGTCAGATGAGTGTGACGTGTCATCATCAAATCACATGATGATCTCGTGGTCTGAGAACAGCCTCTCTTCACTGATCAGTTCTTCGTCCTATGCCTCTTCTTCTACTGGAGGAGGATCCTCTGATGGGGCTTATGATACATCTGGACCATCCATTGCATTTGCACAGTTTCTACATCTTACTCGACAGTTTACTGGAAGAAGGATAGCTGCTAACACACACCCTAAAGGGCCGAATGGATTTTTTGGAGAAAGCTTGCTTGAATTTGAGGTATCTCAAAGCTCAATACAATTGTTATTTTCCCTGTACTCTGATTTGTGTTATGGATTTTCGTTTGGCTGCATTTTGAACGATTTGATTCTAGATAGATATTTTAATTTTTAGCCTAATTGATACTGTTCTTCAGTGTTCCAACTTCCAAGTGTAAACTGGAAATCTAATATCGAAACTTGAATTCCTACTTGAATTTCTAATGTTCAAATTCAACTCAACTCAACTCATGCCATTGTTTCATTGTCAGCTCAAGCATGAACAAATTGTACATGCATTTGAACATTTTGTAAGGAATGAAGTTGATTATAATGCTGTTTCTCAATACTATGTCCTTATTCCTTCTGGTGCATAATTAAATTGCAAATTCCTTCATACTTCCGTAAATTTAGCACGATTTTTCTTTTTGAGCAGAATTACTGTTACATTAGTGTTCCTTTTACTTTGCTTTCAGTTAAAATTGTTACTATCTAATTCATTTACAATTACAATAAATCGGCTTGCTTGTGTAGGGAAGAAGGTTGATAGAAGAAGAGGATGAAGAGAGCTACAAAAGACTCAGGGGAAGGGAACGGCATGAGACTTCTATGCATAATTATATTGCTGCGTACAACAAGACGACAAATCATGGTGATCTAATTTTTGCTCAACGGTCCATAATGATCAATTGGATATTCCAGGTATATACTCTCTCTGCTATCTCTCTCTCTCTGTTTTTTTTTCTTTTTCAAAATGTACCAACATTTGTATCGTAGAATTCTAATGAAAATTTAACAGTCACTAGGTACAATTTGTTTGATTTTGGTTGTGGATGTGTAAACTCAATAAGACTGGGACCTCTGGAGGTGTATATTTCACCTTTTAGGTTTTAGAATGTTCCACATTTTACTTGCACATTTTCTGAAAACAACAGTGCATGCATTGTGGTGTATATTTTTAGGAACAAAATGATGACCAAATTTTACTATAGGTAAGCGATAAAACATTTGCAAAATATTAGAAAATTTGACTTCCAAAAATCTCAAAGGATACAAGTTAAAATTATTCTTTCCTTATTTTTTTGGCTTTGCAGAGGTGCCAAGAGATGGAGTTCCAGATGGAGACTCTTTTCCTAGGAGTTGCACTGATGGATAGATTTCTTGGCCGGGGCTATTTCAAGACCGAGAGAAACCTCCAGTTGCTAGGCATAGCTTGCATCACTCTAGCAACCAGGATTGAAGAGAATCAGATCAGAAACAGGTAAATCTTCTCTGTTTTTTTTTTTATTTCCTTCAATGCATTGAGTCTCCTCCAATGGACCAGCTGTTGCAGCACCAGCTAGATAGCAAATTATGAGGCCTATGCTGTTGATAGAAGCCAATTATCTTTCTTTTTTTGTTCTTTTGTGTGTTGATGATTCTATCTTGCTTTCATCGGGCTGATACCTTTAGTGTTAAAGGAGCACGTGTTTCAGTGACACAAATTCAATGATGTAAAAATGGGTGTGGCAGAGAGGCCGTAGTTCTTATGCCTAATCTTTGGTCACCCTGAATGGACTAAGTCCCGGTACATGGTGACAGAACAGAGGGATATGAGACCTCAATTAAGGAAGCATATGTGCATGTTGCTGAGAAGATGTGTCAGGGTTTTTATTTCTGAGGGCTTAGTCTTATTTAACTTAGTATAGTTTGTAAATATTCTGTTTTATGTTCATGAAATGGGTGAGAACTGAGAAGATCGCCTTTTTTCAATTGTGCATTTCTCCTTCTCTTATTCTGCACTTCACCAAGTCACCATTTTTTTCTCCCTCGTAGATAAATGAGGAAGGAGTAAAAAAGTAGTTGTTGATTTGATTTGAACTATCCCTAAATCCCAAGTCAAGATTCTTGTTTAGTGTTTACATTATAGTATATGTTGAACTCATTTAAACATCTTAATTTGTTCAATACTCATCAATATCTTTTTGCACTTTCTTCAGGTTGAGGCAGAGAACTTTCAGAGTAGGTAGCAATGCCTTTGGCCGAAGTGAGGTTGTGGCAATGGAGTGGCTGGTGCAGGAGGTGCTTCATTTCAAGTGCCTTGCTCCCACAACTATGAACTTTCTATGGTAATAAATTTGATACCTCTCTTCGCTAATGTTAGGTCTTTGCCCATTGTAAAATTAATCCGACCTGGTTCTTTACCATTAGACAACTCTGGCATTCTATGTTTGGCAGTGTATACTGGCACAAGGCGAGATAGTCATGGTTGATACAAAGCTGTTGTTGCTTGTCATGCACTTAAATTATACATCCAATAATAAGGTAGGTGTTAATTGATTTTTCATGTGATTCGATTTTGTTTATTTAGGTTTTACCTCAAAGCAGCAATGGTGGGGCCAGAAGTGCAGGAACAATCGAGGTTATTAGCAGTTCTGTCGCTTATGGACCACACAAGGCTTTCATTTTGGCCATCCACTCAGGCTGCTGGAATTGTTATCCTTGCTTGTCTTTCCACTGGTCATGATCATTTGTGCAGCCGTGTCATGGAGGTTCTCTATCTCTCTCTATCATTTGTCTTTCCACTGCCCATGATCATTTGCGGATCTGTTCCAAACTGAATCGATAAAGCCCTTACATAAGGTCCAATTTATAAAGTCTGCTGCCCTGTATAGGATTGCCAGAAACCTCAATAACTGATGCGTAATTGACCATTGCAGAGTGAAGCTCAACTTTCTTTTCGGAAACAATGTAATCTTACTTCACTGCATTTTAAACTTTGCAGACACACATGAGGACCAAAGATGATGATTTGCCGGAATGCATAAAGGTGTGTGTGTGTGTGTGTATATATTTCTCTCTCTCTGCAGCATGCTTGTGCAATTCAATAATTCAATTATTAACTTAATAAAATAGTGGAACTTTTGTTGCTACATACAAAGTAAGGCCTCAATTTAAACACAATTACTGATCAAACAATTAATTTTCAGCTGTTGTGTTGTTTGTTCGTCTCTATTGCAGAGCCTTGAATGGTTGGTCCAATTTGCTCGCCCGTAAGGCTGTTTGGGACAAAGTTCAATTAACATTCTTCTCATGCACTTCAATAATATTTCACACATGTACAGCCGGTTTCTTTCCAAATATAGCTTAACAAATAGCGCATCATACATCTCCAAGAAAAGTAGAAAAGTATTCAGGTACAGATGTTTACAGGGAATAATTTTGAGAGTTATTCTTTTTGTGTTGTGATACGTTTTCCCATGTTAACTTTTGTGGATAATGGATAAAGGTGCCAATAGAAAGTATTGTTTTGTAATTTTTGCAACTGCTAATTTGATAAGAGATAAATGTTTGGGGGTTGAGGATTTTATAGGGTGTTGCTGATATAATTTCTACTGTGTTTTACTTTCCATGACCTTTGAATTCATCGTTAAATTTCCCTTTTGTTTCCATTACGATCTTTCAATGTAGTTCTGTATGGTATAGCCCCTGCAACCAGAAAGAACTGATATATCTAACAAAAGAAAAAAGAAAAGCACCACCAGACAGTCAATTTCTACTTTAAACAAAGGAAATGTTCAAAATTAGAAAGAAGTAAGAAATCTAAGCTAATA
This sequence comes from Carex myosuroides, assembly GCA_028015225.1. NCBI lineage: Eukaryota > Viridiplantae > Streptophyta > Magnoliopsida > Poales > Cyperaceae > Carex > Carex myosuroides. The sequence continues at coordinate 4,223,455 of CM051474.1, read as the reverse complement.
TTGATGCTCAATTAGGGTATCAGAAGAGGAGAGGAGAATAGACGGGAGAATTCAGAATTCCCTCTTTTTCTGTTCACGGGGCCAGTCCCTAAAATCTCGTTCCTTTAAATTTTACCGCAAGAAAAACAAAAGCATTTAAATTATTTTTGCACTTGAACCCCTAATTAATTAAATAAATTACTTACTGGTAAGCTATATATTACCTAGGACTTCTTTATAGAGTACAGCTTACCGTATATGATTTATGATTGTTCAAGTCAAACCTAGGAGGACTTCATAAGAGAATCGGGTAATTAAAAATATAAAGTCATATCATCCATAGCAACAATATGGGCTTACCAGATTTGGGCTTTTCCGGATCCTGGTTAGTTGTTGGGCATCTATAATGATCCATTTTAGTCTCCTGTTTACCTCTTTTTATTTTTTCGACCGTTCTCTTCTAACATTTCTATGCTAATAATGATTTTCCTCTTTCTTTTTTTAGTATTTTCAACTTGAACTTTGACATACATTGTACTCCATTTAATTGTATTATAAAAGAAGGATTTGCAATAAATTTTGGCGGCACATGGAATTAATAGCCTGGCGTCATTGTATACAAATACAAAAAATCCAGCAGGGTGTGCATGAAGCATCAACTTGACGCATATATCAAAAATTAATATTTAACTAGTCGGAACACAAGTTGTTTTGCAAACTTTTTGATCCCACAACCGGATTTTAACTCAAATTATTTGTTTTAGTTAATAATTGCAAAAACTGAACGTCCTACTTCATTCACAGTAATATTTTATGTGTGGCAGACTGACAGGTAGAAATAACCTTGTCATCTGAGTCACCACATACAAACAAACAAAGTAAGGATAACAGTATATCAGAGCTTGGAAAGGCCTCAGAATCACAGAGAAAAAATAACCTTTACTATTGTAACCGAAGTCAAAAATTGCTCATGTAACCTCCATTAAAAGACTGATCTGTAATGTTTGGTAGTACATAGTATTTCTATTAATGTTTCGTTACTACAATTATAAACAATTTTTTCTGTGTTTTTTATTAATGAAATAACACTTCAATTTCATTAGAACGTAGACTGGTCAAGCAAGTACCATATCTGTAAACTAGCCATAGAATTAGAAACACTCAACCAAGGATAAATTTATCAGAAAGTGGTAAATTGAATCCAATCAGTACCCTTAATCTGATTTGTTATAGAACTAATCGATTTCTATCTTATTGTCGAATTCTACCTGCTTATAATTAGAATTGAAAGTGACAAAGGGAAAATGCTGATAATCAAGTTTTTCGAAGAATTCTTGCTTCAGATTATATATGATTAAGATTTGGTTGACAATCTCATACACTGATTTTCTGCACAATATGTTTAGGCCCCTAAAGCTTGTCTCGCTAGACACGATGCTAGATGGTGGGTATTTCTATATCTAGATGGCGTTATAGATCATGCGATGCTGCGCTGTGAGCCCACGACAATTCAGGCCATCGCCACTGACACAAAAGGCTTGTCATAGCAAGTTTATTTCCAAGATAATTGCCGCCAAGTCCACTCGACCGTTTTAAGATTAACGGTCCAGAGTGATTCAAAATTTAAAAACGTCATTAGGAGCTCATACGTCCAGTGTTAGTGCTGATACGTATTAACCTGCAGTATCAACAAATGACTTTTTGGCTGATTATAGTGCCCCAAATTCTTATTGATTTACAAAAACTTGGAGGTATTGAAAGAAATATGCACATAATTTGTAGAGCTTCGGTGAAACTGACAGTATGCTATTCAACCATTATATAGTCGAACATAACAGGACATGCACTATATATTTTAAATAAATGTTTTCCTTTTTTGGTTAATTAAACATAGTAAGCATAAACCATCAGCACGAAAATTCAATTAAACTGGGAAATAATGACTATATTCCTTCTATGCCTGTTCTAAAACACAAAAACCTTGGATAAAAATTGCTCCGACTCAGAGTCGAGTACTGACAATAATTAGTCATATATATGCCAGCTGATGATAAGATAAAAACGACGCACTCAGTAACTGATCACACATGAATTTACTTTTGCAATATTATTTGAATATTTCCTGGGGGGATGAACATGAGGAAAAACTATGAATAAATAATTATAATGTATCTACATTCTCTGTGGGTCCTACTTTCAGTCTCTCCAGATGGTGTCAGGGTGGTGCAGCAAGCAAGAGAACTAAAACACCACTCTTGATACTTTCCTCTTTTTTTTTTTTGCTTTCTATTAATGTGTGATATAAATGCAATCATACTAACCAAGCCAAAAACCTTTACTTAGTTTCTTCGCCTACCTCTCAATCTTCTTACAACAATTTTTCCTCAATCTTATCAAGAACTGGGAGAGCCTGAGATCAGATTCAGGCAGAATTAGGTTGGTAAATTAAATCTTTCATTAGTTAGTTTAACCTTGTCCTACTTATTGCAATTAGGTTGTAATTTGCTCAAAAATTGATGGATTTTTTTTATTTTCTATATAGTATGTTAAATTTCAAGATACTACTTGATCCAATTTGCTCTTGAATTTCATTAGTTTTTTTTTTTTTTTTTAAAACAATAGGTCAATCTTTTTGTAGACGATTAACTTCAATCCCATTTGCAATAAGCTTGTTATCTTTTAAACAATTTTTCTGCATTTTTTCATAATAATTCATTATTTTGTCACATGTAGTATTTGTATTCGAAATATATCAACTGTTGTTCTATAATCTTGAATCTTAATTTTGGTTCTCTTGCTAAATTATCTTAATTCTAGATATGTTGTTTTGCTTTTTCATAACTCTTACCAATTTCTTAGTTGATCTAAGCACATGCTTTAAATTCTAATTAATTTTGATTTCTATTATTGGGAATCAAACCAAATTCATGATTAAATTGGAAGGTATTAGTTCTTTCTTCCTTTTCTCAGATTTGCTAAATATTTGCTCTTAAATGCTTAATTTTGTAATACCAAACACACTGGTCTATCTCGGAAAAGCCGATCGTAGCTCTTTTGATCATGTAGCACTTTTGAAATCTTAAGATTGTGTCTTTTTATCTGATATTTGATCAACTTAGAACAAGATCTGTTTCTTTTAAAGTAGTATATAAATCTCATCACCAGAAACATATTTCATGATCAAATATGGTGCTTTCAATTAACCATCTCTTTATCCCCCTCAAAATGAAAATTTCATCCATCTTAATCTGAATCTTCTGTTTTAATCTACTATTTTACTTAAATGATCAAATATTGCATAAATTGAAGTACTTTCATTTGGAAAAATTCTTATGAGGAGCCATTGAATTATCTGAATTTGTGTGTTGAATCATTAGTTTCAGTATTTCCTTGCAGTATTTTAGACTATTTAATTTGATCAACCGTAACTTTTTTTTTCTGTTTCCAGTAGTCTAACTCAAAAGCCTGTTTTGAAGATTGCAATATGGAACAGGGGAACGCTCCATTGCCCTCTTGGTTGCAGCCTTTGCTCGCAAGCAAGTTCTTCGAACAATGCGAGGGGCACAGCAAGGAAAAAAAGAATGAAGAGAATCACTTTTGCATGGATTGCGCGTGCCGCCTCTGCCCAAACTGTGTGGCTGAACACACCAACAATGGAGGAACACACAACCTCCTTCAGATCCGTCATTACGTGCACAGTGACGTGATTCGTGTTAGTGATGTTTACAAGCTCATTGACGTTTCAAAAATTCAGGTAAAATTTGCTTGGTTAATGATAAAGGAAACTTGCTGTTTGGTTCTAATTAAGCTAACATATAAAGGGAGTATTTGGACATAAATTTCTATGTATATCCTCAGCGTACCTAATTTACTAAGAGTTCAAAGATGAGTGTATCAGTCTACAATTTTCTATTATTTGATGTTTGTTGCTTGTATGTAGCTTTCAGTTTGCATAATGGATAGAAAAAATATTTCTCATGATTTGTACAACTCAGAATTGTTCTGAACCAACAGACACTCCTTTCCTTCCATCAAACTTTTGTTTGTGTTCTTAATCTCTTGGAGATCCTTTCTAAACGAACAAAATTTAAGTTAAGGTTGGAGATGACTTGCTGATTTTATTCGATCTTTTGCTCGCAGAAGTTTCCTTTGCTGGGGCTTACTATATGCTGCTCAGTCTATATCTTTGTAGCTATTCATGTACCATCATTCCCTCTAAGTATAAGCGCATTTTCTGAGATCTTTGCATGCATGCATTGAGTGTGTCGATGCATGCTACCGACCTCAAAATTATGGCATACACTGCCCTTAAATATTAAGATTTTGTTTGTCTTGTTAGGGAAACCTCTTTCCAGAACAAGAATGATATTTTGAATAAGAAATGCCTACTCAAACCACAACATCTTATTTTGTTATTACACGCAGGTGTTTTACTAAAAGTAACATCTTATTTGGTATGGTTCATATCTATTATAATAACCAAGATAGTCTCTTAGGACCTAATTAAGTTGCATCCTATTTTGTCATTATTACAAATTTTTCAATTGTTGTTTACTCCAATTCATAGTTGAGGGATAATGCATTGTAATGCAATTATATTATGCAGAGTACCTTTCCCTCCTCTCTGTTAATCATATACATATCTTCAAGTTTCTAAATTACCTAATTCGTTTGCCGGATGATCTCTATGTGTGTTGTTTCAATTGTAGCAATATATAGCAAACAGTGCGAAGGTTATCCATTTGAATCCAAAGAGCTCAAAGCCATATCCAGAAGGTGTTCCCAAGTCATACATCGGCGGCACCCCCTGCATTATTTGTGCTCGTGCCATTTCCAAACCCAATCTCTTTTGTTCCATAGCTTGCAAGGTAATAATTTAACTACACTTATTTCTCTAGAACATTATTTTCCAATTAGGTAATTCATGAGAGGGAGCTGTTATTTATTTTAGGTTAGCAATATTTAGAATTAAATGAAGTTATAGAATTATGTGTTGATAATTAGAGGTGATTTTATGGATCAATTCGGTGACCTACACGGTAGATAAAAAGTACTTTACATTAACGAAATGGTTCTGTAAATGCTATATGGGCAAGCTTCAGAGTGAACTTGAACTTTCATATTCGAAAGGAGTGAACAGATGCGTGATTTTAGAAATTCAGATTGCTGAGAATGTTGCATAGAACTGTCAAAAGCAAAATTGATATATATTTGTTTGTGCAGTAGTATTTTCTAAAACTAATTTCTTATTGAGGTATAGAAAACTATATATATGCAATGCACTTGATTTAAGCGAATCACAGTGCTTAAAGCATGCAATTAGCAACAGACATTAGTCTAGAAACAAAAAATTACTATCTTTTTCTCCATCTCATAATATATTATATGACTGATATTAGTCATATATGTCTCTTGTGCTGGCACAAGAATAACAACAGTTCCTACATAAGCAAACTTTTCCTCAAAAAATTAAGAAGGATCAATTATCTAACAAATGATTTTTCTTAGATAACTGAGTATCCTGACAGAGAGGGCCACTTGAACATAATAGCAACTGGGGATGCTTGTGATGGTGGGTCCCAATCAATGACTGGTGTGAAGCGCTGCTCTACTGAGAAAGAAGAACCCTCAAATGTTGGCACCTTCTCTGAGTCAGGATCAGAGAAGAGCGATGCCAACTGTCCTCGCATCATCTCTTACCGCAAGAAAAGCCGCAAAGGTATCCCTGTGCGGGCCCCTTTCTTTTGATGAAAATTAGTCCATATATAGCAGGTGTACTGCTTAATGGTCATGAACTGGTTAATTAAGAAATAATTGTGACTGTTGTATTTGATAATAAGCTGGGAGGGAAAAACAGCAAGTCTGATGTCTTATTTGTCAGGGTGATGGAAACCAGCGTATTGATCAAATTGATGTCATCAAATTATTAAGGTTTAATGAACATCTATTTGGAAACTTATAATGTTTTGTGAAAATGCATGGAACTCAGTACATGCCCGATTCTTTTTTGTTTTTTGCGAAATCAGGCAAAAAAAAATTACAAGTAGCTACAGCAAATATAATATAATCAATCAAATATAAACCACCATTTTAACTTCTTTGAATCATTCAATTTGTGAAGTCTGTTCGATCCTTGAAATGTTCAACAAAAGTCTAGAATACAATCCATAAACTTTTTCTTAAATTTCATTCCAAATAGACTAACAAAGAACCTTACACGGCTGAATCAATTAGTACAGTGGAATATTCTGGCCTGAGCCACGAGAGCTGAAATAGGGACAGATGGCAATATATTTTTTTTTTCTCTATATTTGTTTTCTTTGTGTTTTGTTTTTGAAAATTAGCAACTTGACCCAGATACAAACAACGCATATTCACAGTGGCACTAATCCAAAAGCAACCTGACCTGTGTTTCAAAATCACTTGAACTTGAAGAACCAGAGACATGAAATGAACCTGATGTTATTTGATTCGGCTGAACCCTAATGACCCATATTCTTGCCACCTCAAATCAATATGCACCATTCTCTTTTATTGTGCAGATCACCGTAATGATTCAATTCAAACACTTCACCAAAGCTCTTCAAGTGTATTGAGGTTGACAACTACCTGTCAAATTTTATAAAGATTAGCCAACTAAAATATGCGTATACAAAATTCACCATATATATGCTTGCCACCCTAGTGACCCAAATAATCAATTTTGTATACGCATGTTGTCAAATTCACCAAAGATTAGCCAACTAAAATTCTATTAGCCAACTACCTTTCTCTCCAAATCACTGCTAATCAAGTATGGTTGAACTTCCAACAAATACGAAGAAAACCATACAATATGCGTATTCAAAATTGATAATTGATAATACAAATAAGGATATAAATACAGATACTTAACTGTAACATGTTGCATAGTACCAGAACAATTTACAGAGAGTAGAGAAGAAAACTCATCATGAAACAACGTGCGACATGCTCTGAGGTGTACATTCATGGCCAAACAATGGGATGCATTGTTTGGATCAGTGATTGAAACCGGGTTGATGTTTAGTGGTCATATACTCGTATATATAAACCAACCCTTGCAACAGTAATTTATTTTTCTATAGTGATCGATCTCCATACATTGCTTATAGAGAAAGCTTGTAAGGAGACTAGTTGATTTAGCCGTGTCAGGAACAGAGCAGCTAAGTTTGATCAAAATTTGAATGAACTCGACAAAGTTTAATCCATTGGATTAATTGAAGTTATGACCTTTTTAATGTTTAAAAAAAATAAACATCACGTTTTCCACAATTGGCAATAAGATATTGTCATTCAGGTAAAAAGTTACAGTATGTTGTGGAGTTAGAAGTTGACATCAGATAGAATCAGAGGTTATTATCAACATGATAATACATTAAAATTTTGATTTATTATATGACTACTAACCACTTTTTTTTTGCTCTATTAGTGTTAATTTTTATAGGGAGAACCGCAGCCCCGTCAGTCCCTCCTACTTTGTTCCTGGTTAGAGGTTTAAATTCAGTGATTTTGTGTCTGCACTGAATTGATTTTGAAAAAATAAACCATCATCTTATTCTTAAAAAAAAAAAAGGTATGTGAAAAATTTGAGGAAGTAGGTATGCAATTGCTAATTTAGTGTCACGTTGAAAGTATTTGATTCAAAATTCCAAGTTGTAATGTTTATTAGTATGTTTACATCAAATTATTATTGAATTATTATTGAAATTTTGAATCTACAATCTTTTATACACAAAGCATTGTGTTAATCAATTATATCAGATTTGTTTCTCTAGTCATATGGATCTCATCTATCAGCACATTCTATTGTTGTTAATTAATATTCTAAAAATTGATTGAGTTTTAAAATCTCTAAGTATTGAGAATATTTATACAAAAGGAAATAAGGGATGTGATATCCAACAGATCTCAGAAATTATTCATCATTGATCATAATCCAGGCAACAGAGGCAACCGACAGGATCATAGGCAATCTACAGCTGGCCTCTATTGATTAGTACCCAGCTGTTATTTTATACCATACTTAGCGTTATGTAATTAGGCAACATAGCAACGGCTATTAGGACAATGATTTATATATAGGCTGTAAGAATCAGAAACAAAAATATAACAAAGTTTTCATTCATCATTTTCTTCTCAAACTTATTATGGTATCAGAGCATGGTCAATTGACCTGAAAATCCAAAACCAATCAAGTGCCAGTAAAGGCCACCCAAATCCATTCTTCTTACCAGCAACAAAAAAAAATGACAGAAAACCAGAAAAGCCCCAATGATCTCAACACAAACCCAAAACTTACAAACATGCTGCTCAACGGGAAGAATTATCTTCCCTGGTCTAGAGCCGTGACCATCTCCTTGAAGGGAAGAGGCAAATACAAATATGTCACTGGGGACAAGAAAAAAGCAGACACAGATGCAGATGCCTGGGAACTCAACGACAACACGATTATGGCATGGTTACTCAATTCCATGGAGCCAAATATCAGTGAGTTATTCTGTTACGCAAATTCCTCTTGTGAAATGTGGACCAAAATCAAAAAAATGTTTGGCAAAACGAACAATTTTGCACATATTTTTCAACTCAAACAAGATATTGTCCAAATTAAACAAGGCAACCAGCCCTTTACTCAATACTATGGTACAATGAAGGAAAAATGGGATGAGATAGATATTCACATACCAGAAACAACAGACCTTGAAAAAATTCGAGAAAGAAAAGAACATGATATGATTTACCAGCTTTTAGCCAATTTAGATCCAAGCTTTGAACAAGTTCGTACCCAAATCCTCCTTGGTCCCACTCTGCCTTCATTAGACAGCATAGTAGCCACAATAGAACAAGAGGAATCTCGGCGTAAAGCCATGCATACAGAACCGTACCAGGTAACCGAGAACCAGGCCATGGCCGCAAAAGGGTTTAACCCTAGATCGGAGGTAAGAGGAGCCTCCAACAGCCTTAAATGCGGCAACTGTAAGAAAGAGGGTCACGAAATAACCAAGTGTTGGTTCCTCTATCCTCATCTCCGACCGAAACGGAAGGAGAAGGGTGGAGGCGATCGGTGGAGCACTGGATCGAAAGAAGAAGGAAAGAGGGCGAATGAAGGGAAGAAAGAGGCGCTGGTTGGGGCAAGTAAAGGGCTGGACCAACTCAACCAGTGCTGGACCAACCCAATATCCGAACCGGCTGGACCAACTCAACCCTTGCTGGACCAACTTAACTCAGCGCAAATTAACCAGTTGCTTCAAGAATTAAACCAGCGGTCCACAGGTAAATTTACAGGTAATGGTTTAAATTTGAATAATAATAATAACTTAATTTCTAGTACTTTAAATAGATGGATTGTAGACTCAGGAGCTACTGACCACATGATTGGGAATTCTAAAATTTTACATGATCAAACAGAACCTCATGATTTAGAATTTGTAACAGTAGCTAATGGTTCAAAAGTACCTGTGACAAAAATTGGAAGTGCAAATCTTTTTTCAAAAAAATTATCCAATGTACTATATTTGCCTACTTTCACATCAAATTTATTATCTATCAGTAAAATTACTAAAGAATTAAATTGCAATGTAGTTTTCTCATCTGAAACTGTGACATTTCAGGACAGAACAACGGGGAAGAAGATTGGTGAAGGCCAATTAAGAAATGGACTTTATGTTTTAGATTTTTCAAATAAAGCTTGTTTTAAGGCTAGCATAGAACCTAATAAACTATGGCATTATAGGATTGGTCATCCATCCGATAAAGTTTTAAATAAGTTGTTATCTTTATCGAATTTAAATTCTAGTTGTTGTGATGTTTGTCGATTTTCCAAGCAAACCAGACTTCCTTTTTCATTATCTGATAGTAAAACCTCTCAAATATTTGAATTGGTACACTCTGATGTTTGGGGACCTGCACCTATAAATTCATATAATGGTTTTAGATATTTTGTTACATTTATTGATGACTATTCACGCACTACATGGATTTACTTACTAAAAACAAAAGATGAAGTTTTTTCAATGTTTCAAGAGTTCACAAATTATGTTGAAAACCAATATAATACTAAGATAAAGATATTTAGGTCAGATAATGGAACTGAATATATCAATAAAAAATTTTCCGATTTTTTAAAACAAAAAGGAATTTTACATCAAACAACTTGCATAAATACACCTGAACAAAATGGAGTATCTGAAAGGAAAAATCGTCACATCTTAGAAGTAACTAGGTCTTTACTTTTTCAGTCAAATGTCCCTAAAAGATTCTGGTCTGATGCTATGCTCACTGCTGTATATCTCATTAATAGATTACCTAGTACTGTTTTAAATTATAAAAGTCCCTTAGAAATTTTGAATAATAGGACAATCAATTTAGATCATCTTAGAATATTTGGTTGTACTTGTTTTGTACACATTAAAAGACAAGATAAATTAGATAAAAATGCAGTTAAAGCTATTTTCTTAGGATACTCAACACAAAAAAAGGGATATAAATGTTACGATCCTATCAAACAAAAATTATATATCTCAAGAGATATAACATTTTTTGAAAATGTACCTTTCTATAAAGAAAATGAAGAAAAATTGTACAACCAAGAAATCTCTAGAAATGATATTGTACTTCCAGAACTAACGTTTTTTGAAGGAACCAATGAGCAACATAATGTGCAAGAGGAATTGAGCTCAGGGGGAGAACTGGATACAGAAGTCGAAACTCAAACTGCTCCTAGAAGATCAATTCGCTCAACAAGACCATCATCCAGGTTACATGACTTTGTCACCTACAATGTAAGTTATCCTATTCAAGATTATATTTCGTACGATAATATCACCGCACACCACAAGGCATTCTTAACCTCAATCTCACAAGAAAGTGAACCCAATAATTATGTAGAAGCCAAGGAAAACCCTACATGGCTTAAGGCTATGAAAGAAGAACTTAAAGCACTTGAAAAAAACCAAACCTGGACCATTATGTCTCTACCCAAGGGAAAAAAACCGGTAGGCTGTAAGTGGGTTTACAAAATCAAATACAACAGTGATGGAACAATAGAAAGACATAAAGCAAGATTGGTAGCAAAAGGGTTTACACAAACATATGGTATAGACTACCAAGAAACTTTTGCACCAGTGGCAAAAATGAATACTGTCAGAATTTTGTTATCTGTGGCTGTGAATTCGGGATGGAATTTGTACCAAATGGACGTTAAAAATGCGTTCCTACAAGGTACGTTAGAGGAAGAAGTCTATATGTCATTACCACCAGGTTACAAGAATGATGTTGACAATAACCTTGTATGCAAACTACACAAAGCAATTTATGGACTTAAGCAATCTCCTCGAGCATGGTATGGCAAACTCAGTCACTCTCTTTTACTTCATAATTTTGTTAAAAGTTCAGCAGACTCATCTATGTTTATTAAATATACAAAATTTACAACAACCATAGTTCTTGTTTACGTGGATGATATTATCATTACAGGAAATGATGAGAAAGAAATAAAAAATGTCAAAAATTATTTAAAAGAAAATTTTGATATAAAGGACTTAGGAAAACTTAAATATTTTTTAGGAATTGAGATCGCTCATTCAAACAAAGGTTTGTTCTTATCTCAGAGAAAATATGTTCTTGACCTATTAAAGGAAACAGGTAAACTATGTGCAAAACCAGTCAATACTCCAATGGAACCCAACAAAAAACTTGATTCTGAAACTGGTGAACCATTGAAAGATATAGGACAGTTTCAAAGACTTGTTGGTAAATTAATTTACTTGACTGTTACCAGGCCAGATATTGCATTTGCAGTTAGTTCTGTAAGTCAATTCATGCATGCACCGAGAACCAGTCACCTTGAAGCTGTTGAAAGGATACTTAAGTATCTAAAAAAGTCACCAGGTCAAGGCATATGTATGAGAAAAAATAACACTAACAATATTGTCGGTTACTCTGATGCAGATTGGGCTGGTAGTTATGATCGGAGATCAACCACAGGTTATTGCACTTTCGTTGGTGGAAATCTCGTGACTTGGAAAAGCAAAAAACAAAACGTGGTGGCAAGATCAAGCGCAGAAGCAGAGTACAGAGCAATGGCATCAACTGCAAGTGAACTAACTTGGATCAAGCAAGTACTTGAAGACATGAAGATTCCTTGCGATAAGCCAATGCAGATGTATTGTGACAACCAAGCCGCAAGACACATCGCATCAAATCCAGTGTTTCATGAACGGACCAAACACATAGAAGTTGACTGCCATTTTATAAGAGAAAAGGTTCAATCCGGACAAATTGAGACCCCATTTGTTGGCAGTCAAAATCAACTAGCAGATATTTTCACCAAGGCACTGGAGAAAGGACCATTCGAAACAATCTTGTTCAAGTTGGGATCAATCAACCTGTTTGATACCAACTTGAGGGGGAGTATTGAGAATATTGATACAAAAGGAAATAAGGGATGTGATATCCAACAGATCTCAGAAATTATTCATCATTGATCATAATCCAGGCAACAGAGGCAACCGACAGGATCATAGGCAATCTACAGCTGGCCTCTATTGATTAGTACCCAGCTGTTATTTTATACCATACTTAGCGTTATGTAATTAGGCAACATAGCAACGGCTATTAGGACAATGATTTATATATAGGCTGTAAGAATCAGAAACAAAAATATAACAAAGTTTTCATTCATCATTTTCTTCTCAAACTTATTACTAAGATAAATCAAGTCATCAATTATTTTAGATCGTTGGATATTGTCAAATATAATGTTACGACTAAAAAGTATTTAATTTTCTACTAGCAAATATTCACCAAAAATTACTTTATTGGGTGATTATTTACCAAAATTTCTATATTTTTTTTTATATTGTATTCTATTTGATATAATTTGTCTCAATTTAAAATTTTAATTTTGAAACATAATCCAAAAGTAGTCCTAATTTTATGAAAATGAGCCAAATTGGAGAACACACCCTTTTAAAAAAAAATGGCAGGTGAAAAAAAAAATTAACAAATTAACTTCAAGCACAAAGCTTGAGTTTGAATATGTTTTACCGAAAATTATTGTATTCTGCATTGATTGTTGTAGTGTATATATTTATTCCAGGAGTTCCAATATTTAAAAGATGAGAACAAGAATAAGTGGACGCATGGCACCATAGACTGGACAAATTTAAGCGTTACTGCTTTTACATTTAGTTGTAGAGTTAGGAGGTAGTAACAGCTGTTAAAGTTTGTCGTTTTTACCAACGGATCCATTTGAATCATCGGATTTGAAATTAGGGATTAAATTGGATTGATATAAAACCAAACAGGGATGAACGGCGCATAAAAAGGAAAGAAAAACACTATTTAAGTTTTAAATGTAAGTGGCAAGAATTATTCAAATTAACATAAAATAAGTAATTGTTTACATTAATAGATATGACGATTTTAAATTTGAGCAACAATCAATTAAATTCTTAGCTAAAATATATCGGCCATATTATCTTGTGGCACCACATAACTCAAAATACAGAATATATATTTTCATGTATGATGTCCACCAACCTTTTGGTTCTAATAACAAACATGTGCCTTTTGTAACTGTTCTGGTTTCTTGACACTTGTGCTCTTTCTCTAATTTCTATCTCCCTTTGCTAGCTAGGTTTTCTTCATCTAGCAAACAATTTTCTCTCATGGCATAAAAATAATCATTTTTTTCCTTTTGAGTTTTAATTTTATGACACTTCTTCCCTTGTTATAAAATTTTCTCATAAGTTTCCTCTCGTTAATATCTAGCAGTGAGATGAGGATATGTTTCAGCAATTTTATTTCTAATATATATATAGAGAGAGAGTTGAGCTATGGTGAGTTGCAAAGTAGGGGTCTTGTTTTATTTCACGCCATATTTTCTATATTGAAACATCAAAGTGACAATCCGAACCGCTCAACATGATCTCCAAGCACATTTCAATATAAATATCATGTTGAGCGGTTTGAATTAATTGTTTGGTCTTTAAAAATAGAGATATGAGCGTGAAGTAAAACAAGATTCTTACTTCGCAATTCATCATAGCCCATCTCTCTCTCTCTCTCTATATATATATATATATATATATATATATATATTTGAATTTTGCATGATCCGAACCGCTCAGTTGATCACCATATGGATTGTCTAACAATCAAATTCATGCAATTCAAGTATCGATTTATGAATCATGCAATTCAAGTATCTCTCTCTCTCTCTCTCTCTCTATATATATATATATATATTAGTATTTTGTTTAAAAATCATAAAACAAATATGAGTGTATTATTTAATCAGAATTCAATGGACTTTTTAACATCACGAGTAAATAGTAAGAATTTTTTTGAAACATTGAGAAACAATTATAATATATAGTATATTAAAATTTGAGAGAAGATCACTTAACATTATTTATTTAAACAATATTGACAATCTTTTAAAATAAATTTAAAATTTAAAATCTAATGTTATAAACATGGTTTATATTATCCACATATTATTTCATATAAAATATGATGAAATTTAGTGTATATCTCACATGTGCATCGGGTGACTTGAAATTCTAACGGTCTGAATTAAAAGTCTTTGATGCATCATAAATCGATACTTGAATTGCATGAATTTGATTGTTAGACAATCCATATTTTCAATATTATACCTATTAATTTATTTTTATTTTTATTTAAATTTAAAAAAAAATATAAATAAAATCATCAAAATAATCATTGTAAAATAATCTCTTTCATTAAATTAAGAACATCTACATCCCTAAAACTCTTAGAGTTTCTAAGTAACTATTAACTAATTTTTAGAAATGATAGGTTATGGAGTTTCTAAGGGTTCACATCCCTGAAACTAATCTTAAGAGTTTCTAAAATGCCACATCAGCAATAAAATAAAATAATTTTTTTTTCAGCGAACATCAGCCAATTATTTTGTCAACTCACAGTTTATAAACGATTTCTTATTAAGAAATTATTGAGCACAGTTGCTAAATAAGAAACTGGTCTACATCCCTGAAACTGGTCTAGAAACTGCCACATCAGATTAGAAACTCTGATAGTTTCAGAGATGTAGATGCTCTAAGCCCTTTGAGAAAAATATAAAATACAAAAGAGTTGAAGGATGAGAATATATATATATATATATATATATATATATATATATATATATATATATATGCGACAATATTTTTTTTAATTGTATCCCGTACCCACTCTCTCACTACTTGTTGGTGCATGAACACGTGGGCCCCGTACCTTAAGAACATTATTTTACAAGCCAAATGGAAGATACACTTCCCATTAAAGATAATATTTAATTTGGTGACTGCACCTGGAATATTTCCATATAATTATAGAACTCAGATCGGAATCACGGAATAAATGAAAACCCTGTATATATATAAAAAAAACTACTATGCCAAATTAATCTATTTAATTAGAAGACCTGCTGTGAGATAAATAGATAAGTGTATTACTCATTTGCCATAAAACAATTGCTTCACAATTTATAATAGCTCTAGCTCATAGCATTTCAACAATTGGAACATAGATAATCAATTGTTCTATTGCCCTCGTGCAAGCTTATTAATTAGCTGCCTAGATTTCATATTACAAATTAATACAATGAGAATTAAATGTATATCTCATCCTGTTAGATCTAAAATGGAATCCATTCTCGTATTTTTGTAAGGTTGATTTAAGCCATTATGACATACAAAAGTCAACAAAAAATATTTATATCCGTTTTTTCATCGAAAAGTTGAAGATATATAATTTGCGTCTCAAGTTAATTAAGTAGCGACAATTTAATCACGCCACGTGTAAATCATGTATAAGTAAATGATCTACAAATAAATAATCAACATTTGTTAATTAGCACGTTTCGAGACCATATGCAATAGTCTCTAACGGTAAAGGTGTTAATTAGTCAAGGCTATAGCAGGTTATGCTAATTAAGGCGGAAACTATGCTACATATTACTTTACTTAAATAAAACAAAATTTAACATTAATTTAACGATTATTTAATATTAGAAATCTTAATAATTGATATTAAGAATTAAGGGAGAAATGTAATAGATCGATAATAAGAGATGTAGGGAGGCTAACAAAAAGAATGAACCGTAAAATATTTTGATGAACTCAATACAATAAACTCGATAATTGTTCATTTATCAAAATTGGACTATTTTTCATTCACTAAACACCACCAATTAATATGCTATACTAATAAATATTGTTTAGTAAAAATGCAAAGTTTTTAATGTAATGATTGTATATTTATCGAAGTTATTAATTTGTGAAGATATATTATAAGTGATTGAAAGTTTTCTAGTTACCAAATTGAAACGTTAGAGTAGTAATATATATATATATATATATATATATATATATATATATATATTCTGTGCTGCACCAAGTGCATTCCAAAACCATTATTTTATACTCGCCTGTCTTCTTGGTATATACTTTCTTTACGGAAATATAAGAGCATAACATAACATTTAATAAGCATTAAATCCTAAAAATTACTGATCATCTCTCCGTTCCGTGCTTCCTTACAGCTTCCAAGCGCACATGTTAAAGAAATAAATATCCAAGAGCTCAGTTGATCACTAATTTAATTGGTATTATTTTTCTTTCTATCTAAAATTTTCTCATGATATATACTTAAGTAGATCATATTTTCGGTAATTGCTCTTTGTTTGTGCTACTTTAGGTCATAATTAATGCTGAATCTTTTTCGGTTCTACTGGTTGAATTCATCATGAAAGTATTTTGTTGACTTTTGTGAATAATTCATGCAACCGATTTATTAATCATATGGTGTATATAGCGCTTCAACGTAGAAGTATCTGATGAAGGCTTTTTCAATGTGATCACAAATTTGTCGAAACAATTTCTTAAATCTAATGGAATATATATATATATTCTTGTTTTTGTTATATTATCTTAATTAGTACATTTTCTACTTAACTGATTATTGATCCGATTTCTTCGACCTAGTTATATTCTTTCTCCCCTTTTTTAATAATATAATCAAATTTCTGATCTTATTTAAATCAATTAACTTAATTTCATCCTATATATGTAATTAAGTCAAATTGTCATTTTTTTATTTCCCTTGATCTACTGAGTATATATTAATTGTATTAAGATTCCTGAAGTTGACATCTTTGTTTTCCTTTTTTTTTTTTCCTTTTTTCTTTTTGGTGAATGTAATTATACTCAGATCTTTTCCATACAAAATGAATAAACTTCTCTTCTTAAGATGAACAAACTTTTTTTCTCAAGACAAATTTAATTAATTGACTAGCATGCAATCGAGTTTTGATAAAAAAATCACATAGGCATGAAACTCGGACGAAACTCGGCTTGGACCCGACCGATACTGTTTTTACTCGGCCGAGTCAACTCGGACTCGGCCGATTTTCCAATCCATGTTTAAAGGTCTCCTAGTCAATATTTATTTTGAAGTTCTACTATCACAGGAGTTGAATATTTTAAACTTTATTTCTATAGATGTCCCTTTGAAAAATCACTCCTTACATTTAAATTATAAACTGCTTATTAACTGTGGTCATTTAATTTGATTCTGTAGAAATTTGTATTTTGAACATTTGCGCTCTTATGTCATCTACTTATTTTAATTTTATGCTTTTATATAATCCTTTTGTGAAACAGGAAAGGTACCAGCAATCTATTTGGAGTTCACAAATCACCATGACGAAAGCCCAGTCGACCATAGTACCATTGGCGTGGCTTCATGCACTGGTTGCATGCACATTTATTCAGCCATGCCAGGGGCACAACAGTGACAAGTGGAAGAAGACGAATCATTTTTGCAAAGATTGTTTATGTGCCTTGTGTCAATCTTGTGCGTGTCAGCATAAGAACTTCGAAGTCCCGCATAGCGTCCTTCAGATACGCCGATATTGGTACAATGACGTGGTTTCTGTTCCTGACATTCAAACGCATGTAAATGTCATGGACATTCAGGTATGAAAGATTGTGTATATTTTATGATAAACTTCACATGTATATTCGTAAATATTACCGGGTGTGTACTATATATATATATATATATATATATCCCATGCTAAGATAAATATATTAGTATCATTATACATATCAATTAAATTTCTACTATATAAAGATATAAAGCATTATGAAAGCACTGAAAAGCCTATTTGAGCAGTTTACTCTTCGATGCATACTGGTCTTGTGTACAAGCTGCTTCTGCTTAAGCTTGACTGAGAAGAATGTGGAGAAAAGAGGCTACTATGTCTATGTAAAGTGCTGTGAGCATGTGTTTATAATTCGTTTAGTTGGTATTTGGTTAATACAGTCATATTTTATCCGGATTTTAATAAACATGCATAGGAAGACTGCATTCGCATATATGTGTGTGTGTGTGCAGGGGCGAATCTACATATAGTGAATGGGGGTCAATTGACTCCCATTCATTTTGAATTTTTTTTTATTTATACCTTATTTTAATATAGTTTAAAGTAAAATATTATGGATAGTGTGAAATTGACCCCCATTCGTAGTAGAAAAATTTTATATACTTGACTCCCATTCACGTTTGACCCCCATAATCTGAAAGTCTGGCTCCGCTCCTGTGTGTGTACATACTTTCTCGATGTATATATGTCATTGCCTGTTAGTCACCTAGGTGAGGATTTACATGACAACATATGTAAACCATTGAGTATTAGTTATTATTACAACAAAAAATGATGATAATTATGTTGGGGAATCATAAAGACCAAACAATTACGTCTTGTCTAGAGATCAAACAATTACATCTCATTTAGGGGTCAAACACTTACATCCCGTGGGAAGGACAGTTCTCCACCTTAACCTAAGGACCGTCCTATGCCAAAGCCGACTCATAAAACATAAATCTTAAGTGCGGAACATAATACCTGATTTCATTGATGTTTTCATGGAATAACTCAATCCTTTGAGAGATCGCTAACCGTCTCCGTGAGCACGAGACTAGACTCTAATTGCAAGAAACCCTTCTTGTTGTTTTTTGTCGTATGATCGCAGGAATAAGTATTCCAAGACTGCAAGATATGGCTCTTGAGAAATCCTTTTCAAATTTTCTAATGAAATTATTTTCTCTATTCTTTGATGGTGAAAGAAGAAGAGAAGGCACACAGAGCTGTATTTTTCTCAAGAGAAAAACGTCTTTTCAGTTTCTATATTTTTCCGTGTTATCTTGTGTCCTTATATATAGTAACCTATCTGGTTATCTGTCAACTTGAAAAAGGTATTTTGTGCTACTGTATCAAAAACTGTGCTGTGGCATCAAAATCCGTGCGGCCGCTTTGATATCCGTGTGGCCCACACAGTCCTCTTAAATGACAGTTTTCTGAATTGCAAATCTCAGAATCAGTCCATCAATGATTTGATTTTTGCCTAAATTATTCTACACATTTATGGACCACATCCTAATGAATATATTGATTGTCTGTTACCTTATTTAATCACTTTAATTGACAACTTGACAGTAAACAATCTATAATTAAATTACATATATGCTCAATGTTGACATTAAATCCAACGAGGTTGGCAATAAATCTAACAAATTAACTACACATACCATATATATCTCAGATATATATATAGGTTTGAAGGACATTGTGACATATCGTTAATCCTACTATATATAATTATAAATAACATATATACCATTGGAACCAATTATAGTGCCCTATTTCTTTCCACATTTAGAGTATATGTTGTTTCACATTTGTAGACATACAACGCAAACAATCAGAAGGTGATCCACCTAAAAGCAAAGGGATCACCCAGTTCACATCCAGGAGGGAAATCAAAGTTGCAGGATGGCTGCATTCCATGTGTATGTTCTCAGATGATTAAATATCCATATCGGTTCTGCTCGATAGCATGCAAGGTAACTATTACTTTGCGACTATGTTATAGTTAATTTGTTCAAGTTGACAGTTCACTGGTACTGGTCACTACCGATAACTGGGTTGAGGAGGTATCGAAATGTGGTAGTTGTTGCAAACTTGCAATATTTCTTTATATAGATGGTTCGTAACAATACCAGCAACTACAAAATAGTGGTTCTGCAACCCGGTCCTCTTGTTATAAACTTATAATAACATTCCAGATCCAATCTGATTATCTGAATGTGTAGACCGATAAACCAGCTTCTTGTTTGTAAAAAGAAATGTTCATCGATCACTGGGTGAGGAATCATTAAATTGGTATTTCCTCGTAGCTTACAAGTTACAAACATATATATTTTTTTTCAAGTCCTTATAATTCCACTATATACGGTGATGATTGTTGACTAATATACAAATCATCAGTTTGTGACCTTTGTTGGATGACCAATATACAAATTAATTACAAAATGCCGATGGTTAATCAAATGCAACTCTTTCCATATAATCTGTTCACTGCCATATTTATTTCCACAAATTAAAGAGAAGTTGTTGGAGTTAAATGAATATTGCACAGAACCTAATTTCTAGCATTTCAAAAAAAAAATTTAGCTAAAGCAATGGCATCTTGATAAGCAAAAGACCACGCAGAGCAACGTGACCTCTTGGGGTTCCTCACTAGTTGCACAGGGTCCTTCTGGAGCCCTCAAAATAGTCATCAAGATTCCCAACTTCTGGAAGAAAAAAGGGGAGCCATTTTCAGCTGCATTGCCTTCGTCTCGACCAGCTGAGAAAACGGCATTGTCTCAGCCTTCACCATCTCCTCCCGGCCACTTCAAGCACAAGGGCACCCCGGTGCGGTCCCCTTAATGGTGATGGATGCTAATTAAGATCATATATCTTGTGTAACTCGTAAGTGTGCGTCGTTTATAAATAATTGTAATTTGGGAAAGAACCTCATGGTGAGCATCCCAATTTATCCTGTCAGTTTGCCCTACCAGTTGGTGTGTTACCTTGACAAATGTTGCTTCTCAGTAGTTTTGAACTAATCTTTAATTAATATATTGTGGTGTTATAGGAGATAGCTTCACTCTATTGCAGGAATTAATCCCTTCATGTTTGATCAGTTCATTTAGATGTTCTCCTATTGATCAGCACAGCATCCTTCATCATGTGTATAATAAACAAATATTCAGTTGTGCAAAAATTGCATGCACTGACACAGTGACACTGATAGGAATCTATGTCTCTGTTGCAACTTGATATAGACTTAATTATAAAGTATTAAGCTTCCAGTTCCAGTTTTTCTTTGAACCGGTTCGATTTCAATGAACAGCAATACTTATTTTATTTTTAGTTTTGGTCACCTCAACATTCCAATTCTCGGTGATAATTAATAACATAAAATTCAAACTCCGACTAGAATAGGTATAGCCCAGCAAATTCGTAGTATCGGTGTGATCACTGTTAATAAAAGGCTTTCTGTTTGTTAATAAAAGGCCGTTTTAGTTCTTCTATTGGACTTTTGTCTTCTATTGAGCTTTCAGAACAACTTACCTGTTTATTGATTAAAGGCCCTTTTGTCTTCTTCAGCCCAAAAATTGCATGCGAATCTTCTTCTATTGGTTTTACTGAAACATGCATGCAATTTTTGGGGTTTTCCCAAAATACATATTATTAGATTATTAGTTATGCATATTGTTTAAAGAAAAATATTAAAAAGAAGAAGATGATAATATATTTCATTATTTTGAGCAATCAGAGAACCCTTCAATTTATTATTTAAAATGCATAATGCGAGAAGGGAAGAAATTGTGTCTGTTTATGCATATATGCGTTTACACCCACTCCTCATGGGGTGCGAATCTGCTGTGATTATAAGGGATCGCAGGGTCCTGCAATTCTAATTCCAACTATTCAAACGATGAAACCCAGAATTTCTTTGATAAATCAGTTTTTGTGCACGAATCTCGAAACATGTGAACGGTTGAGATTGGAATCGCAGGAATCCTGCAATCCCAGAGGATCGCAGCAGATTTATTTCCCTCCTCATGTCTCATGAAAAATATAATCTGATTTCGATTTAATGGGCTTGCATTCATTATTCATAAATCATAATAGAGGAGTACATGTAATCTGCCTCAGTCGAGCAATCCTCCCGACTCAGACAACGTAATATAAAAATATCAGATTAAAGGGGTATTTTTGAGAATCTAAAACTTACTATGGAATTGTTAGTAGGTTACTGAATATTTAGAAGGGTTTATTGATTATTTTCAGCAGCCAGGGAATTATTTGTGAATCAGACAACCGCAAAGGGGGGCTTTGGTAATTTCCGAAGGACTGCGTTTGGTATTCAGGATTTCTTCAGGAAGGATTATGCAAGTTTTCAGCTTATTGGATTTGTTCATGAACTTTGTAAACTGCAATTCTGCAAAGGTTCTTTCTGCAAGTTTACGGGCATTTGAGTTTGATATTTGTCCATTATTCAGGGTTTATTTATAATTTTGCGTTCTAATCAAGATGACTCCTTCAGGATTCGTGCTAAAACGTCAGGATTCGGGCTAGACACTTCAATCTTCGTGTGAGCTTGATGGACTTGAGGATTTGAAACCTGATTAGAGTTCTGAACCCGATTAGGGTTGTGACGTGGCTTCTCCTTCTCCGGCCACGGATGTCTTAATGCCGGATACCTCTAGCATCGTCTTGTACAGAATAGTCGATTTCACCTACTTTCGGCTGTCGAAGATCACCGGATCTGTCAGAGCGCCACCATTGTTCTCGGTTAATGCGGAACTAAAGCTAGGAAGGATTTTCATCAAATTACAAATGTTTTGATTGAATTTCTTCAATTTCTTTCGCACACTGTATTTTTTCATTAGATTGAATAATTTTGTGAAATCAATTATAAGCTTTAAAAATCAGATTAGTGTACTGGTACGTGACTCAGTATCGACTCCATCCCTCCTGCAGTTCATCCTGCGATTAGCTATCTTCCTGTGTAGTCGAAGTCAGGATCATTAAGCTATATGCCCAAGTAATGCTCTTGAGTTTGAAATAACTTTGGTTAGCGCATTCAATCATGAGAAATGATAATTTTTCATTTTTAACCCGTTTCTATTAGAAGTGCATTAAAATCAATTTTTTTTTAATTCTTATTACATGCTTGATTTATGAAATTTAAGAGTTTAAGAACATGCACAGATGATCTATGTTTATGTCTATAAGTGTATATGCCTTCCTTTTCAATCATTTCAATTTAAAACACCTTTCTTTATTTCTAGTCAACTCAGAAGTTGACTTTCTCTTATTTTATTTTATTTTTTGCAGATTGAAATTCATTCAATTATCTCTTCTCAATTTATTTTAATTTTTGCATGATGTATGAATGCTAAAGTCAGATTCCCAATAGATAATGCATTAGGATTTTTAAAAGGATATTGACTATTATACCCTTGTATTGAATTGTGCATCTACTCCTTTAGGCTGTGCTCAATAAAGGGGTTGCGTAGAGGAAGGGGACGGAAGGCGAAGGAAGGAACACGAGTTACTCCCTCTACCCCGAATGGTGGGGGGGAGGGACAGATTTCAAAACTTTTGTACGTGGAGTCCCCTTGGCACAGTGCCACTTTCCTTCTTTTCCTCTCCGATCTCCTCGCTTTTGTAGCGGGTGAACGTCGCAGGCAGCTCCGGTCTGAGCGCGTGTTATCTCCCTTCTCTTTCCTTCCCTTTAATGACGTTGTTCTGGAGCAGACCCTTAGTTTTTAAGGAACATGCTATGCCTCTAATTAGACATTAAACTGCAAAACTATATGAATCATATGTAGAAGAGAATTAAGCATGAAGAAATCAAGAAAGCATCAAATTCATAAAAGAAAATGTTCAAAGAAACATTCATAAGCACCTATTTCTACATTTTAATCTCACTAGTCAAGCAACACAATCAAGAGGAGTAAGCATCATCATTCAAAGAGCAAACTTAAATAATATTAAAGATTTAAGATTTTATGGTTTAAGCATCATGCATTAGGATTTTCTTTTTTGACTGTCTAGGTTTAGATTTAAGATTTTATGGTTTCGGGCTGTATTATTTTTATATTTATTTTGCGTTCTGTTTGACTGTCTGGCTAAATTTTACTGAAGCCTGAAGGCATCATCACCATGTACAATTTGCATTGTGCGGCTTGAGTGAAACAGTCCAGCTGAAAAGCAGGTCGCAAATTTGAAAAAGGATAGAACAATAATTAGTTGCATGATACAAATTACATATATATAATGATAAATACATTCTGCTCATCCACAAAATAGATTATGCACAGTTCTCTATCAATTGTATTCAGACTTCGATTTATTTTGTTCGAAGTGTTACACTCAGCAAAACCCAAACATATATAATAGACCTATATATGAAATCTAACCCTACAGGGGATCTTATTAACATCTAATCTGATATCTTACAATTTCTCCAATATTACGCAACAAATGATATAAACTCTTTAAAAAAACAATTACTACTCATCAGGCATGCAGAAGATGGCCGGCTTGGGAGGCTCGGTAATTTCCACGGTTCCTTCGAGCATTTTTGCTACCTTTCCCATTGAAGGCCGCGAATCGGCTCTATCCTGAACACACCATATAGCCGTCTTCACCATCCTTTCCACCGCCTCGTCATTTGCCCCATCAATTATTCTCGGATCCACGATGTCCTCCATTTTCTTCTCTATGTATACCTTGTCAAATGCCCACTTTGGAAAATACCTAGAGAGTGAATGCAGAATGATCGTATGAGAAACAGGAGGTGCTTTATCTATCCAATTGGTACGGTAAGGATGTAGTGTGGTACGTGCAAGTACTCCAAATTTGGGGTTAATCCATACTCATTTCAATTCAATTATGTCTCAGCTTCTCCTTCCTAAATTAAAACTTAATTAGCATTTAGGTACCAATTGAAACCGATCTAACCTCTGATAAGCCATTTAGCACTCTACACTGAATATAGCATAAAATAACTTACAAAAAATTTGCCGGAGTTACTACTTACCATTCATCACTCTCCATCAACTCGCGTTGAAATTCATAATTTCTCCGCCCCGAGACGATCTCAAGAAGAACCATTCCAAAGGAATACACGTCAGCCTTTGCGGTGATTGGTTCACGGTGTATGACCCACTCCGGGGCCATGTAGCCCCGGGTTCCACGTATCTTCGACATGGTCACCTTATCCTTTTTGTTAGTCAACTTTGACAACCCGAAATCCGAAACCTTGGGGCAGAAGTCGTCTTCTAGAAGAATGTTCTCCGGCTTTATGTCGCAATGAAGCACCCACTCGAGGCACTCTTCGTGTAAATATGCAATTGCTCGGGCTACTCCAAGCGCAATGCGGTACCGTGTGTTCCAATCTAGAAGGGGTCTAGGGGGTTGGAGAAGGGTTGCGTTAGTATCACCTTCCTCTTTGTTTATGTTCTCGTTTAGGTTGGTGTGTGCCGGGAAAATGAACTTGTCAAGGGAGCCATTGGAGACGTACTCATAGACGAGCATGCGTTGATCTTTATCAGCACAGAAGCCCCACATGCGTACCAGGTTTAGGTGGTGCATCCTTGCAATTATCGTGACCTTCAAATGATTAAAATGTTTGTAAACAAATGGGAACAAAATAGATTAATACTGTTGAACATGTTACTACTGACAATATGCCGAACACATAATAAATTGTCAAGAATATCATTTTAGTTAATTATCAATTATAATTAAACATCATTGCAGCACTCCATGTTGACTAACTATTACTAATTTTACTTATTTATCATACTTAAATTTTTATATTAAGACAAGGGCCATATTAATACTAGGGAAGATCGCCTGTATAGGTAAATCCCATTTTTAACTTTTTAAGTAAATTGAACATACCTCTGCCCAAAATTCCTGTTCACCACCACCGATATTTCTAAGCCGTTTAACGGCTATGGCCCGCCCATCAGGGAGTTGCCCCTTATACACAACCCCGTATCCACCCTTTCCAACAATATTTGAAAAATCACTTGTTGCTGCTTTGAGCTCCGCATAACTAAATCTCCTGGGCCCACCTGCTGGTAAATACTCCAACCCAAAAGTCCTTGCCATGTCCCGGTACTTGGAATATTTCTTCAAAAATGCCCAAAAGGATAAGACCCCGGCCAGCAACTCAAGCGAGAACAGGATAACAATTATGGAAATATTACGTGCCATGGTCTTGTTCTCATTGGGTGGTGTTGGTAGGGATAAACGCACTGGGCAAACTGTTTCAATCATTTGTGTCATGCCGGTGAAATTATTTGTATCAGTTTCTGATTCTGACACGCGTATATACGTGGCAGTTTCAGTAGCTGGGGACCAGTACCCATCATACAAGGGGGCAAACAGGTTTATGCATTCACGCTGGCCGGTGAACTTGTAGCTGAAGGCTACACAAGTGGAGTTTTGCAAGCATGTCAATTGGCATTGAGCAAAGTTCATAGGAGTTAAGGTTGTCGAGTTTTGGCTTAAGTTGCCAAACTGAACAAAATCTAGCTGAAGGAATTTGCCTGATGAACTAGGATATTTTGATTTTAGTGTACAGCCAGTACCAGTGTTATTCTTGTATCCAGGAGGACAGACGCACTGGGTACTGTTAGATCCAACTGGTACGCAAATGGCATTGGCACCACAAGTGCCACGGATGGTGCATAACTCTTGCACAGCTTGCCACACAACACGCCACCTGCCGGAGGTGGAGTTCAAGCTATAGAGTTGAAGATTACCTGTAATTAGGTATAAGCAATTGTCAGCTACATGCTGTTTGGTAAAGAGACGAAATTAGTACTTGCTAAATTAATTACTTCTATAATCAAGTGGATCTAAAAATCCCATTGGTACCCATATCAGTTTGATAAAGTGGGTAATTAAATTTAAGAAATTTTTCTTGAGCAGGAAGCTGAACAAAAAGCCCAAATAAACAAAGGCTAAAAATGATGCAATGGTAATATGCATATTACTGATCGACTCGTGCTACTGATACATATCTCTATTTTTAAAGTTCAAACAGTCAATCCAAACCGTTAAACATAATCTTCATTTTAAAATGTACTTGTAGAGTAAATTTTATATTTTTTTAGAATTTTTTTACTATTTTTAAGAAAGGTAGAAAATAGCCGCTTTTGGATGGTCCAGAATTTACAATTCAAGTGATATTTTTCCTATCTAAAAAGATAGTAAATAATCTAAAAAATATAAAATTTGGTTTGCAAGTACATTTTTAAGAAAGGTAGAAAATAGCCGCTTTTGGATGGTCCAGAATTTACAATTCAAGTGATATTTTTCCTATCTAAAAAGATAGTAAATAATCTAAAAAATATAAAATTTGGTTTGCAAGTACATTTTCATATGAAGATCATGTAGGACGGTTCAGATAGACTGTTTGAAGTTTAAAAATGGAGATATGAATCTATAGCGCGGGTCGTTGTGTAATATGCATATTACCATAGGACCATAGCCTCACTCAAGGCTAAATATTAATAATAGCCAGTACCAGATCAGATTATTAGTGTAGAAGTCATAATTTTTCAGATTGAATAGAGCAATGCATTAACAAGTTAAATATTTGAAATACCATTTGGATCAAGCGTCAGCCTTCTCAATCGATCGGTCTTTCCATAATCAGATGCGACCAGCCTGGTACCATCAAGTAACACCAGCTGGCCATCATTTGTCAAGTTAAAAATCTCTGTTGTGGTATAATAACTGTCGTTTAATCCAGAAAGCAACACTGATGCATTCACAAATCGAAACTGACCCTTTGTCAAAACACTACTTTTGGATATTGGCTGGTATGGAAGAATAGTGTCGTTGAGGTAGTTAAAGCTATTCCATGTGTTGAATTGGAGCTCTCCATTGTCATTCAAGACAAGCTGTGGGGAACTTGAATTTGAATTGGCAGGGACACTCCACAAGGTTTGGTTGGAGGAGATGTTGGTGAGGGATAGTTCGCCTTTAGAAGAGATGGAGAATTGAGTTGTGGAATCAAACGGGGTGTCCCTGAAAATTGACCAAACAACGAATTTGTCCCTGGAATCGGTCACCCAAACTCCAAAGAAATAGGAATCTCCATTTGAACTGGTTTTTCGAAAGCCGGCGCTGAAGGTGCCGTTTTTCGAAACGAGGTTTGTGCTGTTGGTCGGACCCCATGGTGAGTTGGAGACGGAGAAGGAGGATACGGCGGCGGCGGAGGCCGGCGATAGGAGAGAGAAGAAGAGAAGAGAGAGAATTGGGAAGTGAGAGAGGAGAAGAAGAGAGGAAGGAGACATTATTGTCTTGGTGAATTCAGTGTTACTGGTGGTACTGAAAAATAAGTTTATGGACTTGTCAAGTTCGCACCACGCATCCTCTGAGATATCTCAAACTTTGAGTGTTTTTATGGAAAATCTCAACCGATCAAATACATTCTGCACGAATCTCAAAGCACAAATAATACTGGCCCCCAGCCACCTGCGCTATCCCCGAATAGGAACCGTACACGTCGGTCATGCAAAAGTTGAGATATCTCAGAGGATATGAACTCTCAAGTTCGTTGAAGTTTCTTTTCATTTTTGTTTAAATTATTATATTTTTTTCAGTCTGAAGCCGCCGGAATCATCTTTGGTCGCAATTCGCAAGAGATTATTGGCAATGTTTCACGTCTCCGAAATGTTCAATTGCTTGATAAATGATGACATGGACGTTTCTCATAGTAATTAATTTTAAGTTGAAATAAAACTATAATATCTCCTGTATCTACGTGTAAGCAAGATAAAATAAAAGGTTAGCTATCATTAGCAATAATATATAAACTGTGTTGTCAAACTACTTGAATAATTAAATTTTAAAATTTAAGATGAACAATAGTGATAAAAAATAAGTAATTATTTATATTTACATATAACTAGAGTTTTGAAAAAACCCGGCCGGTCCAGGACCGGACCGGCGGAACCGTGGACCGGACCTGGACCGGCCCGTCCCGTGCACCAGACCCGTCCCGGACCGGGGTTAGAGACGGTCCGGTCCTGGGACGGGTCGGTTTGGTTTTCTATCTACTGGACCGGACAGGACCCCCTAGATTAGACCCGCTGGACCGAACCGTCCCGGACCGGACTAAACCCGTCCCGGACCGGACCCCGACCCGTCTAACCCGGACCTAGACCCGCCTAACCCGGACCTAGACCCGCCTAACCCGACCTACCCGGATCTGGACCCGCCTAACCCGCTTTACCCTCTACTTTACCCGCCGAACCCGGATCCGGACCCGTTGGACCCGCGCCTGGACCCGCCGAACCCGGATCCGGACCCGCTGGACCCGCCCGAACCGTCTGATTTGACCTTTTACTGTAGCAATTTGAAAATTTTTGAATCCAACGGTGGAAATTACTGTAGCAAAGTGGACCGAAATTTCCCAGCGCCAGGCCCCCCCACTGCCCCACCGTGTTCCGAATTTGTTTTATAAATTAACACCCAAAGTCCCAAATCACTCTCCCTCACTCACTCTCTCACTCAATTTTTCACACAATCTCAATTCTCACTGTCTCACATACTCTCTGTCTCTCTCTCATTAATTTTTTTTTTTCGAAATTAATTAATTATTAGAAAAAAAAAATATAGTTAGAAATTTATTTTATTCCGCAAAGGCGCGAGATACGGTTGAGCAAGATTATTTCATCCCGCAAAGGCGCGAGATACGGTTGAGCAAGATTATTTCATCCCGCAAAGGCGCAAGTTTTCATCTCGCAAAGGTTAGATTAATTTTGAAAATAGATTAAATAAGTTAGATTTATTGTTAATTTTATGATAAATAGGTTAGATTAATTTTTAAATAGCTTAAACATGTTAGATTTTTTGTTAGTTTTATTATAAATAGGTTAGATTAATTTTTAAAGTAGCTTAAATATGTTAGATTTATTGTTAGTTTTATTATAAATAGGTTAGACTAATTTTTAAAGTAGCTTAAATATGTTAGATTTATTGTTAATTTTGTAGAATTGGTTTGATTTATTTTTGAATAGGTTAGATTTATTTTTGAAATAGGTTATATTTATTTATAAATAGCTTAGATTTATTTTCAAAATAGCTTAAATAGGTTAGATTTAATTTTTAATTCGTTTTTTTATTTTTAAGTAAGTAAGTATGTTAAAATATGTTAGATTTAAATAAGTTCTATGTATTTTTAGAATAGGTTAGATTTAAATAAGTTCTATGTATTTTTTTATCCTTTCATAGATTTATTTATAAATAGCTTAGATTTATTTTCAAAATAGCTTAAATAGGTTTGATTTAATTTTTAATTCGGTTTTTATTTTTAAGTAAGTAAGTAAGTAAGTTAAATATGTTAGATAATAAGTTCTATGTATTTTTAGAATAGGTTAGATTTAAATATGTTCTATGTATTTTTTATCCTTTCATAGATTCCAATTTTTTATCCTTTCATAGATTTATTTATAAATAGCTTAGATTTATTTTCAAAATAGCTTAAATAGGTTTGATTTAATTTTTAATTCGGTTTTTATTTTTAATTCGGTTTCTATGTATTTTTGAATAGGTTAGATTTATTTTAAAATATGTTAGGTTTATTTATAAATAGGTTGGAATTTTTTAGTATGTTAGATTTTTCAAATAGGTTATATTTGATTTTTTAATTTCGGATCTAAATTTAATAGGTAAGATTTAATTTTTTGAATAGGTTAGATTTTTTTTTTTGAATATGTTATATTTTATTTTTAAATAGGTTAGATTTTATTTTTTGAATATGTTATATTTTATTTTTTAAATTTTGAATATGTTATTTGATCATTTGAATATGTTAGATTTATTTTAAAATAGGTTAGATTTATTTTGAATATGTTAGATTTATTTTGAATATGTTATTTTCGGTTTTGAATTCTAAATAGGTTTCTAATAGGTTTTGAATAAATAGGTTTTTAATTATAAATTGGTTTTCAATAGGTTTGATTTATTATTTAATTTCGGTTTTAAATTTTAAATAGGTTATTATATATGAATAGGTTATATTAATTCGGTTTTGAGTAGGTTATATTGGGTTTGAAACTTTGAATATGTTAGATAATTTAGATTTAATTTAGATTTA
Organism: Carex myosuroides; assembly: GCA_028015225.1. NCBI lineage: Eukaryota > Viridiplantae > Streptophyta > Magnoliopsida > Poales > Cyperaceae > Carex > Carex myosuroides. The sequence goes on along the minus strand of CM051474.1, from coordinate 4,192,397 downwards.
AATTTGAATTAGAGTTATATTTTCTTAAAATTGATTTTTTAAAATTAGAGTTATATTTTTTTTGAACATAGTTGCAGACTTGGAGCGGCTTGATTTTTTTTGAACATATTTTCTTAAAATTGATTTTTGACCATAGTTGCAGCGGATCCCTCTCGGAAGAGATATGCTGTTATCATAATATCATATGCAGCGGCTTGCATAGTTGGCTACTGGCTAGTTGCGGACTTGCGGCTTGCATAGTTGATAGTTGCATATAATGATATAATTAATTGTGTTAGGCTGGCAGTACTCCGCAGTAGGCACTATGCAGAATTGCAGAGAGCCAGAGAGGCAGAGAGGCCTCGGTGCCTCTTTATTTTTTTTAGATTTAATATGTATTTAATTTATATTTAATAGGTTTTTAATTTAGATTTAATTTATGTATTTAATTTAGATTTAATTCGGTTCTAATTTTTATTCTAATTTTATGTAGAAAATGACATCTTCTCCTCCCGTCAATCGGTTGAGCAAACAATTGAGTCATTTGGCGAAGATATATTTGGACCGCCACCTCCTACCTCAATTTCTCAACCGATACCACCGTATCAAACTCAAGACCTTAATTATTATCCGCAAAATCCTCCTCCACCGTATCAACAAAATCAACCATCGTATCCGCAAAATCCTCAACCGTATTATCCTAATCCTCAAAATTATTATCCGCAAAATCATCCTCCACATTTTTATCCTCCGCAAAATCCTAACCTCTGCTATAGTGGACCGGGAACTTCTTCTTCCAACGCATCGAGTCAGTGGACCGGGGCACCCTCTCATTATACTCCTTCTCTACCACCGCTAGCACCGCATCCTGAGATCACAAGCGTCCCGCCGTCACAAACTCCTTCCACAGTGTCTCCTTCCACAAGCGTCCCGCCGTCACCACCAACTGATGCAGAACCGATCATAGAAAAGAGGAAGAGGAAGCAAGCACCCACTTACTCGGCTAGTTGGTGGAGATTTTATGAGATGACCAAAGATGCCGATGGTGTCCTTGTTTCCGCAAGATGTAAGGTTAGAACATGCAGAAAAACTTTCATTTATGTTAAGTCCAATGGCATGTACGCATATAAAAAACACGCCGAAGGCCACCTAAAAAGCGGTGAGGAACCGCAAGAAAATCCTACACCGGGGTTGGTCCAAACTCTTATGAACCCGGACGGTACTAGAACACACCACAAATATGATGAAAAGCGGATGCTTAAGGAATTTGCCCGGTACATTGCCCATAAAGAACAACCAATTAGTATGGGTAATTGTTTGAGTTTTGCCCGGTTAATTATTCATGGGTGTGGTGAACCATTATACAAGAGGTTCCACCATAGAAAAATGGTAAAAGAGTTGAAACGCCAGTATTTCGAGTATAAAAATGACCTACTAGCCATATTTGCGGTTGCAAACTATAAGATCTCAATTACAAGCGATATTTGGACGGCCGGTAAACATGGTCTTGGGTACTCATGTATTACCGCGCATTATATTGATGAAACTTGGGCATTACAAAAAAGGGTCTTAAGCTTTCGGGTGTTAGAGTCTCCGCATACCGCACAAATTATTTACCAATCAATTATTGATGTTTTGCACGAGTACAACTTAAAAAGGGATTTGGAGAACAAGATTTTTTCTATTTCTTTCGATAATGCCAGCAACAACATCAAATCCATTGATTATTTCACCCGGTCACTAACCCCGATCATGGATGGTGAAATGTTTCACCAAAAATGTGCTTGTCATGTACTAAACCTTACTGTAAAGGCGGGCTTAAAAACAGATGCGGTACAAGAATTAATTATTAAATTTAAGCAAGCCGTTGCCTTTTTATTCTCAAACGGGGTACGAAAACAACGTTTTGTCGAATTGTGTCAAAGGTTGGGAATGGGTCACTTGAGAGTACCTTGGGATGTAGATACCCGTTGGAACTCTACCTATAGGATGCTCGCCCGATGCCTTCCGTACAAGGAGGCTATAAACGAGTCCTTGAGGAACTCAACCGATAACGAGGCATTGATACTTACCGAGACCGACTGGCAACAAATATCAAACCTAAAAACATTCCTTGGAGTATTTTTCAATGCAACCGTAAAACTATCATGCTCGTACACACCTACGGCACATGAGTTGCTTCATCATCTCTACTATATTTCCAAGGTATATAGTCAGTTTGAACAACAAGTACCAAACATGGATGAAGCCCTCGAACCGATCGTACTTGCCATGAAAGACAAGTTCCTGAAATATTGGGAAGAAGTACCCCTCCTGACCATTATCGCAAATTGCCTCCATCCGGCGTTCAAGAAGATGTTAACGGTAAAAATGCTTCAAAGGTACAAGCAAAATCTTAAACTAAACACATCACAAGAGGAGACACGCGTGACCAAGGCATTGGATGATATGTTCAACATATACAATGCAAGAAGAAATGTCGATCGACCGTCTACGACCCGTCGCGGTTCTAGGTATGAATATAAATATACATATGTTTTTAATCTCTATTATTTATAAATTAAATGTTATTTGACCACTATTTTTTAATAATGACAGACCCAGCAGCAGTAGTGGATTGCTAATGGATTTGCAGGATGATGAAGACCCGCAATTGTCCCACAGTAGCACCAACGAATTAATAAGCTATTGTTTGGCGAGGACCGAACATGATTCAGTTGACGTCCTACAGTGGTGGAAGAATAATGCAAGTGCCTATCCGACACTGGCGATGATGGCCCGCGACGTATTTGCCGTGCCCGTGTCAACCGTCCCTTCCGAATCATGTTTTAGTTCGGCGAACCGAATCCTCACCGACAAACGAAGTAAGTTGGGTGCACATGTTTTCGAGCGACTTGTGTGCTTGAAAGATTGGATTGATGCGGAAGAACGCAATCAACATGCTGGAGCAGAAGAAGCATCCGATGTCGAAACTCCTCCAACCGACGAGCTGAACGAGGATTCAGACGGTGAGCAGGAGAGCGATCAATGGTATATGCACCACAACTTATAGATAGGTAGTGTCGGTATTATTTTCTAAACTCTTTTCAATCTTTATTATTATTTCTCTAAATTATTTATTATTAAAAAAATTACTAACAAAAAAAAAAGTTAGAACTCCGCCTATGTTATTTTACATAGCCGGTCCCAAGCCCGGAATAAAGGAGGAGGGTAACTTTTGTTTTTAAATCTATTGTTTTAGAATAATTCGGTTTTTAAGATCAAGAAATTCGTTTTTTTTTCCTAAAGCAATTGATTTAATGAATTTCTGTAATATCAAAATCGAATTTTTGTAATATAAATTGGAACAAAAAAAATATATGGAAATTTGGAGAAAATCCGGCCCTTTAAGGCATTCGGTATAATTCAATGCAATTGATTCAATGCATGAATTCCTAAAACAAACTATTGAATTGGAAATTTGGAACAAAAAAACAGCAAAAAAAAACAGAAAAAAAAAACAGAAAAAAAACAGAAAAAAAAACAGAAAAAAAACACCAAAAAAAACAGAAAAAAAAACAGAAAAAAAACCCGCCGGACCGGACCGTTACCCCCGGGACCCGTGGACCGGACCGTCCCGGACCGTGGACCGCCGGACCCGTGGTTCAACCAAGGGCCGGGGTTGGCCTCTGAAAACCGGACCCGTCGGAACCGGGACCGTGGACCCGTCCGAACCGCCGGAACCGTGGACCGGGAGACCCGTGGACCGGACGGGTTTGGACTGTCCCGGACCGTCCCGGCCCGTTGTCAGAACACTACATATAACAAATTTACAAAGTTATTAGCAAAATATATATTTTTATGAGCAAGTTGTTTAATGTTTTTAAAACCATATAAGTATCTAGAAATATGAAGATTTTATGTATTCTTGGAGAATAATATATGTATTTATCGTTACTAATAGTGTAATATATTATTTTTGCAGAATAAAAGTATTCGATTAATTTTTGTATTGCTTGTCAAACTAGCTACATAAGAAAATTTCTCTATTTTTCTAAAAATTCAAGTCAATAATTTATTATCAAAATAAGCAAAATTATGAAAAGTCAAACAAATAAGAAATTTGAAGAGGCAAACATTAGGGGATGGACGTATAAGAAGAGTAGAGACCATAAATCAACTTCTTTTGTAGGAGCCGAAATTTCTTATTTTAGCTAAAAATAAATTCTAAAACTATGTGATTAAATTTGAATAATAAGAATTTGGGCTTGCCAATTTTGTGATAGATTAATTTTCTTACATAGTCGCAGAAAAAAAAAAGCAGATATTTGGATACCGAACTCATGTTGTATTGGAGAATTTATAATACGGAAACGTGAAGAGCAGGAAACAAAAGAGTAAAAAGTTTAAATCCTAGCAATTCCGTGTACATATTGGGTTCGTACTTGATATCTCTTATCCAACAATGGTCTATGGTTGCAACCGGGCAACTTGCGAGTTTGATAAAATATATCCAAAGACGGAGCAAGTAGATCCGTGATTTTTATTATTTAAATTTCGTCTTGAGTTAAATTTGATTAAACTTTGATCAAAACACAGAATTTCGGGTCGGGAGAGATGTGAATTTTGATAAATTATAAAAAGATGAATTATATTCAACACGGGAAAGAAGACTACTGAGTTGACCATGGTACCGTCTGAGGGTATAATCAGATTTTCGAACTATAAAGTTCGGAATTTATTTTACTCTAAATTAATCATACATAAATAAAAAAAAACTTGAAAAAAACCAATAAAAGTTAATTGATCTCTATTTCTTCTTCTTCCTTCCACCTCTGACACCATCATCTAGAGTGAGAATAGGCAGCAACCCAACCAATAAAATTTCTTGTTTTGTACCATTTTTCCAAAAAAAAAAAAAAACCTAATAGCTACTTATTTGAAAAAAATTTAAAATTACTAGATTTCCATATATAATCTGTACAGACTAGTTGCGCATATATAATTTGAGCAACCAAATCAGTCTGCACAAATATTGATTTTACTAGATTTTATATCTTTTTTATTGTGCATATATAATATGCGCAACCAGTTAGTTGGTTGCACAAATTAGGCTAGTTGTGCAGATTATATTTATAATTCTGAAATAAAAAAGTGACTATTAGATTTATTTATTTTTCAAAAATGATAAAAAAAAAAATCGGCCCAACTAAGTCCAACATAGAATTTAATATTAAAAATAAAGATCATTAATATTTTTTTCCATCAAGTCAGTTTCCGGAGAAAAAATCTTAAAAATACATAACAATTTACAAAGATTACGGCTTAAAAATTACGTTATCTTCTACCACGTATACGGACGGATCTTAGTGTACTTCAAAGAGAGCTAAATCACCTCCATAATTTTAAATTTGTAATTATTTATATTAAAATTTAATTGAACTTTCTTCTTCTTTAAATTTTTTATATAGTTTAGTTCCACTTATAAATTGGCAAATGTTTACTTGTAATTTAGTGAAAGTTGCTTATGCGGGTGTGAGAGAACTTGAGTTCAAATCCCATCTACCATAATATTATTCATTTTTACATTTATTTTTCAGCTCATTATCTAAATTTTCTAGTTCTGCCTCTGGTAGAGTGAATTTTCTTTTTTTTTTTACTATTAAGCCTGCTAAGCAAGGACGGAGACAGAATTTCGGACTATGGAGGTCAAACACACATTGAGATGTCAATCATATAATTTTTTTTACAGAGAATGGAGATCAAATTTACAAAGATTTGTGCTAATAGAAGGTGTTTCTTTTATATGTATATTTTTTTTTTGTTTTTATGCTTGTTGGTAGATGAAAACAGAGAGCTAGTTGTTTGTTTTATTTTATTTTGGATAAGTTGTGCATTTTGTTTATAAAATTTAGTATTTTATATGTAAGTTTAATTCTAGTTTGAGAACTGATCTACACAATCATTCCATTAGTATTTTCAATTGACATAATTAAAAAAGAACAAAGCATTTTAATGACATTAATTCTTGTAAAAAAGTAGGTAATTTGCCTACAAAGTACTAAATCAACTAAAAGAAATATAAGTAAAAAGGTGAAGGAAAAGTAAAAAAAAAACATCAAAAGAAAGAAAATACATGCACTTTTTAACCCTAAAAATAACTATAGGGAAAAATCATCATTCGGATACAATAAGTACAAAATTTGACCCGATTTGTATCTATACCTGGCCATAAAAGTCTTAATTTATATTAAAAAAATCGATTAAAACAGACTAATAAAGAATGGATACACAATTCAAAATTCTACTGAACCGTCTGATCTGAAATGACTGTCTCAATCTACTTCAAACTCTCAAATAAATCTAAAATGAACGAACTATATCTACTCAAAACTCTCCAATAAATTTAAAATTAACAGTGCATGTTTACTCAAAACTCTCCAATAATTTCAATTGTAGAACTCTCCAATAGATGGTAGAGCATAATTTACTTCATTTAGGAGCTTCAATTAATCCAACTGGAGGAGAGAAAAAAATTCAATTTTTTTTTTATCTATGGCTGTGAATCCGACATACATAATAAGTATGAAATAAGATAATTCACATAAAAATGCAATTTAAATTGCTCCGTCATAGCTCCATCTCACTCCTCATGTTGTTTGACAACTTAACTGTGAATTAAAAAATTTACTCTGGCTCTTACTCAACCAATCTACCATCAGATTTCTAATTTCAAAGTTCAAACTGACGATCCGAACCGCTCAACATGATATCCACGTTAAAATATGATTGGAGATCAAATTTTATATTTTATGGAAATTTTTTACTATTTTTTAAGATAGGTACAAAATCATTTTTTTTAGATGGTCCACAATTTCCTGAAAAACAGTGATTTTGTACATATCTTAAAAATAGTAAAAAAGTTTCAAAAAATATAAAATTTGATCTCTAAGCATATTTTAACATTGATATCATGTTGAGCGGTTCAGATATTTTGTTTGAGCTTTAAAATTAAGATAAATATATTGGGGTACGATTGGGGCATGAAGCAATGGGGCATTTGAGCTCTCCTCATATAAAAAAACTGAAGTAATTTAACTAAATATCAAGTAATTTTTAATTTATTTGGTTGAACCAAATTAAGAGAGATTAAACCGAAGTAAATAAAAAATTTAATCAAACCAAACTATTTAATTCAAAATTTATTTAAAAATCAAATAAACCTGATCCAATAATTAACACCCCTAATTTCAACAACGCACAATTCAACTCCAGATATCTGAAACAACTACCGTTGCGTACTGTTTCACAACAACCTGTCAAAGTCAAATTAATTGCTCACTTTCTTCTCTCTAGCCCGTTTATGGGGGTAATAAAAAACAAAGAAGAAGAATTGTACGAAGTCAATATATAGAATTGACGAGGGGACTGTGACTGTTCAAAGTCAATTGTTAAGTCCTCTACGCTCATAAGTTGTTTTGTTAATATCAGGAAACTCATTTATAATATGCTGCTATCTTATCTTGTACAGAAGCGACCAGCTGCTCTGTCTAAATCAGAAACAGTTTTGTCGAAAATCAGACGGCTGTGATCATCCATCCCATCATGTTATAAGTTTTGATCATCCGTGTATCTGTATGGTATGACTTATGAGTCGATTGACTATGAATAAAATAGATATTACATATTTACATACTGCTGAAGTTCCCGTTCGTTAATAGAAGAAGCTAGTTTTAAACTTACAACGCTTCATACATTATTGGGTCTTTGAGGCCCTCTACAAAATTGGGGTTGGGTTAATATTTACCTTATGAGGCCTTCCCTACTACTAGTAGTGGGCTTGGCTAAATTCATATCATCATCACCCGACAACGCTGCGAATTGACATCCTACTCGGTACCGTAAAAGGGAATCTTTTAGAATTAGTAGATCTGGACCGTTCTTTTTAACTTTGCACCTTAAAGTCCAATAATACTGTCCCCGCGCTAGCCCGAAGCAAGAATAAATCTCAAAAGTGAAGGAAATATACTTGTTCCAACGCTGCACGCATACATGCGAATTGCGAAATGATCCCGTCTCCTGTCGTCCGAGAGTCCATATCCTCTGAGGTAACAAAATATTTGAGTATAGATTAGGACCGTCCGATCTGTTCTGGTACAAATTTTATCTGGGACCAGATTGGCCGAATTCTGATAATCGGTCCGGATCCAAACCCAAAATTTTGTTTACTTCAGGAATCAGGGGATCCGGACCCCCGATCTCTTCGCAACGATGAAACGAACTAATAAGAAGATCTTCGAAATTTCATAATTGACACGTAACCGTTCTCTCTCTCTCTCTCTCTCTCTCTCTCTCTCTCTCTCTCTCTCTTCTCTCTCTCGGATTGATCGATGGCGTTGCAGTGGGTGATTCTGACCTGGGTGGTGGCTGCGGAGGCGGTGCTGTCGCTACTGCTTACGCTCCCCTGGCCTCGCCTCATCAAATCTCAGATCGTTTCTCTCGTCTCCCTGATTCTTCAGCCTGCTGCTTGTGTTCTCTTCTTCGCTGCCTTTCAGCTCCTTGGTTAGTTCTTACTCCCTTTCTTCCTCTTCCTTCGTTTAGACCATTATTTTTCAAAGAGGTTATTCAATTGAAAAGTTCGTGGTTGTCAGCCTGAATAAGGTGCTTTGGATCGTAAGACAGACTGGTGATGTCTCCAGATTGGTTATTGTGAGAGCTGTCTTATGGCAATTCTATGCTAGAAGAAAAAGGTTTTTTAAATTGCTCACTTAATGATGGTGTTTGGCTGTGTTTAGCGTTGATTAAGCATTTAAGTTGCGTAGTTTATGGATGGGTCCTACACTCCAAATATTACTTTTATTATGGAATTTGTTATGTTGGAAGTTAATTCATGTAATTGGTACCTCTTTGTTGTTGTTGTGAACTTATGATTCTTCTTTTACTATTAGATCTGTATTGGAAGAATGAGCACAGGCTTACATGCTCCTCAGAGATGTGCACCTCAGAGGAAAGAAATCGCTATGAAAAATCGGTATGTGCTCAAAAGCTATTTGTTGTACCTCATATTGTATCTTATCTTAACTAAAACTGGTACTTCATATTGTATATTCTATTGCGCTAATGATAAATGTACAGGATCAAAACATGAGAGACCCATGGGGCTTTATGTCCCTCATGTTTCTTTCTGAAAAATGCTGAAACAATCTTAGCTTATCCTTTATGAGTGAGTGCGAAATATGAAGGTTATTTTGGTCATTATTTTTAATTGGTAAAGATATTGCAATGGGGAATGTAGTCCTTCCCATATTCCTAGGAAAATGTAGAATTTTTTAAGCTTTTTTGTAATTTTTGGTCTCCTGCGATAAATGGAAATGCATTTATTTAAGTTTGTTTTGTTTAATTATTTAATTAACTTTCCTCACATGGATGGCTATATGTAGATCTTCAAAGCTCAAAGAAATGCAATTCTCTGTGTCTCAGCTTGCCTCCTTTATTGGTATGTTTATTTACTACAATCGAACTCTCTTAACCACAAGTTCTGCTGGAGCATTCTCTGATGCTAGTCTTTCTAGATGATGAAATTAAATTACCCAATAGAAGATTAGAAGTACATGTTTTGCTAGTCTTGAGGATTGGTACATATAATACCTCACTTGTGTGCCAGATGTCTATTTTTTTTCTTATCTCATGTTTAGTTCTTTTCTTTCTTTTTTATTTTTTCTTTTTTTGGTGGGGGAGGGGAGGGGAGGGGAAGGGAGGAGGGTGATCCTTGCAAATCTAGTGCCACTGTGGGGTTGATTATTTTTTCAAAGTAAGTGAACACTACTTCAATTGCTGAATGCTTCTCAAAACTGTGCTTGAAGAATAGTTAAAATCCAGTGCCACTGTGGGGTTGATTATTTTTTCAAAGAAAGTGAACACTACTTCAATTGCTGAATGCTTCTCAAAACTGTGCTTGAAGAACAGTTAATATAGCTTATGTTTCACATGTAGGTTGATATTCCGCATCTGCAAATTTCACAAGGTTATAAAAGGATTAGAGGAGGCTGAGAAGCGCCTAAAGGAAAATTAGATCCGATGTTCTATGCAGTTGCTGAGCCGAAGTCGATACATTAGTATATTGTATTTTTTGGTAACTACTCATTAGAAGTATTAATTTTGGTGTGTATTTTTATGTCAATACCTATCTTTGCTTATGTCGTAGTTTTTTTTTTTCTTTTCTGACCCACCTTGCTTTGGGTGCTTTTCGTCCTTATGGATGTATGAAACTTTCAGTACGCAAATAATATTTCTACAACAAAAATTTTGTGCTTTTCTGATAAAGAACTTGTGTACCAAGGTTAGTTCAGTTAAACTTGATGCAGGATTATTGTGGAATTATAACTGTACTGATGTGTACTTCTCTTTGGTTTGTCGAAGCATAACAGCCCAGAAATGTTGTACTTCCAAGTTTATTTCATTTTTCTGGAATTACTCTTCCATAAAGGTTTATGCTATTAATTTAGGATCAACCAAAACTTGATTCAAACTCCCTTCGTGTTATGTCTTTGATTTTCCTAGTACCATCAAGAATATTTTTCATTTTTTTGTTCATTCTAGATATTTCTTTAATACTTGATCTTATATGATATCCATTTTAATATTTAATAATATCTGTATTTTCATTTTTATGTTGTAAAACCGAGTCATATTAGTATTTATTTAATATTTGCTATATTTTAATTGTTTAGTTGCATTTATATTCGTTTCCGGTAAAAAGAAATATATGTGGACACCAGTATACATTCCATTTTCAACAATGGCAAATAAGCCTTGTGATTTTTTAAATAATTGCTGGAGAGGCTTGATGTTTGTGTTTTTTTTTTTAAATTGAATCTGGAGCAATGAGTTTCAGTCCAATGATGCTAGGTTAATCTACTTCCTTTGTTTAAAATACTTTGTTTCTATGATTTCTAATGGTTATATGACAAATTAATTTGTTGGTTAATCCAACTCTTATCTCTGACTTGTTAATTCAATTCTGTCGAAGCAATAAGCTTTTGGAATGCACAGGTGAATACCAATTCGCTGAGAGCCTCTGGTTTATCATAACAGTAAGAGGTTTGTGTTATCATAACAGTAAGAGGTTCCAACACAAACGTACCAAACAAACAATGATGCTAAGTTTATTTAGTTGAAATCAAAACACAACTGACATGCTAGCCTTTTATTTATTTTTTATGGAAGCAATTTCTTTGACTTAAGAACTTTTTTCATATTTCTAGTTATATTTTGGGAACTTTTGCAAATGAACACTTGGTTTTATTTATTTTAGTCCTTAAATCCCAAGATTTTTGTTTTCCATTTTGGAGGGTGTACTAGTGTTCCTTGTTTCTTGAGTTGGGCCTTTTTTTTTTTTACTTTTTTAATTTTATTGTTTCATGCTTATATTCAGTGAAACTTGGATGATCATTTTCTTAAGAAATCATCAAGAGTATTCCAGAGAAAAACTTCATATTAGCTTGAAGACCTTCCATTAAGAAACAGAAAGAAGAGATTGCATTTAATTTAGGATAATGCTAAACACTGCACAATATATGCAGTCCTTAACATTAAATATCTTCCCGCGTGGTAAACATAATTGAAAATATTATGTTTTGTTGATGTTCTTTTGAGTCTAGGAAAGAGAGAAACTAATAAAGCAATAAAACTTCTACCGTGTGACAGAAGTATATATGTGTTTGCAGACTAAATTCGGTGTTAGTAGCACGTTCTATTATTTCCAATAGCATACTTGCGGTGTTCTTTGACTAGGTAAGATTTTTTAAGCATCGCACACGTCTGAATTTGTTAGGTGTTCTTTGACTAGGTTAGAATTTTTAGTATCGCACAAGTCTGAATTTGTTAGTAATCCAAATGCAGGCTTGCTACTTGCTAGTGCAGGTAAAGGATAAGTAACTTGTATTTGATTAAACTTATTCTACCTATTTACAAAATTGAAGCATTGTTTGTGAAGCCCTGTTCCACGATTTCCCAGAAAATATGAAAAAAGAAGGCAAAATGTGAGCATCAGACCCATCACCAAAGGCATCTCTTTGAAGTTTGAACACAACACATTACATTGAATTTTAAAGAGAAAGAGAGCTGATGCATCATAGCAAATCGCTTGAGATGCATTGAAATCCTTTTGAGTTAGCGACCTCAGGCCTAAATTAAGCATACACTATATATTATAACATTGCCTCACCAATTACCAACATAAATTAGAGCACAATATTTTTCTAGGTAAACATGACACAAAATAACAGAGAAATCCTAAACAAAACAAACGGAAGAAAAAGACCTCTCTATACCCACATTTTCTTGGTGGCCTCCATTCTTTCAAGCAAACTTGCAATCTCCGTCTGCATTCGCATCTTCATCTTTTGGTAGTCCAGTTGTGAGTTCTCCAGCATCTTTAGCTCCTCTATCTTCTTCCTACGCCTCTCTTCCGCCTCCTGTCACAACCCAGGATATATTTTCAGTACATGCCAGATATTATCAACAAAGTTTTAACAGAAGTTCAGTACAGGCCTCTCTTCCTATGCCTCAACAAAGCTAACTTCTGACCTGTCCTAAATTTAATTAATAACCCAATATATCCCCTCTTAACCAGCATCTGTTAACTTAAGCCAAATTCAAGCATGCAATTACTCAATTCGGTCCAATTCCACAAATAAACTCACCATCTAATTATGCTTTATTTTAGTAGCTAATATTCAATTTTCAACCCAATCATTCGCTCAATTTTACTGAGCTATCCGCAATCCAAAAATTTGATAAGAAAAGGGCAACACCATTGTCTCCCACTTACTAAAAAAAACAAAACAATCACTTTTGGAAAAAAACACCCCAAACTTTCAATATGACAACCACATAGGCAAACCAACTGTCCACTGACCTCTGTTTATTAAGAACTCAAACATGATGTATTTACCATTACTTACCATGAATTTAATTAAAAAATGAAGTTCCTCAATTAATCAAAACAACTCCACCTCTGCTTAATTTTTCATATTGCTATTTCAAAAAAATTCATTTTACTTCTACTGATCAAAAATTTTTTTCACTCCATTACACTACTAAATCTATTTCTGAAAGCTGTTATTTGTTTTGGTATATTCTGTGGCAAGGCACCTTCATATTTCAAGGATTTCTAAATAAATTGAATGACAAGGATGCCAGCACTCAGTCAAATAATAACCTGGAGACACAGGCGGGTAAGGGCAGCACCGTACTCCTCCTCAAGCTTCTCAGACCGAGCCCGCACGAGCTGACGGTAGTTCTCGACCTCACGTTTTGCATCATCAGCCAGCCGCTGGAACAGCTTTGCCTCCGCCTCCTTGCACTTTACTATAGTCTCAAGGCTCTTCACTTCCTCCTCCTTAGCACTGTTTGACACCACCGCTGCTGCAAAACGGGTATCCAGTGCAAGAGGGCTTGGTTTCGGGCTTGGGTTAGGGTTGATATCTGGGATGGAGGTGGACGACTTGAAATTGAAGCCTGCTTTGGGTGTTATAACTGGAGTGGATGGGAGGGCTGGGATGGCCATTTCAGCACCTGCTTGGGCTAGTATTGAGGTTGGCTTTGATTTGCTGCCTGTGACCGAGAACTCAGTAACTCCATCTGCAATTGTTAAGGCAAGGAAAAAAATCTTGAAGCTAAAACAGTCTGAAATGTGAAAATAAGTTCAGGAGCACAAATGGTCCTGCATTGAGCAACCTCTGGTGTGGTGAACAACACAATACAATTCCCACACACTCGAGCAACTTAAAAGCTGCAGCAACTCGTTAATTTGGTACCACAATGCGTCACAATCATAACAAATTGAATTTTCTTATGACCCCTAAGCATTAACATGAAATCATTCACCCTACAGAAAGTGAACTTTATAGTTACTTGCAACATAGACAAATAGAATGAGGACCTCAACAAGGAACCAGTAAAAGGAACACTCACATTTGAAGAACTCAAGCATGCTATTGCATGCATCCTCTGGCGAGACCATTTTTTTACTGAGTAACCCAATAACTTCCTCAGCCTTCGCATGCAAGCCCTTCCCTTCAAAATCCTCACTACTAGCAAAAATCTTTCTAACACAATCCAACTCCTTCAATAATATCTCCGGGCTCCACAACTTGGCACAACAGTTAAAAACCTCCTTGACGAAACCAAACATCTCTGATGCGTGTCCACAGCCAACGCACTGGAACTGCATCTCAGTGGTTCCAACTGGCCCCTTCAGTGTGGGCCCAGCTCTAATCAGGTTCCTCCCAAGTGCACACGACGCATGGCACCAGTGTGAGCACACATCACACCCAACCCAACTGCATGTGTTATTTGCGCAATCGAATTTCAGGCAAACAGGGCACATGCAGGCGCTACAGAAACCCTTTTTAGCGATGCATATTTTGCACTCGCAATCATCAACTGGCAACAACCCCTTACAAGTCAAATTGCGGCATCTCATCAGGAGAAACATCTCAGCCAGTTCATTCTGAGGGACCCTGCATTTCCCAGATACAAAACTTGCCAACCCAGTCTTGATTGCAACAAGGATCTCAATCTGGGTCTTGTGACACTTGGTTAGGGTTTCTAGGGTTAGGTCAGATCGCCTTTCCAGCTTCCTTTGAAGGCTAGCAAACTCCTCTTTCCTCTCCTGCACGGTTACCAAAGCACGGCAAGACTCTCTTAATGTCTCCAGAGATTCAATTGGAAGATCTTGTAGTTTCCCAGCCACAGACGGTACAGATTCTGAGACAATCTCCCTCAAAACCTTCTCAGGTCGGGCAAGCATTAAGCCTCGCCCACTATCAGAGCTTGCAGTCATTCCGTTAACCCTAGCAGGACCTGGTCCAGAAACACCAGCCGGGTAGGGCCGAGCAGGTAGCTCTGAAGGAAAGAAAGAGATGCTATTTTCGGCCCCATTAATACTACCATTACCTCCAGTACTAACATGTCCCCTGAGGAAGGCAGTGTTACTGGCTCCCGGGTTTGCAAAAACTATGCTTTCCCCTATCGGTTTGAACTTGCTGTGCACCGACCCATTAGTGCCCTCACCTGCGTGCCAAATTTGCTCATTTTCCCTTGAAAAATCAAAATTCTCAGTTGAATTGCGGGTCATAGAGCAGCTCGGGTTGTGTGAAAAGGGAACCGAGTAGGAGTAAGACATAGATGGGTTGAAATCATCAGAATTAATGGTGTTGGTACGGGTATTTACACTGTATGTCCGTTTAGAGTGTGCACCATGAACCGTGGCGTTGCCGTGAGCAGCCTGTTCACCGGAATTAAGGGAAAGGGACAAGTTCAAGGAATCCAACTTAGGTTTCTTCTCCTCTGGCTCCGACAACTGGATTCCTCCAGCATCTCGGCGCTTGTTACCCCCAACAGGTCCCAACTGGAGAAAATCGTGCTCTCGAGGCGGTGAATCCGTCGCAGCCGCAATCTCTTTACCCTTGTTGTTGTTGTTTCGAGTAAACAGGAGATCGGGGTTGGGGGTGTTATTGTCCTTTTCGCAAAGGTAGCTGAGAGTGAGCTCCTGTGGGGCCGCCGGAGATGATGAGGTGGCAGCGGCGGAGGCCTTGGGAGTGTCCGATCGGGAGGGTTCGGGCTTCGGAGGGTCCGATTCAGAAAACATGGTTTATAGAGGGTTTAATACAAAAAACAAACTGTTAGAGAGGAGAAGAGAGACAGAGAGAACCGATCTTGACTCAGTCTCCGGTCTCGTTCTCTTCTCTCTTCTCTTGCCTGTGTTTTTCTCCCGTTGTCTTTTCTTTTGGTTGATCTCTCCGACGGGACTGAGGTGGCGTAGGTTGAGCTGGTACGCCGTGCTTTTTACAAATTTTTATAAAAAATATGCAATTGAGCCCTCGGTAGAAAAAATATTTGAAAATAGTCTTGTGACTGTTTCATCATTATTTTGAGTACTGTTGAAGGGCCATTAAGAAAGTTATCCTCTGCGGAGTTCCATAAACTCCGCAGGTGCGGAGCAAATGAACGGACCAGATTAACTCTCAGCCGCTTTGTGATCGGGCTAACGGAGGGGGCAGTATTATTGTGCTTTTAGATTCGTGCAACGTTAAAACTAACGGACCACTAACGGACCAGATTAAAAGAACCGCAGGCTGCGGAGCTTTTAAGCTCCGCAGAGGATAACATTACCATTAAGAGCTGGTGCCTGTGGGTCTTGACTTATTGAACGCGGTTTCGTCTTGACAGCGATGTGTTCCCAATTGTATTTTACTAAAAAAAAAAAATTAATTTACTAAAAATTCTCTTAGTTCAATTCGGATATTGATGAGACTGGACTACTGGAGTGATCTTGATCTTCAGAATTTTTGGAATGATATATCTTTTTGCAATTTTATGAATTGCATAGCATTTTTCACATTCCTATTTGAGTGAATTGAAGTAGAAATTGAATTGCAAAAATGCGTGCTACTGCTCGAGTATTTGGCATTACTGTCCAATTTATTATTTTATACGCAATGTATTTATCTTTCTAATTTTCATTTTTGTGCTTTTGGAAAAAGTATTACTAAATATTTTTATCTATGTTTTTGTTAGTCTTTTGTAGCCAATTTCTACTTCAATTCACTCAATTCACTACAAAGAACCAAATGATATTGAGATGGGATGATAGCACAGTTGGTTAGAAAAAAAATCTTAAAACTGTAGTTATCCAAAAGTCTAGAATTCGAGCTCCGTTCATGACTTCGCAACCTCTGTGAAAATTTCAAAAAAAAAAAAAAAGACATCAACTCGGACACCAAAGGTCACACAAAATGTGTTACAGAGGAACCCGACTATAATGAGACCGTGTGGCCTACACGAAATGTGGTGGAAGTCTATGGGGCAGGTTATCGGCCAACTGTGTGGGACCAAGCTTAGCAGCATTATTGAATTATTTATCATATTATTATTTTTCAAAAGTTCTCCACCTAGAATTCGAAATAAATTAATAGATAAAGAAAGTGCTCCACCTAAAAATAAAGAAAAGCAAGAGAATGTTTTATAGAACTGTGGGTCCATCTTTTCATTCAAATCAGGTTGGCGCAAATAATTTCCGTTCTCAACACGCAAATAATCAGATTGGCGTAAGTTGAAAGTTGTTAAAGGGAAAACTATTAAGAAAAAATGTTGGATTGCTTGGCATTACTTCCTTCTTTTCTCCCCCCCCCCCCCCCCCCCCCCCCAGTTGACCAAATTGTCATGTGACTATGTATTATCATTTAATGTTTTTGTTTTATTTGCCTATGCGATAATGCGAGGCAGCAAATTTTACCTAACAAATTGGTCAATGACTACTTGAATCAAATTATTTGAACTGTTTATCCGGTATCGTGTGTTCGATTAAAAGAATATGAGTATGGATATAAAAATAATTTCATCAACTTATCTGACAAGTGTACGAATGAAACTATAAATAAATATAGAAGTATAATAATAATAATTTTTTATTCTTACATATATCTTATTATTAGCACAACGGCGATGATAGCGACAACATTTTCTATACAACATGCTATATATTTTTTTATTTTAATAATTTATGACAGAATTTAATTTATACAATATGTGATTGTAATTTTATAATCAATAATTTATAGCAAAATTATATATTGTTAATTAATTTATACAACATTATGTATTGTTTTATTTATTTATACTTTTAAATAATGATTTCAATTATTATAATTATTTATTTTTATGATATTACGTTTGTTTAATATATTTATTTGTTTGTTTTTCTCAAGTTAGATTATATAAGCTATTAATTTATTCAATATTTATTTATGAGGAGAGTTCAAATATCTCTATTTTTGTGCCTCCATCATACTTCCATTTTAAAAACTTCAATAACTCAAACTTAAAAATCAAAATAAAACTGTTAGATATGATTACATCATTTTATTTATACAAATGTAAAAAATTATGATATTTCAATTTTATTTTTTATGTGAATCAATAAGTTGAAAAATTAACGTCTAGTAATTATCCACATCAGTACATTTTTACAAGCTCTTGATAACAAATAAATCAAAGTTGAAATGTCATAATTTTTTTACATATGCATAGACAAAATGATGAAGATCATATCTAACGGTTTTATTTTAACTTTTAAGTTTTAAATTTGAGTTATTGAAGTTTTAAAAATGAAGGCATGATGGAGTCAAAAAAAAATGAAGACATTTGAACCCTTCTTTCTATTTATTATTCGTTTCTTATCTGTTAATTTTAACATATGATTAAGATTAATACTTAACGAATAAGAAAAGAATAGTTTATGGTTAAACTAATTTTATATGGGTGCGAAATTGCGAATACAAAGATGTCTCTATCTGACTCATACCCTGCCCATTGGACACCCCTACCTCGAATTTTTCTACAAATAACGGAATGATCCCTACAGACTACAATCGGGCATAATACCAGAAAAAAAAAAACATGGGTTATTTTCCGACATTTTTATTAATATCCAAAGTTTAATACAAATTATTATTTATACTCAGAATCGGACCCAATATCGAAAAATGCCCAAACCGGCCAGAAAATGACCGCCTTACTCCCCCCTAAACCGGCTATTTTCTGGCCGGCTTAGTCGTTTTTTTTTTATTATTTAAGAGACATTATGAAGAGAAAAAATAATGAAATCTAACACTGAAAATTTGAATTTTTTTGTTTAAATTATTTGTTAGATTACTTCTTTTGATATATAATTAGTATATTTATACTAAAATACGCTAAATTACTTGAAATTATGTTGAATTACACTATATTAAGTTAAATTACACTACATTACATTACATTACGCTAAAATACGGTAAATTACATATGAATAGAGACGATATCTTTACTGAAAAGGTGAAAAACGACGACGAAATTTCAAACGATCATAAAACGGCGCTCGAGTGTCCGATTTCAGCAAATGACCACTTTTCGGAAAGCTTGCAAAAATACGCATGCATCCGTGTCAGCAATGCTAGATTCCAAAATTCAGAATCGTCAAAAAACAAAGGGAAGAGCCTCAAAACTTGAGTTGAAGTTTCCGATTAAGATTTTCATTTCTATTATTCAATCCAAGTAGCTCAGTAAATTAGTTACATAATGAACTTGTAAAATACCAGTTTTTACTATTTTCGGAATTTTTTTACTATTTTTTATGATTAATGAAAGATGGCACAGAATCGGTCTATTTTAGCGTAATTTACCGTATTTCAGCATAATTAGCGAAGTTATTATAATTTAGCGTAATTTAACGTAATTTAGTGTAATTCAACATAATTTATTGTAATATAATGTAATTCAACATAATTTCAAGTAATCTAGTGTATTTTAGTATAAATATGCTAATTATAAATCAAAAGAAGTAATCTAACAAATAATTTAAACACAAAATTCAAATTTTCAGTGTTAGATTTCATTATTTTTTCTCTTCATAATGTCTCTTAAAAAAAACGACTAAGCCGGTCAGAAAATGACCTGCTTAGAGAAGGAGTAAACCGGCCAGAAAATTCTGGCCGGTTTGGGCATTTCTCGATATTGGATCCGATTCTGGGTATAAATAATAATTTATATTAAACTTTGGATATTAATAAAAGTGTCTGGGTTATCTTTTTTGAACTTCCAAACTGAAAACCGTCCTGTTCAGATTTTTCTCGCCAAACCTTCCGCCTTGAGCAGTTAGATCATATAGCTAGAAAGAGTCTCACTGCGTTTTATTTAAGATAAAACTATGTTTGTAATCTCCCATGTATGTTTTCGGTCGCCTATTATTAGTTTGCCGGGCTCGCGCAATGAGTAAGAGAAGAAAGAAAAATTACACAGAATTTAACGAAAAATGAAATAAACATTTACGTGTTTAAATCAATGTTTTAAATAGCGTTTATAGCGTCATAGCGGGAAGGCTACAAAAAAAGCTATAGCGGAAGCTATTCCAAATAGCGTTTTTTTTTTTACAAAAATTATATTATATATTTGTACTATGTATTAACATTATCTAAAGTTTCATAGAACAATAAATAACACCAAATTAATTAAGAAATTATAATATTCATATTGAACTAGTACAAAAGTCCATGGTTCAAAATATCCATAATAATATCATAAACTATCGATCTTTTTCTATACAAAATATCTTAAGCATCATGATTCATTCTATTTTTTTTTCTATACAAAATAAATTTTATGGATCTTTATTTAACCCCATATAAATTGTCTAAAAATGTCCAATATGCATAGCGCGCAAATAGCGCGCTACACGCTATGCGCTATAGCGGACCGCTATTACCGCTATAGCGGCCGTAGCGCAATTAGCGTATTTTCATGCCATAGCTTAGCGTTTAGGGTCCAAAAACGCTATAGCGCGCTATTTAGAACACTGGTTTAAATATTATCTCTTTAGCTGTTGAGCATATTTGTTTCAAACTTTCAATAGACCTTAGCAAACTGGTATGAATTAGTGACAACTAAACTGTGGAAACCATTAATATGTAGGGGGGATTCATGTATACCCCTCAAAAACTTGAAAATTACTATTCTCCCTCTAAAATTCATAATATCATATTTACCCTTCTAAACTTCAAAAACTCACAAAGTTACCCATTTTAATGTCTTTTCTATTAAAACTCATCTTAAATTTATGAAGTACACATTTTATCCTTCATTAAAAAAATGAAAACTAGTATGTTTCAAAAAAACATCAATTTTCTAATTGATCGGTTCCCAAGGACAAGTGAGTCATTTCTCTACTTCTGATGCTTTCACAATCATATATCCAAATGACACCGTGTAAGCGTCATAAGTAGAGAAATGACTAATTTGCCTTCAGAAACAGTCCAATTAGAAAATGGATATTTTTCTAAAACATGCTACATTTTTTTTTAATGAAGGGTAAAGGTGGGTACTTCATAAATTTAAAATGAGTTTTAATAATAAAAAAGGACATTAAAATGGGTAAATTTGTGAGTTTTTGAAGTTTGTAAGGGGTAATGCGTAATTTCCAAGTTTTTGAGGGGTATACATAAAATTCCCCCCAATTTGTGTTACTCATAAGCTTGGCAAAACTAGCCAAATTCTTAACTTGCACAACGTGGAGTGAATCGTACTAAGGATAATAATTACAAAACCAAAATTTCGGGGCAAACAAATTATTAGTAAGAAATTCAAATAATAATTGCCACACAAATTCCCAACGAGCCTAGAACGAATCAAATCATAAACTAAAATTAGCAAACCTCTAATTGTAAATGCATTAAGCCTTCCTCAGTAAAAGAAACGTGCAGCATGAACCTCAAGATTGGTTAAATACAAGGGCCTAATCTGCTCAGCATTCATCAGAGAGACTTTACACTTTTACAGGAAACAATTTTTGCAAGTCTCTAATATACAACAAGCATTATCAATACTACCAATATGTATTTTTTTTATGGATTAGTCATAACGCTAGATGCTACTGCATCCCAAGCCACAATTTGCAAAACAAAACCTAATTCCTTTAACTAAAACTATCATTAGTACTTCAAACACAAGCCTAATAGAAAAGTAAAATTAACGAATAAGCAGAAACCAAAAACACAGATCAATATAAAGAAAATGTTGAAGCATTCGTTCTAAAATTTTGCTTGCTCCCTTGATTAGAAATCCATTAGCAGCCGTTGATAAATTAGGTTATCCGGTTCTCTAAAAAACCCTAATTATGTTTCATCTCTTCCACTCAGAAAATCTATACATTTAAATAATATAGAATAGATTATCATGATAAAGAGTTTACAAAGAGACATACAGAAAGACAGACACTATTATCTGATAGAAAATCCTAAAGGTTTGGGTATACACCAGAATTAAAAAAACCAACTGATCTAGTACAGGTGACAGCAAATCCGTATGATACCTGTAATCCTGTGCTATTTAGTTAATTTGATTAAATGAGGCTTAAACTAACATTTCGGTTACCAGTGCATACAGCCAGGTACCATTGTGGCCAGAACTTATGCAGGGACCTACTGGTCAGGATTACGACCATAAATCACAGGATGCAAAAGATATCAACAATTAATAAACAAAATTTACCACTTCCTAGCTAGAGCTCAATACTGTTGGCATAGAGCACTATAACTCATGATTGCTTTCATTGACTTTCTCCTGCATGCATACAAATTTAATATTTTGTTTAAGTTCATTAAATTTAGAGAATTATCTTTTTCAGGGACAACAAAAGCCGGTGAGTTGCAATATTAATGCCGCTTCTAAGATAAACCTAATTTTTCGAGTTGACATGAGCTCTTTGCAAGCCAAACCTATTGTATTGCAGCATTTGCAGCTAACAGATAAGATATAGTACCTAATGTTCTTGCTGTGTTTGGAAATGACACTGAAACATCAGATTAATCAGATGAATCTTTTATCCCTTTAAATTCTGGCAATATAACTGCCAGTAAGCAAGTATTACTTTTTAAATTCAAATTAAACTAAAAGAGAAGAAAAGCTCCAACTATTTGTAAACCAGTTATGAAGATTTGAGTTGAGCTGAAAAGTAAAACAGCAATTAAATCTTTTTTCTTTTGCCTAACTTAACATTTGCTATACATATATAGTGGCACTACTTGCAAATGTCAATAAGTTGTTAAACGTCAGCCATAAATGTGAAAAATATTGGGTGCAGATTGCCAAGAATAGTATCTTAAGATACTGTGCAAAAGATCCCCTTTAGCTAACAGAAAGCACCACGAGTGAAAGTGAAAATTTTCAAGTACCTTGAGGGAGGCATTTTCCGAGTTTAACTTATCGCACTCATCTTGAAGCCGTTTCAACTCCTCTTTCAGTGATTCGTTCTCCTGCTTCAGGTCAGCTGCATTTTTGGCCACAAGCTCCCACTCAGCCTTGCCACAGAAAATGATATAACCTTAGTAGGATGACCAGATTAAATAATTGATCCTGCACTTCTGTCAAATACTCTTTCTCCAACTAATTTCAAGATTGTTTTAAATAAAATATGTGACATTGAAATTATTCGGAGGTAGTTTGTTCACATCTTTAACATCATAATGAAATATTGTCCAGAAATTCTGATGGGCTTCAAGAACCACAGCATTTGTTGAGGAACAAATTATGTATTATTATATTATACCTGTTTTTTCAAGCGGGACCGACGTGCTGACTCACGATTAGACTGTTTCCTTTTTTGCCTCTTCTGTTCTCTTTCGTCCTATTATTGTCACAGAAAACTATATAACAAATACAACGCTATAAATAACAAATGAACTCCTAGTACACAAGCCTTCTAGACATATTCATACAAGTGTCCAAGCAGGGGTGGAACTAGAAAATTAAGATTGGGGAGGCAAAATAAGTTACTGTAATGTAATTTAATTTTATAAAAGGGGCTAAAATGTATAAGTACTTATGTAAATTATAAAATATAAAGATTAAAGTGCTAATTTCTAATTTATAAGGGTGGCTTAACCACCCCTGACCAACACATAGTTCCGCCACTGTGTCCAAGTTAATACAACTAGAATTATTACATAGTCCGTTAAAGCGGAAAGAACATGCAAATAATCAATTATGACCTTAAGCAAGAAAAAAACCATGGAATTTCCCATACCATAGTAATTAAGGCCAGCAACACACAATGAAAGATAGGAAAATGGTTTCAACAAATAGTACCTGGGGGTTGGGGTCCGTCTGGACCAGATTGCGTCGAGGGGTAGGAGCCTTGACTGTCATGGTTATAGGAGTGGCAGGAGCAGCAGCTGCAGCTGCAGCTGCCCAGTAGTCAGCCGGCATGCCGCTAGCAGCTCCAGGAGTAGCATATCCGCCAGGGGGGATGGCCCAGTATGGTGGCATTGCTGGACTCACCACCATCTGTTGCTGTTGCTGCGGTGCTGAAGTCGGGGTAGAGCTGTTTGATTTCTTCCTGCCTCTTCCTCGACTTTCACTCCCTTTCTGACTCATCTCTGTGTCATTTATAGTATCAGCAATCATCATATCAGCTTTGCAAACTAGAAGAGTCTAATATGCCCCTCTAATTCTTAAAATTATAGTGATCCTCTTTTCTCTAGCAGATTGCTTTTCCTTGCAAAACTAAAAGAATCTAATATACCCTTCTTAATTCTTAAAAATTAAAGTGATGCTCTTTCCTCTAGCAGATCTTTTTTCCTTGCAAAAGTAGAGCATGTATAGTAAGGAGGTGCATTGAGAGATATTATCACATATAGGAGCATACCAGATGGTTCATAGCTCAATTATGTTGTAGGGGTATGGGGGATATTTCTTGTTTTGCATAATTTACATGACACTCTGCAGTATATTAATTTGATCTAAATAATCCTTCCAGTATAACTCCTTTCCATGTTTAAAATACATCTGTTCATCACTTCAATTTTGTTTCCTGATAATGATCCTTTCATAGATTCTGTCAAAAGGTCGTGAGGGAAAATATTGCCTCAACACCAGTATGTTTAATTTGGTTTTGAAAAGAAATCTTATGAAAAAGTTACCCGCAATTTTGTAATTTGTTGATTCTAAATCATGGAAAGACTACAAAAAAAGTATTTTTGAAATTTGCAAGAGAAGACTAATTAGGCATGGAATACTAAATCTTAATAAATGCTCCAGTGTATTCTTTTTCAAACCAACAACAGTAAATCGTAAATCTTAGGCATTCAAAAACTGGGAACCACATAACACTTTATTACCATTTTTTCAATAAATTTTCAAATGCATATGTTTGTATTTGCGTTAGCTTGTGCATGTGAATTGAAACATACCTTTCCCTGAGCTCATAGCCTGCAAAGGATGAATACTCTGAGTTAGCTTTAAACCATAACTTCAGTAGAAATTTGCTAAAATCATGAATCATCCTTAAATTGCAAAAGATCTAGCAATTAGCCTTTAAAAGCTTCAGTTCTTCTGCTCAAACAATATCACTAACTATGAAATAGTAACAAAATTAAATTTTCAAAATTAAACAATTTTATGGTTCATGCTTATTTGTAGTATTTAAAATAACAACAATAAAATATAAATCCAATTCTTGTACAATGTTGTTAAAACTAAGGGCAAAGTAGGTGATTTAGTGCAATAATTGAAAATATATGGCCTTTTGGCAGATTGCTATACTTATAATTCATACAATTTATTATGAGATGTACTTTTTGTTAACTAGTGAACCTTTACTCAAATCATCATGTTAAGAAATGTGCAAAAAAAAAAATACCTTGTTAGTACTTGAGCTGCTTCCTTCTGAAGAATCATCACTTCCGCTCTCACCACTATTGTTATATAAGTAATTTAGACAAACAAAAAGGTATGCTTCAGAGCACAAAAATAGATTAAATTGAGCTGAGTAAAGAGTACAAAATTAAAAAAGGTGCATTGTACCAAGTGAATATGTGATAAGAATTGAAGATATGCTTATTATGTACAACGTAGTTAAAAATATAGGGTATGCTTCATTGCTTCATTTATCTTACTTTTTCCAAACCTTGATGTTTAGTTCTTATTATCTTAATATGTTCTACATACAATACTTGACCCCAACAAGGTTGAAAAAGAACCGGAAATCAACAAAAAAGGTATGCTTCATTTATCTTATTTTTTCAGAAACTTGATGTTTAGTTCTTATTATCTATGTTCTGCATACAATACTAAACCCCAACAAGGTTGAAAACGAACCAGAAATCAACAAATTTCTCCATGGGCTTTACCGGCTGAACATGCCATGATATAGAAAATACAAGTACCTTTGTGAAGAGGTGCCATTGGAAGAGGATAGTGACTTCTTCTTTCCTTTCAATTTTTTCTCAGATTTACTTTTATTCGACTTTCCCTGCTCAAACAAAGGACGCATAGCATTATTCGATAGAGAAATAAAATGAAAATAGGACCCTCCTCACTCCCTAACACATGCGCACACATAGAGAAAAATTAAATGCTGCTTACTGAAGCTTCCGTAGTGCCATTTGCAGATTGTGTAGGATAAGGATTGTACTGCACAGAGCCCTGACAAAAACAAGTGAAGAGAAGTTTCATTAAGCCCCTACAAGACAACAGATATTTCACAAATGCACCAGCAAGACAATAAATATTTCATTTGCTAATCTAAAACATGGAAGCCTCACAGACATCATTCATTGAGACAAACAGTAAGGAAGCATTTTGGAAATCATTTAAAGTTAAAACAGAAAGCAGGTCTAGATAGAATATCTTCTCATTTTTCTATAGACATTACCCTTTTTGTAAAGTTATATTTGGTCTTGTAGTATTTACAGGGAATGCCAATCCTGGCATTCTAGAGCAACATGAATGACCATAAGAAAAATGAGAAAAACCTCTCATGTCAACAGTAAATATCACATCTTAACTCCCCAAGTTTCTTTGGAGTACCAAAACCACACCCTAACTTTTCTTCCCATGTTCTACTGAAATAAAAGATCAGGAAGGAATGGCAGTGCACAAAACTAGCAGACAAGTCCAGAAAAGGGTATAGCAAATATTTTTGTGCTTTGCAGCAGTTTGCATACTATTCTCATCTTGCAGGATTTACATGGAAGTTTCTCATTTTCCAGGGGTACACATGGAACTATTCTTAAAAACTTAAAAAATACATAACAAATAAATAAATAAATAAAAATACCGGCTGAACAGATGGATATGGGTATACTCCTCCGTGTGGATACATAACATACGGGGTCCCGTAAGGAGCCATCTGATAAAGCAAACACAGTTATAACTAAAAGTAACAAGAAACCTTACACGATTTAACAAAAATGGTTCAAGTATCAGTCAATAATACCTGTGGACCCCACATATAAGGAGGGTGGGCCTGAGGACTGGATGCAATCTGAGGAGGATAGCCGGGTGTGGCCACATTTGTACCAGCAGCAGGATTGTAATATGCCTATTGTATTTGTACATTCAAAATGTCATGCATACAACAACAAGAGAGCTTTCGGCAAATAACCCCCCCACCCCACCCACCCACAGCCAGCAACCCACATTTTTCTGGATCGTTTGCAACTGACACCTAACCAAGAATGGATAAATAAATGTGACTGATTTGCCCCTATTTTCTATATATTAGTTCATTTAAATTATTTTATAACAACTTGAAAAGGTTGAGCACTATACAAAAGCTCAGCTGGAGATTCTGATTGTAGTTTAGAGCTTGTGATTAAAGAAAGGCTCGTAATAGTTATGACTTAACACTCTTGACAGCCACTGTCAAGTTTCTCAAAAAAAAAAAAGGTAATGACTTAACATTGTTTTAAGAATAAGCCAGTTGCGCATTAGTCTCAAACAACAAGACATACTGCACATGTATGCAAATGAGCTAAATTTGGGTACTATTTACAGTAGCCCAATAAAGTGCCAACAACACTGACAAGTAAAAGCAGTTTGCATCCATTCCCCTCGAATACGTTCAGATTTTAATATATATTTTTCCCAAGAATAATGGAAAAAGACTGTTTAAATGGTTTTAAGGTCAAGTTTTTAAATTTTTGAACCTGATATGAGGCCCAGTCGGTATAAGCCAAGGCAGGGGTAGCAGCTGGTTGGCTCTGATATAATAAGAAATGTAGTTGCTCAAATTAAATATTAGGATGGATAAACATATATCTATTGTAATATAGGAAACTTTCATACATGCACCTAGAACCTCATAAATTATAAAATAATAAATAGCCCCCAAACTTTAAATACTTGTTTTCCCAAGAAAACTATGCCAAATATTTTATATATTATCTATACTCCTTGCGACCCTTCTTTTATACAACTTGAGGGGGTATCACTTAACAATCCTTTATTTTGACAATCTTCAAACTAATGTTTAAATTGAAATCTAACATTATAGGCATGATCTATATTATCCACATATCATAAAATATAATTACAATTGATGTGTGTTTCGCCATACATCAAATGACTTGATATTGCATCATCAAGTAATACTGAAATTGATGGTTCGAAATTAATGGTCCTTGATGCATCATCAAGTAATACTGAAATTGCATGACATTATATTGTTAGGCTATCTAAATGCCCAATAACCTAGAAAGTTATTTTTAAATTTTCAAAATCATTTCAATTTTAAATTTTCAATATTATTTGAATTTTTTTGAAAATTTATTGTCGAGATTGTCAAATTAACCATTGTCAATTGATCCCCACTTCCCTTCTATTTCATAAAATACAATATATCCTTGTTTAACACTCACTTATACAACTCTTCAGAAAAAAAAAAAAACACTCACTTATACAAGGTAGAGAGAGAAAATAATAATAACTCAAGAAATTGAAGCAAATTAGCAAACACAAGAATGTAAATGATACTATTCCGAAGAGTATGCATGACATTTGTTGTTTTTGTGGGGCAGTTGTGATATATTTCTTATTTTCAGAGTATATAGCATGTTCTTTTTCAACAATATCTGGTTGACAGAACCAACTTCTGAAAATATTCAATAACCCCTATTTGGGGTAAGTTTTCTAAATTTTCACACCTCTTAACAGTATCCAAAATCTTCTAAGCAGCACCTTGGACGTTTACATGTTTACCACGGGCATATAAGATGACAAGCTATTGGTTGTTAGAAACGAAGGATAGGTACATATTTACCGGGGGGGTATATGAAATAACGAGCTATTGTTTGTCAAGAAAACAAGGATTGAATTTGAAATAATAAGCATAAATGATACAACAAGCACTTAATGCAGCTAGTATGGTAGTGCCAGCAAAAGGAACCAATATTTGCTGCCTACTATTTTGCCAATTTAGCTAAAACAAAACCACAGATAGTAATCCTGGAATGCGTGGAATTATATGTGGGTGTAAGTTCCATTGCATGGCTGTGCATGAAGAGTATACCTGAGTGGAAGAGGGTTTGGGGTCTTTAGAGGGAGAATCAGCATTCTCTTTATCTGTCTGTTTCCCACTCTTCTGCCTGGTTTGTACCATCCGTGCCTATTTCCTATGACATATGTAAAAATTAACAAAGAACCCAGAATTTATTAAACAGGTTAGGAACTAAAGAATAGTGTGTGATTAGTGAGCATATAAACGACAAGAAGTTGTGTAAAAAAGTGCCTCTTCTCAGTTTTTATACTTTTGTTTGACAACAAGAGGAACTAATGCATCACTATTTTTGTTGGATTAGAGTTGTCAAACATCCCTGAATATTTTTCTTCCTACAACTGTACCAAAGTAAACAATCAAAAAACTTTCTCAAAGAGAAACAGAAGAAAAGGGTGAATTATTGAGCAATAGGGTTCAAGTTGGGCCCCATGTTATTCTCAATATTCTTACAATAATAGTGTTTGAATGCTCCTAAGACGATCATTGGCAATAATCTAGAACATAATCTCTTTTCTTGAAAAGAGGATATCAAAATAAAAAAGGATAAATTCCGACTCCAAACTTAGAGAAACATAACAAAGGCAATCATATTTTTTTTTGAATTTTAGAGAGGTTGTCCAGATTGAACTTTGGGTTATGCAAAATATAACCAGATTTCAGAAAAGATAGAAGAATGCCTTCCTATTCCTATCTTAAGAGGGTTTTAAAATAAAAGAGGATTATTCCAATCCTGAATTAGGATAGGATATATTTGCAACAAGCTTATTTGACAACCGATACATAGCTTATCAAAATTAAAAAAAATTAAAATTGTAGAGATACTCTACGATTTAGATAGGCCATCTATCACATTTGGTGCAATTTGAAAAGGGATTGGTCATCCATTAAGTGAATTTAAAATTTAACAGTTTTGTTTTTACCAGCATTTGATTTGTGATAACGATTCTCAAATTGCACTAAAGTTGACATTAAATCTATCAATGATAAAGAATAAAAAAAACTTAATGAAGTTGATTATTAACACATCCCTTCCCTTCTGAGTTCAGGACACATGAAAAACAATGAAACAAACAACAAACAGTACATCTTTTTGTTTCAAAAAAAAAACTTAATGAAGTTGATTATTAACACATCCCTTCCCTTCTGAGTTCAGGACACATGAAAAACAATGAAACAAACAACAAACAGTACATCTTTTTGTTTCAAAAAAAAAATTATGTTAACTTTTGGTAGTTCACAGAAGGGCAAAACAAACCAAATATATGCTAATGGTTTTACTGTGTCCATCTGTATTATCGTAATTCACTTTTCCTAAGGGGTGCACTTCATGTGTACCCAATAAAAAGCTCGGTAATAGTAGCAGAGTCAAACTGGACTAACAATTGAGAGTAACAGAACAAAAATTCCAGCAGCCATTTTGGATCTGGATCCTCTTTAGTAGAGAAAAAGGATATGGTCCAATCTGAACCTTTCAGTTCATATTCAATAGATTTACTCTAAATGTTAGACTTATACATGTGAACTATAGATTTGTGGTACCAGCTGGTATTTTTCTGAACAAGACATGAACTACTAGTGGCTACCTGACATGACAAGAAATTTCTTTTGAACCATACTAAACAGTCGGTGGTACACTAATATCACTCCAATGTCGACTTAAGAATGGTAATGAAATACACTACATAGAATGATGTGATGCAATAGCATCTATTGCTCATATAAAAAAATATATATACTTGAAGAATAAAGCAAGAAATTTCAAGAAAAAAAAAACAAAAGAGAGAAGTACCAAAAGGATGAGAGTGTCCAACAATAATTTATACATAGATCAAGTAAATATAACATCACATGATTTGAATAAATACCACTGGAATTTAAGGGGAAAAAACTTAACGGAATTTGGTTACATAAAATCTGAAATAACAAGATCTACGCCAACTTGTGGATCAAACAGATAATCAATATCCAACAAATACAGTAGTTATACTCAATTTTGAACTAGCATCTGCTGCTATAGTTGCAATCCTACCATAATAAGCCATAATTCAGCCCATCCGTTTCAAATCTCACACGAATCTCAGACACTCCCAGCTGAGAAGCCAGCAAAGCGTCGTGCACATTTGATTTGAGTCGGATGAATCAGGATGTGCGCCATCACAGCTATGTCAGTAGATATGGACTCCTCAATTTTTACTACAGTTACTGTATAATTGCCAGAATACCAACTTAAACAGACGTGCTGGTTTAAAGGTTAAAACTATGAACTAAATACTTTCTATCTACTATTAATAAAATGGCGAATCACTTAATCACTTACCGTCCGAGGTGTCTGCGTTTTGGTCGGAAAATCTATCGGCAGCTCAGGATCCAATTAATTCGCGGGAAAGAACGCTTCATGAATCGCATGAGATTCACCGTCCGAATTTCGCCGCTTCTTCCTTACTTACAGTCTGAGTGATTGCTTCTTCTTCAGATGCGGTTGTTTAGCGATTCGATTGTTGAAAGATAGAGCCGAAAAGCTGGATGTGATCGATTGATGGTGGGAACTGGGAAGAGAGATTTGGGGGTCGCGTGGAGTGTGTTTCGTTAACAAAGGGAGGAGCTACGGCGCATAACCTCATTCTCTACCAATACGCCCGAACAATTTAAATATTTTACAACAACGTTTTCATCTAATAAAAACGTGCTCGTAATTTTAGTAAACACGATATTAATAGATATTTTAGTTGAAGCGTTTTATTTAGTAGTAGTCGCCAGAATATTCATATATGGCATAAAAATTTATTAATTTTACACTTATTTTGTTTAAAACTATTATGTGTACAATGTTGTTACTATCAAATATTAAAAAAGATGGCCTGTTTTGATTATAAAATTCGCAGTTATATTCCGAATAATAATTGCACAGAGATTAATTAGTGTAAGGATCCATCAAATTTTCAGCAAACAAAAACTGTTAACAGAGTAACAGAGAACATCAAATTGCCACAAAGCCGCGGAAAATACCAAAATTTATGAAATTTACAAAAAATTAACTTTATTAAAATTTCCAAATAAATCCAAACAAACCCTAATTTATGACATTTACCAATTTAATTTCTTGAATTCCAAGTTAATTGGATTTTTTATTTTTGCACAAATAAATTTTGAAACATATTAAGGACATGAGTTGCAGTTGGTAAATTAAGGATCAAACCTCAACTAATTAAAATACGAACAAACACACACATTATAAATGTACTCTATTATAACTTTTATGCATATTATTCAGTGTATTAATTTTATGTTGAAGGAGATTATTTGTAAGCATTTGTAAATTTAGAATCGTAGTGTGGTCTGAACTAATTAAAATATGGAAACAAATACGTACAATCACAATGCAAGTACACTAACATAATTTTATGCATATTATTTGATGTATTTATTTAAATTTTGTACGAATAAATTTATCAAAATATAAAAATATAAGTGAAAAATTACTTACAAATGTTTTATAATGTAATATCTTTACATGGCTTAAATAATTAAAAACGCGTACAAACGCACGTAAATGCATGTCCGACCGACATTTTTATTAATATGCAAAGTTTAATACAAATTATTATTTATACCCAGAATCGGACCCAATATCGAAAAATGCCCAAACCGGCCAGAAAATGGCCGGCTTACTCCCCCCTAAACCGGCCATTTTCTGGCCGGCTTAGTCGTTTTTTTTATTATTATTTAAGAGACATTATGAAGAGAAAAAATAATGAAATCTAACACTGAAAATTTGAATTTTTTTGTTTAAATTATTTGTTAGATTACTTCTTTTGATATATAATTAGTATATTTATACTAAAATACGCTAAATTACTTAAAATTATGTTGAATTACACTATATTAAGTTAAATTACACTACATTACGTTATGCTAAAATACGGTAAATTACATATGAATAGAGACGATATCTTTACTGAAAAGGTGAAAAATGACGACGAAACTTCAAACGGTCATAAAACGGCGCTCGAGTGTCCCATTTCAGCAAATGATCACTTTTCGGAAAGCTTGCGAAAATACGCATGCGCCCGTACCGACGATGCGGGATTCCAAAATTCAGAATCATCAAAAAACAAAGGGAAGAGCCTCAAAACTTGAGTTGAAGTTTTCGATTAAGATTTTCATTTCTATTATTCAATCCAAGTAGCTCAGTAAATTAGTTACATAATGAACTTGTAGAATACCAGTTTTTACTATTTTTTATGATTCATGAAAGATGCCATAGAATCGGTCTATTTTAGCATAATTTACCGTACTTCGGCATAATTAGCGGAGTTATTGTAATTTAGTGTAATTTAACGTAATTTAGTGTAATTCAACATAATTTATTATAATATAGTGTAGTGTAATTCAACATAATTTCAAGTAATATAGTTTATTTTAGTATAAATATGCTAATTATAAATCAAAAGAAGTAATCTAACAAATAATTTAAACACAAAATTCAAATTTTCAGTGTTAGATTTCATTATTTTTCTCTTCATAGTGTCTTAATCTTAATAAAATAAAATAAAAAAACGACTAAGCAGGCCAGAAAATGGCCGGTTTAGGGGGGAGTAAGCCGGCCAGAAAATGGCCGGTTTAGGGGGGAGTAAGCCGGCCAGAAAATGGCCGGCTTAGGGGGGAGTAAACCGGCCATTTTCTGGCCGGTTTGGGTATTTTTCGATATTGAGTCCGATTCTGGGTATAAATAATAATTTGTATTAAACTTTGGATATTAATAAAAATGTCGGCATGTCCGATTCCCACGCTTTTTTTCACCTCTACACTGTAAAAGATTTTAGCATCTACTTTGAGTCTTTGAGACTTTGACTATGTTCAGCTGCTTCAGCAGCAAAGCTTCTGTTTTTTTTATTTCTCAGTTCAAGTTTTGCTTTTAATCAGGCTAAGCCGAGCCTGTTGCATCAAAGTCAACTAGTGGGCTGTGACTAATTTGTTTTATATTTCAACAATGGGCCATACTAGGCTTGGAGCTTGTACCCCTTTAATGGTCCAAGATTTGAATGCTTAATCAAGATATTGGAATGTTGAGGCGCATGGCCATGCTTTGATGCCAATTCCTCGTGTGACCCAATTTGGGTCACCATTTAGATTTATGAAATTATGTAAAATTTGGTGGAATTTTAGCTACAACACAGCCAGTGGATGAGCCGCGTGAGTGTGTTTAATGAAGCTTGCTAATTATGTAAAATTTTAATTTTAATTAAAATCCTATGTGTATATTAATATTATATAGGATTTTTCCACTTTACGGGTTTCAAACCTATGACATCTAACATGAGAGCTATGTGTCTTTATCACTAGATCAAAAGCAGATTTTTAAACTGGCTAAATTTTTAAAAGTACTTTTTAATAATATAAAATTTTAATATCACTTAAAAAATATTAAATTTTTTTTTTATTTGACTCTCATGATTAAAAATCTCAGCTCCGTCACTGAATACAACACTAGCTTTGAATAAAAAAAAAATACGACACTAGCAATTAAATAATCTTAGAGATGTACAACATGGTAACAAATGCAGTAAGATTTATTTCATATTCGTTGGAGACTTAACCAGTTAACTTGCGCAAGAATTTAGTAGGCAATTGTGTTAAAAGACTCGATGGAGTCATGGATGCAGGAAAACTTGGATCATATTTCTTTACAAACGATGAGCCTACCGAACACGTATCCTCTGCATTAACTCAAAAGGAATCTTTTGAGTTAATGCATCTCGGTCATCTGATATTAAACAGAGCCAATTTGACTGTCTGATTTTAATAGAGAGGTCCTTTAATATTAGTCCAGATCTAATTTGCACTGATCTTAAAGTGGGTCGGATGGTCCCGATGCATTAACTAAAAATATTTCCTTTTCAGTTAATGCAGAGGATACGAATTCCCGAGCTGCCTTTACAATATTTTGTTATTTTTGACAAATTTAACTTGTGATCTCCAAATGCATACCCTCCTTTCCACGAATTCGATCAGACCCGGTGCAAATACCTGACTGAGTAAAAAGAGATATGAATCGTCAATTTTAATCAGACACGAATCTCAAAATGGACTTTCTATATCTAAATAAGAGTTGAATTATAATCGCTCGGACACGAATCTCAAAATGAACTCTCTATATCTAAATAGGCATTGAATGGGGAAATTAGTTTCATGCCACTCCAAAATGCCGAATTTAGAAAAATGCCACCCTAAAATTTTGCTTTTGTTAAATGTCACCCCAAATCTCATTTATTAAGAAAAATGCCACCATTAACAAATTATTATACATTTGTAATAAAAAATAAACAGAATATATTGTATTTTGAGTAGTATTTTCGTATATTCCAAAAATACCCTCACCCTTTCATCTCTTCCGTCGAGCGTCTCCTCCCAGTCGCAGCCAAACAAAATCCCAATCGCAACTAAACATTAGTAAAGAGTAAAGAAATATGAGGTTTACTGAATTTGGGGAAATAAAAGAAACGAATTATAACCACCATGCAAAGGATCGATCAAGAACGAGCAGTACAAACAAAATCCATCTCCTATGTTAGCTGCAGCTAGCTTATACTTAATTTCTTTTGTAATATAATTTGGATATATATCGTACTTGCTCGATGCAAGTAATTTGAAGCTCTGATTCGCTAACTTGAGAAATCTTCTCTTCTAGAATGTTAATTTTACCATTCTCATCTAAGCAATTAAGAATAAAGTAAAGAAGTATAGAGGAGAAATTTAATGCTTACCCACTAGGTACCCAAGATAGATCCTCCATTGGCAGAGAGGAGGGGAGGGCTCACAGGAGAGGAAAGGCGGAGAGGAGAGGAAGGGTTTCGGTAAGGAGAAAAAGAAATTTGGATCAAGATTATTTTGGTAACTTCAGTTATTATGTAAATTGTTAATTTAAAATTATACATTAATATGGTATTTGTGGCATTTTTCTTAATAAATGAGACTTGGGTTGGCATTTAACAAAATCAAAATTTTGGAGTGACATTTTTCTAAATTCGGCATTTTGGAGTGGCATGGAACCAATTTCCCCTTTTATTTAATATGATATTTTTCACAAATATATACAATTACAAGCATGATGTGAGATTCTTTATAGTTCCCAGCATGTTTTGTACAGACCACAAATGGATGTAATTTGGAAGTTTGAAATATTAAAAAAATTGGATGTTGAATATTTAAAATTTGATTTTAGAACCTTGAAGATAATTTTAACGACTTATATTAATCAGTATTGTAATAAATATTTTTTTCATGTTAAATTGGCTAAAGCAATACGGTACACTAAAATTTGAAAAATTACCCTCTAGCAAGATGTGAAAATACAAGCAAATAAAAAAAAATATATAAAACTTCGTAAGGAAAAATCTAAAATTTATTGAAGCCACTTTTTGAAATATATTAAGAAACCTTGCTGACCATACAGATGAAGTAATTTTACAATCATCTGTGATTAATTCTGACCTCTCAAATAATATCTTGAACAATTATAAACTAAAACACCTTTAAGAATTAACATAATCCTTTACAAACAATTTCCCATGCAAAAAAAAAAATCTATATTGTTCGGAGAACCCTTAAAACTGTAACCTGACAAAACATGCTCATTGTTGAAATTACTCGGATGAAATTGAAAACTAAGAAATTACTTTCGACAGGACAATAGAAAAATCATGAAATCGTAAAATAGAATATCAAGAAATTGAAAAATTCTACAAAAATCAAATGATGGCACAATAAAAAAAACTTTTAACATAAACACTCTTTAAAAATTCATAACACCCAATGATAAAATCCTAAACATAACAATATAACATTAAATCAAGGAGGAATTGCACGTATACCCCTCAAAACTTCAAAATTACGTATTTCCCCTCTAAACTTTAAAATTATGTATTTTCCTCTCTAAACTTCTAAAACTCACAAATTTACCCATTTTATTGTTTTTTATATTAAAACTCATTCTAAATTTATAAAATACCCATCTTACCCTTTGTTCAAAGCATAAAACGCCGTCATACTCAAATTTGAATCCGAAAGGTTTCTCTATCGTCGATATGTGCGCATCGCATTAAGATATGTGTGTCGCTTCAATATTCATGCATGTTCGCTTTAAGATTTGTGTTGATCTAGCGTGCACGGATCTGAAAGCAATTCTGATCCGCGCACATCGCATTAAGATATGTGCACGTCGCTTCAATATTTGTGTGTGTTCACTTTGAGATTCGTGCTGATCCAGCGTGCACAGATCTTAAAGCGGTTTAGATGGTAGAGGAACCCTTCAGATTCAAATTTGAGTCTGACGAGCGTTTTATGCTTTTAATAAAGGTAAAATGGGTATTTTATAAATTTAAAATGAGTTTTAATATAAAAGACAATAAAATGGATATATTTGTGAGATTTTAAAATTTAGAGGAGGAAATACGTAATTTTGAAATTTTTGAGGAGTATACGTGAAATACCCCCTTAAATCAATATGAGGTCGTTCAGACTAAATAGTCCAGAAATCATCCAACATCAGTTCATGTCTAACAAAAAAAATTATAAAATAAATGAACTAATTATCTGACATTTTATAAAATATGAAAAACTTGAATTAGGCTGTGGTACTTTGCAAAGCGAGGACCAGTTCATGCTATAGATCACTATCTCTTCTTACAAAATTCAAAGAATCAATCTGAACTATTCAACATAATCTCTATATAAAAATATACTTGAAGACTAAATTTCACATTTTTTATAATTGTTACTACTTTCTTAAAAACAGAAATCATTACTTTTGCATTGGTTTAAAAATCAGATAAAGTAATTTTCTACCTATCTAAAAAAATAATAGAAAAATATTAAATATCTAAAATTTTGTTCTTCAAATACATTATTATATGAAGTCGTGTTAAACGATTCAAATCGATCATTTGAACTTTATAAATGGATATATTAATCATAGCACGGATCACTATGCGGTTTGCAAAATACCATTAAAAATACTTCTCCCTCTTCGGAAATTGAGTATAAACTTTTTTAAACTAACCAGTTCAAATCGAGTAATTAGCATTATTTTAATTAAACA
The DNA here is from genome assembly GCA_028015225.1 of Carex myosuroides. Taxonomy (NCBI): domain Eukaryota; kingdom Viridiplantae; phylum Streptophyta; class Magnoliopsida; order Poales; family Cyperaceae; genus Carex; species Carex myosuroides. The sequence continues at coordinate 4,154,466 of CM051474.1, read as the reverse complement.
ATAATATTTCAGGCCTTTGAATCCAATTTCAAGGCCCGTAGAATGATTTAAGTTCAAAACATTATAATGAATAGAGAAACAGTTTAGATCATGAGAAGGAATTGAGAGGGCTGGAGGGGAGAGAAGCTCAATGAAAACAGGGATCCGACTCTGCTGCTTTTCTCTAAGAAAAATAGAGTTCTGCTTTTCAGATTCCAACCATTCAAAATTTTTTATTCGCGTATCTCGATAAAGAAGTTTTTTCATACACAAATCTCAACAAATTTGAATGATTGAGATCTGAAAAGTAAAATTTTGCTTTTCTTAGAAAAAAACAGCAGAGTCGGATTCTTTTTTTCAGGGCATGTATTAAAGGCCCATGATGACACTTTGTCAAAAATATCAGAGGAGGGGAATTTTAAATCTAAGTTTTGGAAATAACAGATAATTTATTAATTTTTCCGTATTTAATCAGCCAATAGCTACCTTTCAAAAAAAAAAAAAACAGAGAGAGCAAATACTGGCTTGACGAGAAATATATGAAAAGGATAAAGATATGATCTAAAGAAGCTCATTGGAAAAATATATTTAAGGTTACAAAAAATATATAAAAAATTGTCACTTGACGGAAAAAAGAAAAAGATAAAGACAAGGTTTAAAGAAGCTTAGGGTGAAAACGGATCCTATCGGATACAGAACGGATAGTGGTTAAAAGTTAAAACCATATCCGTATGTTTTTATTTTTTGATGCAGATAAAGATTGGATATTAAATGGACATGGATACAATTTGATATTCGAATCGGATATTTATTATAAATATTAATAAAAATATTATTTATCTAGTTATAATGATCATTGAGATATTTTTTTGCAAACTAGTTGTATGGTATATATTTAATATTCATTCAGATACGGATAATTAAAATTTAAAATTATATATGTATCCGAATTCACAGATATATTCGGACATGGATATCCATATCTATTTTCAAATACGGATCGAATACAAATCGTATATTATCCACACTGTTTTTATCTGTAAAAGAAGCTCATTAGAAAATTACATTAAGGATATTGAAAAAAGAGAGCAAATTGTGATCAGTGTTTTTAAATGCGGTTGTAGACTATATATGCGTATGTGGTCTGTTGTCACGTTCAAATGTCATGAGGCCACATATTTGAATAAGCGACTGCATATGCAGTCATGCGAACGAATAATACTACACGCGGCACCGTCCATGTGGAAGCATGTGGACTTTCTAGTTTCTATACAGTACACTTCCAGAGGCGAGGCTACATAGTCCCTGGGGTAGGCACTTGCCTACTCCTGAATTTTTTATTTTATTTTTTAGAACCGGGTTTCTTTGACCTTGCCTACCCCAGAGCCCAATGATACAGCGTGATTTCTTTGAGGTCCGAACTCCGAAGCCCATAACCAAAATTCCCAAAGCCCAAGCGGCCAAGCGGCAAGCCCCAGCGTCAGCGAGACAGCGACTCAGTGCAATTATAAAAATTATACGCCCAAAGAAAGCGGAAGGTCCGATGGCCGAAGCGGATGCGGAGCCCTAGTGGGATCAATTCTTGCTATTTTTTTGAATTGTGTCTTGAATCCGAACCCGTTAATTTATTCGAACCCGAATCCGGTTTTTGCCTACTCCTAGCTCAAATCCTAGCCTCGCTACTGTACACTTCATTAGTATTGTTCCTGAATTTGATAATGTCATGACTAATGACTCTGAGCATTACCTTGTTAGTTTGTCGTGATTGCGAAATATCGAGAATAGATGTCTGGTTCTATTTTGTCCATCCAATCCACATGGAATTCTTTGAACTCAATACAGATTCCCCGTGAAAACTTTGAAGCTCATCCACTTCACATGCAAACAGTTGTTCCCCTCATATCCACATCTGACCAAACCCCACTATCCACCATCTTTTTACTATATTTTCTTTATAAAAATATTAGTTTCTTCAAAATATAGAATTATTATGATGTGAGAAGTGGTGACAATGACTGCATTCGTCCTTTAACAGTAGTTAAATGCACTGGTCATTGTCTCGTTGAAATGATGATTTGAAATTCAACAAAGAAAGAAGATTTTTGCTGTTATATTTCGCCAACATCTTCTTATTTAGAGGTGAAATTAGAAATTTAAATTGGAGGTACTTAACCATAAAATGCAAAAATGTTTAATATGTCTGATAACTAATAACTAGAATTTGAATCTAAGTCTTCACAATGTAGAATTTTAATTACTAAATTAAAAAAAAACATATTTGATATTTTATGAGAAGCTATAGTATATAAAAACATAAATAAAATTTTCTTTTTATTAAATTTTAATATATATAATCAGAGTTCCAAATAGCTGATTTTTTAGCCTTTCCGCGATGACGTGATAATCACTATTTAAAATCTTATATATAATTGCTTTTTTTTTAATATAAGAGGGACTAAACCCCATTTGAGTTGCATTAAGTTCCGCCCCTCTTTTTTATTTAATAATTTATAATTTAAAGTACAAACGACTCCAAATACTTAAATATTTTAAAAGTAAAAGTTCATGAAAAAGATAAGTTATTATAACTTGTGACACCAACATTTTATGACACTAATACCCTCCCGAAAATGAAGTATTGACATTTTATATTTAGATATAAACATCAGTAATATAAAATGTAAATTTTAATGAGTACAGCTACCGCCATATAAAATATTAATGACATATGCAAACTTCACTACGTAGAATTCTGCATAATTCGGAAGAAGGATCTTAGTAAATCTACTGGGTCACAAAATTACAGTAGAATATTATTAACTATCTATGATTTTGGTTCTACGACATTGCTTTTATGGTCAAGTTTACTCAGTTTAAGCATTTAGAGAAAGCCCAATATAATAATGTCGTCGTAATAAATAAAATCCATTGGCACTGACAATAAACAAAATAGCTACATTGGCACTGACAATAAACAAGAAACGGAGACCCAGTGTCCCACTCAAATAGAAACGCTGATAACATCTTTACCATTTTGCGACGAAAACAAATTTAACACCGAAATCCAGACCTGAACACTTGCCTACGAGACTGGAAGCGGGGCGCGTCTGAAAGCAGGACGCGTCCGATAGGTATCGGGTCCAAATCGGTCCGATGTCAGTTCAGAATTGTCTTATCGATTCATGATTTGTGCACGTCCGCTTTAATATTCGTACGCACTGCTTCAAAATCTTTGCGGATCAAGTAAACATGTATCATGAAACGCAGTGGCGGAACCAGAAATGATCGGTAGGGGGGCCTAACTAGTTTCTCTCAGAATATTAGTTTTAGTTTCATGTTACACGAGTAACACGATTAAATGATAAACAAAAAAATTCAGCAATTATCAATTGTCATAATCTTTTACTTCTAAAATAAAATATTTAACAAAAATAAATATTAGATTAAGTAACAAAGCACCTATTTGATGAATCGTTCTTCATGTCTTGAAGTCAAAACAAAATATCAAAACAACCTACATAGAAAAAATTAAAGAAACAATCTTACAATGAATCCATATCTCACAATCATAATGATTTTAAATTTTCAATTAGAAAACGTACCACTAATTACTAATTTGAGATAGTTGAATTTTTTGAGTCTTCATGTTTTGAAAACGCTGCAAAATCCTTTCATCAGGAATAGCAGCAAAAATCTCTCGCTCAATGTAGCAAACCATGTTGTCATTCATCAATTCATCGGCCATCTTATTGCGCAATTCAGTCTTAATGATTTTCATTGCTGAGAATGCCCTTTCAACTGTTGCCCTACAATTTTACAAAAAAGAAAAAGAAAAAGAAAACAACAATTTAGTTGATCTCATTGTTTGGGCTAAGAATAAAAAGACTAATCTTAGATTTTATTCTATCTCCAGCTAGTGCAGTGATATAGCACAGTGATAAAAAAATATATTAGAAATTTAGAATAATTCTATTAGATTATAGGTTTTCACCTTTTTTGGATTGAATACTGCTTAGTTTAAGTAAATCCTTTCTGTTGGGTTGGATGATTTGAATCTACTATTCCTCTAATTGACCAAAGTAGTGATATTAACTGCACCAGGCATATTGCCAGCCAGTATTGAGTGGACATGTTACCAGGATTTGAGTTATTTTTGTGTCTTTAATGTGGTGCTCAATTCCCATTCTCGCCTAATTATGCCCAATTTAGAAAAAAAATTATGATATGTTTAAACCTCAAAGTGTAATTGTAACTCTTGCTATAATCAACCAATTCCCTACTTCAATTTCTTTGGCCTTTTACATTTTGAAATTTTATAAAGTGTATTGTTTCTAATTTTGAGATTATTCATTTCAGACCCTTGTTGATGCGCCAGACATGGTAAGGTGCCAGATTAACAGAACATTTTTTAATTGGAAGAACATTTTTTTTCCATTTTAACAGAACTTATAACAACTCAATATTGAATACAAATCTCTAAATCTGAATACAAATCTCTATATCTGAATACAAACCTCTAAATCCATGAAAAAAAAAATCTCTAAATCTGAATACAAAACTCCTTGTCAGTACCACTGTACCAGTAAGGCCAGCAAACAAATCTGAATACAAAGCCTCACAGTACCACTGTACCACTAAGGCCAGCAAACAAAAGAGAGGGAAGGGAAACCGTAACTCCGCAAGAACAAGTGTAATTACCCGAATAGCTGTAAACCGCAAGAATGGCACAATCGGCCGTGCGGGCGTGCGGCCGTGCGGGGTTCCAGAGGCAAAGCGGGGAGGAAGACAAGCGAAGCGGGGGTGCGGGGGTGCGGGCGTGTCGGGTGCCAGAGACGGCGCGGAGAGGAAGAGAAGGGGGTGCCTATTTTTTTTTTTTATTAAAGGAGGGTCCATTTTTTTTCTGGGCCTAGGGGGGCCAAGGCCCAGGCTGGCCCAGGCCTTGGTTCCGCCCCTGATGAAACGAATCAGACGGTTCCGAACGCACATCAGACCATGAAGCAAATCAGATGGTCCGTAAAGTCATCAGACTGATTTAAGTCAAATATCCATCGGACGTGTCCTGCTTTCACTCAGACTTGCATCTAGAGGCGGAACAAATAAGATTATATGGACTCAATTGACCTTCATTTTTTTGTTTTTATATGTAATTTTCTATATCGTTTATAATAAAATGTTGTGGATACCGTAAACTGACTCTAATTTACAGTATAGTTATTTTATATAATTGACTATTATTTATATTTAACTCCTATAATTTGAAAGAACTGACTCCGTCTCTGAGAGCATTACCTGTCAAGAGAGGCAAAGCATCTAGAGGGGCCCATACCTCATGTGTCAAAAAAAATTTAGGTTGAATCAAGAAAAGAAAACCGGGGCTCCGTTGCCTGGATGGGTGTAGTTCCTTGCGGGTCAGGGCATTGTCCGTTTAAAGCCGTTCTGGTCCCCTTACATCACTCACATGCTGTCTCAGACAAATATAAGTATAACACACCAATTAAAAAGATAGATATATCAGACACATAAAAGGAAAATTGAAAACAACTCCTCACATGCTCTGTTCTTGCGGCGCCTCATGCCAACAATTCGGACCCTACCCACCTACAAAGAGTAGTACGTCCAAATGAAATTCCGGTTTAGAATAAGATTGGTTCAAACTTCAAATCAATTCAGTTAATGTTGAATTAAAAACAGTGATCATAATTAATTGGGGGAAATAAATATTAGAAGATAATAATTGGTACTGGTTCATGTTTTTGGTCATGTACAACATTTTACTGCTGCTACAAGCCTACAAAAAAAATGGAAAATTATAAGACCCAAAACAGTATTACATTTTTTTAATGAAAACTTTGACTCATATAAGACAGCAAAGAAAACAGGCTTATGTTAGCTGCTCTGCACATTGACCAATCAAATATATTCTTCTAATATATGTTTTGTTTCTGATAGATAGAAAAATGCAATGTATCCTACTGGCTGTACCTAAGACAATACAAACCACTAGCCAACTACCCATATTTATTTCATTCACACTTGCAGTAATCCAATTTCTCATCCAAGCAGCATCCTCCAATCCCTGATTTCTATCTATCCATTACCTTTTTCTTTCCACATGGAAACCAGCTGGAATAGAGAACCCTGTCCAGACAGGGACTTATCTCTAACCCACCCTCTTCAAAGAAAAAATGTTCCTCTGTCAGCCAGTGTGTGAGTGTGTATTTTTTTTCCAACCTTTCATGTGATCTAGCGTCTCTATCCGGAGTAGGTACTGATCATTAGTTTTTAATTAGGGGGGATTGTGTAAATGGGTCTCATATTTAATTAAGAATTAGGTTACTTGGATTGTGAGTTAAAATAAAAATTGCTATTGTGGGTTTTATACTATATCATTCTGACATTGTAGGTAAGTCTCCAGCTGCTATTAATTTCCTCTATTAAAGAAAAAAAGAACAAAAATCTTCTCTACAAAATCCTTAAATTAGTATTCAACAATAATTTGACATATAGATTTTATTGAGCGGTTTGAATTGGCCGTTCTGACATGAAAGATAAAAGACAGTATGAATGATTAAGTTCAATTTTGACTTTTTTGACAAAGAAATCTAATAGATTGTATTGTAATAATTGAGAGCTAAGCATGTCTGAGATATCCTGGATCCGGTTTATATTCTCTTTCATTGATTTCGAAAATTAAAATGATTGTACTACTCATAACGGTAAAAAAAAAAATTAATTACAATCTTTTCATAATACTTTAACATCACCCGACTACATATTAATTGAGGAGATATTAATAGGCAGACATAGCTAAAGAGAAACATTGTGCACCCCGACATTTTTAAAGTTACCATTTGTTAAAAATAAAAAAAACCAAAAAACGACGGTTTTTGAGTAATTTTGGATCTACCACGGTTGCAGAACACCGGTGCGGCCCCAAATAGAAGAGACCGCATAGGCATTCTGTGGCCCAGCTAGAGGTTCGCACATGCACTCTGCGGTCCCTCCTTTTTTTTTTTTTTTGAACGGAGCATTTCACAGAAAACGTTCAAATTGGTTTCTGACCCTTTGACCCTTTTTCAAACGTTCAAATACGTTTCTGCATGATTCTCAAATGGTAACTTTAATCCTTTGACCCTTTGACCCTTTGATCTCCAAGCACAATTTAATATGAAGATCAACTTGAACTGTTCGGATCGACGTTTTGAAGTTTCAAATTGAAGATATAGACGTTTTGAGTCTTCTATCTCCACGACTCCACCTCAGATAACATCACACAAGCCCAAAAATTTAGTACGGGATGAAATTTAAGAGTTGTTTTAATTTGAAACAAATAATAGGTTGTAAGGACTTGAACATAAATGATTTATTTTGTATGGATTCAGAATAAAGAATCATTTATAAAATGGGCAGAGACATACTTGCGCACTATTCCTGGAGTGCACGTCCACATCCACATCCACTGTTTTGGATATATCAAACGCAGACGCGTATAAAAAAGTAGAAAGAGGCACAGAAACATGTATTTCTTACGCTACTGTCTGCTTGCAACTGTTTTCAACTTTTCATTAATGAATAGATAATTAAATTAGGTGCTTTTGGCCTTTTCCTAAATCTCATATTTGGGAAAAATGCAACAGACGATTTTTTAGCTTTTGTACGATTTTTTAGCTTTTGTGCTTTTATTTTTAGAACTATAGTAATTTAAAATTTGAAATGTAAATATTAAAATACAACTGTTAAATATGATGCATCTTTAGTGAGCGGCTACCCCTCAATTTAATGTGACCTAAATTTCATCTATATTTTAGTATTTTTATTTTATTTTTTATAGTTTTTACTCGTACTCTATATTCTATATGTGTTGATTATCTCTTTTAGGGTTCTTCCTACTATATATTCATATTTTATATTCAATATGTGTTGATTCTCTCTTTTAGAGTTCTTCCAACTCTATATTCATACTATATATTTCCTATTTTATACTATCAAATTGGGGCCCCTCATACTCTAATCTTATTTATTAGCTCTTATAGGTTTCTTAATGTCGAATCTTAGGCATTATCCAGTTCCTATGGTGGTGGTGGTGTAGAATCCTCTTTTATATTTATTGTGGTCTATATTAGATGTATGGTTTATCCGATTCTACTTTTAGTTTTATCAAAGCTTCTGGCGTGATAAAACTACAGTCTAAAACCCTGATGGGACAAAAATCTGGCGTGATAAAACTACAAACTTAAGGATGGAACAAAAGTCTGGCATTTTTACCAGTCTTTCCTCGGAAAGACATGATAAAACTACAAACTTTAAGTTAAAACCCCTGATGGGACAAAAGTCTGGCGTGTCTATTTTATTTCCGCTCTTTTCGACAGTCTAAAACCCCTGATTTCGGCAGTCTAAAGGTGGGATCAAAATCTGCTGCGATAGACCCCGAAGCCCCCGATTGAAGCAGACAAATGGTCACGATCAGAGACGGAGCAGGTCAATTTTGACCCAGTCAAGGGAGAAGACGAAGGCAGGGGCAGCTGGGGCACGCGCTCGGGCAACAACAGATTAAGCCTCCTTAAGGCTTAATCCGCTTCCTTTAGCTTCCTTAGCCGCTTAATCCTGCCGAACACCGGTTCCTTATCGCTGATTAAGACCACCTCCTTTAGCCTTCTTTTGCCCAGATCTTAATCCTCTGCCCGGACCTTAAGGCACCTCTACCCCTTCCTTTAGCTTTCTTAGCTTTCACCCACGTATTAAGACAACCGAACATCGGTTCCTTAGCGCTCCTTAAGCTCTTAATCCTCCACTCTTAATCCATTGTTGCCGAACGGCCCCTTAAATACTAAAGAAGTTTCTTGAGTCTTGACCAGTGTTGTAAATAACGATATACGGTCGTCAGACGGATAAAGTACCGCTAAGCGATTAATCGAAAATAATTGAGAATAAAGTCAGAGGTGTTAACTGGGTGATTTAAAAGCCAAGGGAGTTCAATATAGCGTTATTTTTTTTTACAATATTATAGCGTTATTATGTCTTGAGGTAATTGATTATTTCTTTTTATTCAAACTAGGTCAATTCAGGTGCGGTGCGGATCCATGTAAAGTTGATGGGTACTTTACTGTATTCTTTAAGCAAAATGATATAGGTACTTCAAATTTGATCCATAAATTTTTTTTTTCCATAAACTCCATGACATCACCATTTGAATTTTTAAGAATATGTTGTTCCAAAAACTCATCAACATAGTCATTGAAAAAAAGGAAGCCTAATTCTTTTATTCCGCAGGGGAGAAGTGATAAGAAAATAAATAAATTAAGATCTGAAATAGAAAATCATCAGTTTATCAGGCTTCCTTCTAATTTTATTTATTTTGTCACTTTTGTTGTAAATGTGGAAAAACTTTTCAGATCACCCAATTTCCTTCTTTTCCAAATTTGAAAAATGACATGCACCACACACACCAGCCGCAAATAAAAATGTTCTCTATGCTCATTGATGAATAATTTAAATAAGGACCTTGATATTTTCTTATGAATAATTAATATTTTTGTTTATTATCTCAAAAATGACTACTCTGCTGATTCTTAGGTGCAGTTGAAATACTTATTATAATACCAAGATTTCAACTGGTTTTGTGGAATAAAATGATCTTTTAGAATATTACTAATGTTTAAAATCAATTCAAATAGAAATAGTGAATACACGTCTGAATAAAACTAGGCTCATTTTAGAGATTACTATTTCATGCATAAAAAATTAAAAATCAAGCCCAAAAATAACGTGTTTGAATAGACGAAATTTCAACGTGATTTTATTAGTACTAAAATTAAATATTGCAATTTTGAAAATATATACGTTGTTGTTGTTGTCTTGTTGATGATGTTATTTTCCACCGTTTGAAAAAAATTAAGACCTCGAATGAGAACGGAGTAGGTCCGATGTCCATCGGACCTACTTTTAGGTTCAACGAGCATGATGACCGTCCGATTTAATTTAAGATTTGCACACACGAAAATTGAAACAGATATGCACGAATCTTAAAGCAAATCGATGGTGATTAAACCCATCGAACCAGAGTAGGTCCGATGGCATCGGACCTACTCTCAAGTGTTTAACAAGTACTAAATTCAAAAAGAGATTGGGTTTTGTCCAAAGGATTTTGGACAATGCCTCGTCCAAAGTCAAACTTGAACGTCCGATTTGCATTGAGATTCGTGCAAATATATTTAAAACTTAATAAATTTAAATGGCTCTTTGAATCTAAATGTTTATACGAATTTTGATACAGATCGGACGGTATAGGTCAGACTTTGGATGAGACTTTGTCGAGAGCCGTTTGGACAAAACCCCCACCCATTCAAAAATTAATATAATGAAAATTTTCATCATAATTGTTACCCCTCCTTTTACTTCCCCCAGTAGTTAATGTTAAATGGTCAATTTTTAATATAAAATGATCATAATATACTCTATTGTTTATAGTATAATATTTAAAATATTTGTATTTTAAGGATATATATTTTGAATAAAACTAGTAAAATTTTCTTTTAAAATGTAGGCACTTGGATTGAATGTTCACGGTACATGAAATGTTTGCTATTTTATTCCTTATTTTTTATTTTGGATGCTTTAGCATATTTTTACAGTAATGATCTAGCTTTTTTAATAAGTAATTGAAACTGATATGAAGTAATAAACAATATTAATTTACACTTCATATTGCAAATTTAGAAATATTAAAATTTAAAAAATATTTAAATAAGGGTAGATTTAAAATAGATGTTATGGTCATTTTAACGCCGAGAAATAATGTAGTTAATTATTATTATTATTAAAAAGTTTGAAAGGGTATTTCAAAAAATAAAAGTTTGAGAATTATTTATTACAATTCAAAAGTTAAAGGAGCAGCAATCATATTGCCCTAAAAAACACATGACGTCAGACTGATGTGAAAAATTTCATAACTTGATACCTTTTAGTTGTTTTTCTCTATAAAAGTATTTTCTGACATCAAAATAGCAAGAAGAACACATACAGTAAGGACTGTTTCTTGCCACAAGATAATCTAAATACAAATATAACTCTTTATCAACAAGTAATTAATATATGATGACGGTTCAAAAATCTCATGTAGTTCATGTCTTATTGTGTCTCGTATTTTTTATCTTTATTTTTAAAGTTCAATAGTCGATTCAAACTTATTAACATAATATCTATATTAAAATGTGTATTTAGACTAAATTTTATATTTTTTGGAAAAAAAAATTAATGTTTTTGGATGGTCCAGAAATAGTGATTTTGTACTTATCTAAAAATAACAATAAATTTATTTCAATAAAATATAAAATCTGATCTTCAAGTACATTTTTTTTAAGATAGAAAGATGGAGGTCTGACCTATAGACTTCCATATAATTGTTCATAAAAGACTCTCCATCTGGATTTCGAATCCACAATCTTTCAAACGAAGGATGTTGTGTTTTATCACTAGACCAAATGATAGTTTTTGCCTCCAAGCATATATTTATACAAATATCACGTTGAATGGTTCAAATCGACTGTTTAAATTTTAAAAACAAATTAAAAAAATATGAGGCATGATAAGACAGGAAAAATATGAGGCGTTTTAACCCTCTTAATATTTATACTATATTAAATTCTCTAGAGACTAGAGGTGCATTGAGCATTGTCATCTGTTTGGTAATTATTAGATGGTTTTTCATAATGCAGACCTAGACCAAACCACTTCCAGGTGCATGGAACATTATAACCTATGGCACTGCCGCACTGAGGAGCAACATGGAAATTATGATAGAGATCTTTATCAGCGCCTTTATTAATAAATAATTTTATCGGTGCGCTCCAGCACAACGTGGGCCCGGCCAGCTGAGCAATAGATTCTTTGACAGAATGGTGTGGGGTCAGTGGGGACAGAGAGCGACACATTTTTCGACAGCGGCTAGGTCGGTCCGACGTGGCTAATTTTGGTAGTCCACGTCAGCGCTTACAGGGCTCTGCCGTGATCCGATTCATCCTCACAGCATTAGAAGAGCACGTGCAACTTCCTGCTCCCCCAAGTCCTAACATTTTATCCTCTAGGTCCATGAATTTGTAGGAATTTAATAACAGTCCAATGATTTAAAATTTTAGTTGAATATAGAAATTTGTTAAGGAGGGAGCTTTTAGGTTAGAGATGTATATTGGTTATCTCCTCCTATGCATCATGGATAAAGAATTAATAAATGTTTGAAAGAGTCGTAGTTGTCTGTGAAAAGGTTGTACGAAATTGGGAATCTTGCAGTTCCTTTTAAAATCAAACTTTTAAGTCTTCACACATCCTTTTTATTTACGCGAAATCAAAAAATTTAATGAGAGGAGACATCATTGAATAATTAAGATCTGTCTCCCAAATAATCCCAATTCCACAACCTAAGAACCTTATAAGATCCAAGTATTTCCGCATGGTTCTTATTTTATACAGATTCTCGATCCAAAGTAGACGAAAATCGATGAAATTTACTTGCTCTCTTTTTCTCTCTTCCCTAATTACTACAAACATATCTGATAAAAATTCTCGTATATGTTGTTAAAGAGAAGATGGATTTCAATCCATAATCCTGTAAAAAAAAAGAATGCAACATTGCCTCCTTTCAATTCAAATCCCCATTTCACAATAGTTTTCACTTATAATTTCAATCAAGTTCTAAATAATTAGCCATATCTACGTAATAGTTGTGCTATAGCTTTTTTGAACCTTAAAAGTTATAGCACTACCAGCTGTTTTCTATGCCAATGCTGCGCTATAGCGTTTTTTTAGACTTGCCACAATAACGCGTTGATAAACGTGGTTTAGAACTTTGATTCCAACAAAAGAAAAATTCAAGTAGTGATTAATTATTATAAAATATTGATCATTGAACTTTGAAACAAGAAATTGAGTAAGTACCTGTAATTTTATTAGCTCCAAATTAATTCTATAACTAAAAAAGGGAATTAGTTAACTCTTGAACTCTCAAATAATATTTTTTTTCCACTTGCCTCATGGTTCATTAAGATAGACTTAGAGTTACAATTGAGATAGACTCTCAAAAAATATTTTTTTCCCCTGGAACTCGATTAAACCATGAAACTTTTTTAGGCAATTATTACTCTTGGGTTTCTTAAGGTACAATTGGTACCATTATATTCGTCAAATTAAATGCCCCAAACAATCGTATTCATTATTTTACCTGCATTTCCAGAAAATAAATTAACATAAAATAACGAAATTAAATAATAAAAATATTACGCACCTTTACTCCATCTTTTTAAGATATTTGTAAAATCTTAAATTTGGTATAATAATTATTAATATTAATATATCAAAAATGTAATGTACAAAAATATTATACTATTTTTTTAAAAAAAATTTGGTTGGTTGGTGTGTAATTTAAATCCAATGATAAAAGAGACACATATTTTGAATGAATAATAAAATTACGTCTATATAATTAAATGTACGAATTTAGACATGTCTTGTGAATTCTCCTTAAAAAAGACATGTCTTGCGCAAGCAAACATTAAGATTGTAAATCTAACGAGAAAAATGAAATCGCATGCATTGGCTGAGTCACATTGGTTTGAGATGACATTCATCACTCATGATTCAAAATAATTTAAGAATATACTTCTTTATTGTATATTTTTCAAAAATATATAAAAATTTGTTTGTATTTTTATTTTAATTATAAAATTAGGGGGAATTAGACATATATCTCTCAAAAACTTCAAAGTTACGTATTCCCCCCTCTAAACTTTAAAATTACGTATTTCCTCCTCTAAACTTTAAAAACTCACAAATTTACATATTTTATTGTCTTTTATATTAAATTCATTTTAAATTTATAAATGATCCATTTTACCCTTTATTAAAAGCATAAAACGCCCATCAGACTCAAATTTGTGTCTGATGGGTTCCTCTATTGTCTGATATGCTTTAAGATCCGTGCACACTAGATCGGCATGAATCTTGAAGCAAACACACACGGATATTGAAGTGACATGCACAGATCTAGAAGCAGATCGGACGGCAGAGGAACCATCAGACTCAAATTTAAGTCCGATGGGCGTCAGACGCAACCGTTCCCATACTTAAATGTCACCGTGTATAAGTTAGAATTAAAAAAATGAACCATTTGCCCTCGAAAACCGATCAAATATAAGACCGACATTTTAATAAAGGGTAAAATAGGTATTTTATAAATTAAAATGAGTTTTAATATAAAAGACAATCAAATGGATAAATTTGTAAGTTTTTAAAGTTTAGAGAGGGAAACACTTAATTTTGAAGTTTTTGAGGAGTATACGTGAAACTCCCCCATAAAATTATATGAGTAGAACTAGGGTGTTCTTAAGCTCATCAAGCCTCTTTGTGAGCTTAATTCAAAAATCTATTGAATTGGCTTCAAACGATGCATCCAAACTGTTGAAATCGATCTACTTTATGAGTGATGTGTTTACATATCAAATTTATATATTTTCGAACTAATTTAGTATAAAGTCAAGCGGTAAAAAAAAGATGGCTTATAAGTTAATTTTAATGTGTTCATTTTTCATCATTTTTTTACCGCTTGACTTTATATTAAATTAGTTTGAAAATTTATAAATTTGACTTGTAAACTCATCACTCGTGAAGTAGATCGGTTTCAATAGTTTGGATGCGTCGCTTGAAGCCAATCCGATGAGTTTTTGAGTTAAGCTCACAAAGAAACTTGGTGTTCTTAAGAACAGGGGCGGAGCCACATACAATGAATGGAGGTCAATTGACCCCATTCATTTTGAATTTTTTTTTTATTTATACTCTATTTTAATATAGATTAAAGTAAAATATTATGGATAGTGTGAAATTGACCTCCATTCGTAGTAGAAAAATTTTATATGCTTGACCCCCATTTACGTTTGACCCCCATAGTCTGAAAGTCTGGCTCCGCCCTGCTTAAGAACACCCTAGTTCTACTCAAATTATATCTCAGTTCTAAAATTTTTATTCTATCCGATTTCATTTACTTATTTGAGGGACGTGTATCTATTGCATCGTAAACTCCAAAAGCACTGTTTAAATTCGAGATTCGAAATATGGTTTTGAAACACGGTAAGTCGGTAACTAGAGAACTATGAAGCTTTTGATCCGATTGTAAAGGCTCTCGCATTGTCATACAAATTTCTCTTTGAGTGAGGCTACGGTGCTATGCATAGCAAGGATTGGGTCTGTGGCTCTGTGCTACGGCTTAAAATTTGACTTTTTAAAATTCTAACGGTCGATCCGAACCATTCAACATGATTATAAAATGAATATGTACTTGTAAACCAAATTTTACATTTTTTCGAATTTTTTTACTATTTTTTTAGATAGGCTGTTTTTGGATAGTCAAGAATGTTCAGATCAAGTGATTTTCGAAAAAATAGTAAAAAAATTTGAAAAAATGTAAAATTTGGTTTGCAAGTACATATTCATTTTATAATCGTGTTAAACAGTTCGGATCGACCGTTAGAATTTTAAAAAGTCAAATTTTGAACCATAGCACGGGCCCAATCCGTGCTATGCATAGCACCGTAGCCTCACTCTTTTTCTTTTCTTAAAATTACAGTACAATGTAATGCACTCGGTTCAAACCACTTTTGTCGGGGGTGGCGTACAGCACGTCGGAATTTGGCACTGCAAGAAAATGGCGTACATGTTGATTATCAACAAATACAAAAAGAGGAGGGTTCAAACCACTTTTATAATGATTCTAAATAGCTAGCTATGGTTGCGCTATAGCTGCGCTATAGCTTTTTCGGACCTTAAAAACTATAGTGCTATAATCGCTATTTAGAACCTTGAATATAACTGAACGAATAATAGTTGATCGTGTTATCTGCCCCCGCCGAACACGGAACAGCCGAAGAAGATCCTGTAGTATAGTACCTATCTGATCTTAAATGTACGGTCTCGATCTGCTTGTGCTTCCGGATATATTCTAACAATTGGAGAGGAACGAGAATTGTTTGCACAAATCACCAGGCCTTTATTGTACCTCAAAGGATACGCACAATAATGGCCAGCGGGGAGCCAGCTCAGCTCTAGTCCGGAAATTCTGAAGCTTTTTCTATCTTTGCTTAATTGAAGTAAACTTGGGGTGAAAACGGTATGGATAATTATATTTGACCCGTATATACGAAAAATTAGATGTAGATATTTGATATTTGAGTGAATATGAATACTTATATGATTTTATATTTTAATTATTTGTATTCGAATAGTAGATATATATCATATAGTTTAATATATATTATGAAAAAAATATTATTATTCACCATTAAAATTAGATAAATATTATAAACTTTGGTATTTTTTAATATTATTTTAATAAATATCCGATCCGATCCGTATTTGTATATGTATCCGGCTGATATCCGATTCGTATCCGTATTCAGAAAATTAGAAAGAGATATATATATAATTTTACCACTATTTGCTTCGTATTCGCTCTGTTTTCACCCCCGGGTAAACTAGAAGGATTCTGGGTAAATTCGTTAATATTTTAGTGTTACCAATTATCAAAAGTTTTCTTTGTAATTTGCGATTACATTTAAAAAATTGAAATTTAAAATATAAGGTAGTAATATTTTCATAAGAAATGCGTCCACTTAAAATTTTATATATTTTTAATTCGTTTCGAAGAGAATGAAAGTACAAATAACGAATCCAGTAAGCTGTGATATATTTATTTTATTTAGTTTATTTCTAAGGCTCTGAACAGGAGTGTAGTCAGAATTTTCATCGGGGACAGACAAACAAAAAAATATTATTAATTTTTCATTTAATTTATTATTAGAAAAATATTGAAAACTAAAATTTCCAATGCATCTTTTGTTTTGAAACAGAAATCCCTTTTATTTTCAAACAATTCAGTAAAAATATCAAGGTAAAATAACTTTTATACTAACTAGCACGACTATATCAAACTAAATTAAAAATAACAAAGGCCTGGTACAAAGATATTTTAAAAATTAACTCGTAAGACCTATGTGTGTGTGTGTGCGCGCGCGCGCACACACACACACTTTTGCCTACCCAGAATATTAATTGGTAAGTAACTCTTACCGTTATTTTTTAAAGGTATACAATTTTATGTGAATTGATCCATCACAAAAAATATAATTTGAAGATATAGCTGTAAAGGGCTCGTGACATTTAACTAGTCCCGTTGAATGTGGAGATGGCCAGAAAATGTTCTTATTAGTGGTAACAAGATACAAACCTCGGCCACATAGATATCACTGCTCTTCTCTAGAAAAAGAAAAAGAAAGTCAAACCAGAGACGAAAATGAGAAGCAATCAAGCAATAAATAAGGATTAAAAAAAATCACAGCCCTGCTCCCCTCTCACCGTCCCTGTTCTTTAATAGCCAAACAAATACCAGTTTTTGCATACTTTGAGGTTGAGGATGACCTGCTGCTTTGCTTTATTCAGCGCATTAGTCAAAAATCAAAATCATGATATTTGTTATATAATTAAAAAGGCGATTTCAGTCCTGAATATATATCATTTGTTCTCGGATATAAACGGAGGAGTTTGGCTAGCATACTATCGACAATAAGATTACACGCACAATCTACTCTATAGTTGATGCGTTTCAGCGTTTATATACAAAGTTTTTAAAATTTTAAGTCATTTATTATAAAATTAAACGGTAAAAAAATAAAATTTAATTAGTTGATATGGATTTATTTATTATTATTGTTTTTTTATCGTTTGATTTTTTTTTAAATGTGTCTGAAAATTTATAATTTTATATGGAAACACATTATTAGATCGAAATTAGTAGATTGAATTTATCAAATCTATCAAATGAATTTATCATCCCGTGATGATTATTAATACTACTCAAAACAAAAATTCCGAAACACAATAAATAGTAAATAGTTTTGCTTTTCATGTATTCGAACGCATGAAAAATACTAATTTTTACAAATCATTTGGAAGATAATTGCGATGTACTGACTAAAGAAGTACTAGTGTTTATATAATATTTTAATGGAGTATTATTTTAATAGTTCCAAATTTCTCACCCCTAATAATCCCAAATTTTTTTGACCAAGTGTTAATAAAAGACTGAATAAGCAAGTGTACATTGGCACAATAAGCAAGTATGTACTAGTGTAATACTAAATATACATCGAGCAATAATCAAGCGTGCATTTTAAGAGGTTTGAAAATTAAATTTGGAAAATATAATGTGTAATGATCTGAACAAAACCACGTAACATTAATAACAATCACATCATAATTAAAATAAACAAGTGTGTATTGATGCTATAAGTAATAGAGACAAAAATGAGAAAGTAAATAGACACGATAGAGGGAACAAAGAAAAAAATAATAAATTAATTTCAGCAGTGCTATAAAATGCTGAATTTTTTTTGATATAAACTTAAGCGGAGGGACTAGCTACTGATTCTAATATCCAAGCAATGGAGCCGGAGTCAGAAATTTAAAATTAACCAAATAAATCAAACAGTTTACATTTTCACAAAAGGAAGTACTTTGTATTTAATAGAAAATATAAGGTGTAAGCGAAAATATATTACCGCTTGTTATTTCTGTTAATATCTTCTGAATAAATAAAGGGACTATACATTTTAGATTAAATTCGTCTGAGGCTGACAGGCTCAGTGCCTCTGCCTCAGCATATTTCTTATTCTAGAATTCATAGTAAATTATTATTATTATTATATTTAATGGCATCACTGTATCGGTATTCACTATTCAGTGACGCGGCTATCGCCACATGTGATGAGACTTAATTAATTTAAATTAGCATACGATTAAGAAAAGGGAATATAGACAAATTAATCCCTCTGTAAAGTCTGAAAAAAACACTGACCTCCATTAAAAGCTCTACCACCCTCTCTCTCTCTCCCAATCTCCACAGCTCTTATACAACACTCTCTCCCTTCTCCTCCTCTCCAAGAAACACAAGAGAGACCTAGATACCCAGTTCCAAAAGGCCCTTTGCTTTTTCTCATTTCAAATAAAAAAACACCATGCTCTGTTCTTACAGTCCGAAGCTTTTCTTCTTTCTCCTTTTACACCTATTTTTAGCAAATGCTGAACCAATCCCTTCTCTACCAAACCTCAGGAAGCTCTCTTTTCACGAGGGGTATACACAGATTTTTGGAGATAATAACTTAATGCTACACCATGAAGGAAAAAAAGTTCACATCTCTCTTGATGAAAGAACAGGTTTTTGTTTGCTCTTAACCCTTTTCATTTGTCGAATTTGTCAGAACCATCCTCTCATTGTGTGGTAGACAACTATAAATTGGAGTTCCTGTTCTGTTTGGTAAACACCTCTTTGGCAAAGTTGCATTAGACCCTGTTGCTTAATTTAATAGAATGCTTCACCATTTGAGGTGAATCTCCCTTGATGAATTGAAAGAACAGGGCTTTATTTTGTGATGAAGCTCGTCATTTGTTTAATGTGGAAAAACCCCTCCCATGTGTGGTAAACATATACATAATCAGGTTTGTAGGGTAGATGAATTATTGGGATGGATTTGAATTTATCCCTTTTTTGACTATATGCGAGAAGAGAGCAGTTAAAACTTAAAACCTCTCTAGATGAAATACCATGTTATTTTTTTTGTATATTTGGTTCTTTGGCAAAAGTTTGCATTTGGTATACTGAAGGAAATTTTCATAGAGCATTTTTAATTCTGTGTTCCACTAGGAATTTGGAAACAGAATAGTACCATATATTTTTGTGATATTATGAAAAACACCTTTATAGTATCTTTTTATTTTATTTTATTTTTTAGTAGAGTATGTGCTTTATTCTATTTTTTCTTGGTTAAAAAACCCACATTTTCTGTAAAATAGTGTTTATGAAGTAAGTTTTAAACCAATCTAAAGTTGCATGTTTGCCTTTTGGATTAAGTAGATGAATTGAGAGAATCATCCATGAGTTTTTCATAGATAATTTGGCTTAAATTGTACTATGACCCTGATTCTTTATGTAATGCTGCATCATCATGACAAGCACATGAGTTCACATGTTAATGAATAGAAGTATTTTCAATAATATTAACTTGTGCCATCTGCATTATAATAGCAGTCAAACGAATTATATTTTACCTTTGTTCTATTTCTAATAAATATGGTGTGATTATTATAAAAATAACAATACCAGTGTTATTATTGCTAAAGATAGGCCTATTAGCCTAGTAGATTATACTTTGTTTGTAATTTACTGTTTTATAATTTTGTAACGAGCCTTTTGTTTACTCTCAGAATTTGAATTTTCTAATTGCTTATAGGTTCTGGATTCCGGTCGCAAGAGAGTTATCTACACGGGTTTTTCAGCGCATCAATTAAGCTTCCCTCGGATTACACAGCTGGTGTCGTCGTAGCCTTCTATGTAATGAATTTTCTAACTTGCCCCAAATATATGTACCTGTGTTTTTATTTTAATTAAATTTTTATTTGTGCCCCCTATATAGTCTTAAACATCATACCCTGCAAAACAAGCACCGTTTGTCCATTTCCTATACATTTTCAAAAAAAAAGAAGATAAAACATGATATAATCACCTCTCCTCCCATATGAATTTCTTCAAAAATCTCAAGGTTAATATCTGTAGCTACAGTCATATAGACTATTCTGAAAATTTGCAGGGTATGACAGCATATTTTCATTGAACTGGGCATCGTAAAACCTTTCTTAAAAATATTCATTATGTTATTTAATTTATTTTGCTTTATAAATAGATGTCTAATGGAGATGTATACGAGAAGACACATGATGAGCTGGATTTTGAGTTCCTTGGGAACGTTCGGGGAAAAGATTGGAGAATCCAAACAAATGTTTATGGCAATGGAAGCACCTCTGTTGGGAGAGAGGAGAGATATGGACTTTGGTTTGACCCTACCGAAGACTTCCACCAATATTCCATTCTTTGGACCTACAATAACATTATGTAAGTTCTCTTCTGTTCACTTAAATGAAACTACCAAATTAAAAAAGAAAAAGAATAAACTGTGAATTTTAAAATCCAATGACACAGCCCCATACTGGTCGGTACAGTGTGGTCTGAATATGCACTAGCTGGGTATGGGTTGATATCCAGTAGTACACATATTTTACATTAAATTATATCACCTAGATCAAACTTCTTAAGCCTCCTTTATTATCTTAAGGAGGTTTGAGACTACAGAACATGTCATCCTTTACGAGGCTTAACCTTTTCTCTTAAGCCTCCTTTTTGCCATGGCTTACACCTGCTCGAGATCATAAAATGTGTCACCCCATGGCTTAATATATCCTTAATGAGGCCAAAGCTTTTATTTTGTGCATTTTGTCATTAAACATGGCCTTCTTAACAGAGCTGAAAGTCAAAGCCTGCCAATCTTGTCATGTTAGTTTCATCATGTATATCTTAAAACTGAAATTAAATGAAACAAGAATACAATCAGTACCAAAATAGCTTCAAAGGACAGCTCAAAATTTAGTGAGGAATACAATACTCACTTTCTTCTCATTATAACATGCAGATTCTATGTTGATGATATCCCCATAAGGGAAGTCGAACGGATTCCATCCAGTGGGGCCTACTTCCCCTCAAAACCCATGTCTTTGTATGCCACCATTTGGGATGGTTCCCAGTGGGCAACCTCTGGAGGCCGCTACAAGGTAAATTACAAATATGCCCCTTACATTGCCGAATTCACTGACCTTGTCCTTCATACATGCCGAAACCATCAAGCATTGCCATGTGAAAGTGCTTCATTGTTGTCCCCAGAGCAAAGATTGTCAATGGAAAGCTTTAGGAGGCGGTACATGACTTATGGGTATTGCTATGACAGAATAAGGTACCCAGTACCGCTGGCAGAATGCCATGTGGGACCTGAGCGAGAACTCTATCTTATGTCTGGAGAGTCACGTGCCTATGAGCGCCGACGCCACATGAAACGCCGCGCATGGAGGGGCACTGCTGATCCTGGATTTTGACTTGAGAGTTAGTTTGAGAGTGTAGATTTAGGAGAGGATTATTTTGCATTTCTTGTGTACTTTTGCATTAGTTAATTATTGTATTGGTTGGTGTATAGGGGATTGATTTATTCTATTTATTGGGATTCTTTCGGTATATGGGCTGTTCGTTTACCGTGAGATACTACTTTCTTCTTGGGGATTCAAAAGAGAAAAAAAATTAATATAACAAGTCCTGGAAAGTTTAAAACTAATTTTTTTGTACCCGCACCAGTGGTCGAAATTCAATTGCAAGTCGGATGGCATATTTTGTTTTGACTGTCATGGTTAAATTAAAAGGACATGCCTTAGATGCACAGGATAGATATCTTAAGATAGTATATTAAAATGGATGATTTGGATCTCACTTGGGAAGTGTGATACTTCACTGGATCCGAGATCCTCTTAACCCATCCCCTTTATAAATCTCATTAGAGTTGTCTGCTGGAATTTTCTAGCGAAGGCAAGCAGCATATAAGCTAAAATATGACATATCCTCTGTTCTTTTGTAGTGAAGCAATAGGAAAAATATTTTACATCAAATAACACATGAGCTTGAACAAGTTCTCTCTGAGTACTTGCCGAGTAAAACTTAATAATTATAACAAAAACTTTATGTTTTTGCTCACTATATCTCTATATGAGAGGTATTAGGATTTAGGAATAATGACCTATAAACTTCGATCCTCATATCATCTTTTTTTTTTTTGTTAATTTGAAATACTTGTTATCATGCTATAAACTTCGATCCTCATATCATACTTGTGAAATTATTTTATAGCATCGTAGGCGTCAATTGCTTGATTTATTTCGAGTATAATTCCTCAAATTTATTACTCTACAAGGTTATTATCGGAGACATTTAAAGCTGGAAGCTAGCACGTTTTTTCTATTCTTGTCCTTTGTTTGCGCCAATTTTGAGGCCAAGTATATTTTTAAAACTACAACAAATTTATGTTCTGTAAAGGACCCAATTTCAATGATGCTCTCATACAATCAATTTAAAAAAAAATACTGAAATAGTTGAGTTTGTATGAATTTTCATTTTTATAATTTATAAAGATATTCCTTTTAGAAAATCATCTACAAAATCTCAAGGCAAGAATCAGTTGAGTTGGAAAGTCTTATACCAAACATAGGATGATCCAGGAAATTCAATCAATGCACGGCATCAAAAATTTTAAGAGTTTGAAAATTAATTTAACAGCCTAATTCTGGCACTCGTAGTAAAAATTACGATCATTTAAAACACCCCTCCTATCCCTTCCCACAAAAAGAACAAAACCCTGTTCCCTCTCCTGTCATATCTATTTACCTTCTTTTCTACTTGCCCCCAGAATCAGCTTCAGCAGTCCCATTATCCTCCCCTCCATGTTTTATCTCCTCATTCTCAGTAATAACCGCACTGGCTGTCTTGGACTCGCTGAAAGTTCCGTTAGGCTTTGAGTCAGGTTCACCGGAGGCCTGGAAACTTTCCGGTAGACCACTCAATGGAGGTGGTGGTGGTGGGAGGAATACACCAGTGCCAGGTACTAGGGGGTGAGGAGCTGCCTGTGCCAGTGGTGTCACTACTGCTACTGCTACTGGTGCAGGGGTAACCACTTGTGGAGCTGGTACAAAAATCGGCTGTGCTGCCTCAGGCAGGGTTGTTACAAACCCATAGTGCTTATGATTAGTATTGGGATGGGGGAGGTGATGGTTAAAGGGTCGGGCCGATGGGTGAGGGTTCCATGGTAAGGGAGGGGAAGAGCTGGAGGTAGGGTTAGAAGTAATGGAGTGGTTGCGTCTTGGCTGCGACTTGCCAAAGGTTAGAACAACTCGTTCCTTCCTCATAGAAGGGATAGCACGTCTCACCATTTCAGTACCTCTGCTACGTAACACTACAAGATCCCTTTACAAAAATGATATACAAAAGTCAGTTTAGACAGCACTTATTTTAAAATGAAAAAAAAAAATCAATATTTAGTAGCCTCGTGATTTATTGTTTGGGAGTACTATTATTAGCATTACTGTTAATACTTTCTATTGTTGTTGTTGTTGCTGCTGCCTTTGTTGTCATTATAATTTGCTAACCTTATTTGTTTTGGAGATACTGCTCGTCTCTTTGTTTTAGCCCAAAACGTTAACAAAGTACAAGTAAATTAAAAAGGCATTTAAGCCAAAAACTGATCAAACAATGAAGAACTCAAGGCTCAAGTGTCATCAAATGATAGGCCACAAATCAAGTATAAAAAGCTACCAAAGGTTTTACCCGGGATAGTACTTCAAAGTTGTATATTCTTGATCTAAAAATAAGGCCCTGTTAGCTCCTAGTTTTTATAAAGGCATAATTTATTTTGACCATGGTTTCCTGAATTTTATTGTATGGTCTGCCATGGTTTAAGGAAGCCTAGAAAGTCTGCAGACAAGTGAAAAAGTATTCATCGGAAGCCAGGTTTACATTGTACATGAGAGACCCACCTCAAACCACATGGCACACATGGACAAAGAAAAAAAGAGAGGTGGGAGGGGGAGAGAGAGAGAGAGAGAGAATGGCACAAGTCAAATTGAGACATGAAATGAGTGATCAAAGCTTTTACAACATGAAATGAGTGAATGGCACAAGTCAAATTTCAGTGACACTGAGGCAACTCAATTATTGTAAAAAAGAAATTTTAACACTGGATTGTTTAGAGGAACATAGAATACTGGAGCAACAGGAGTTTCAACTGAGAATTCGGTTGAGAGCCCGAGCCTATGAGTTGGCAGTACTAATTGAGACACGTTGGAGACAGAGCGAGGTGCAAGTGGCTCAAACATGGAGACAGAAACACACATTTTTTCCATGCTTTTACGTCAGCTAGATCAAGAAAGAATGCAATTCTTTCACTAAGCCATGGTGAAGAAACTACCTCCGATCAGCTGCAAATAGCAAAGGCCTTCTATGACTCCCTAAAAAACCTGCTGAGGAACTCCAAACAGACGATTCAGTTCGATCCTCAAAACCTATATAAAAACCAAAGGGACTTAACTCATCTGCAGAGGGAGTTCCAAGTGACTGAAGTTGCAAGTGCGGTTCAGAGCTTGGCAAACAACAAGGCCTCCAGCCCGGACCGTATCCCGAACGAATTCATCAAGATTTTCTGGAACGAGATAAAAGAGGATATAATGGAAACAGTAAGATCTTTTCATAGTAACCGATTAGACCTGCAAGGAATGAATTGTGCAGATATCATAATGGTTCCTAAGAAGGAAGTTCCAATTTCGGTTGATGATTACCGGCCTATTAGCGTGGCGGATGTTGTTCCTAAACTGCTATCCAAATTGCTTGCAAACCGCCTAGCAAGTGAACTACCAGATCTAATATCCCCTTACCAAACGCTTTTGTAAGAGGTCGCCATATTGCTGAATCCTTTATATCAACAAAAGAAACCCTGCAATACATCTCTACTTTAAAAAGACCGGCACTTTTCGTGAAGATAGATTTCTCTAAAGAATTTAATTCAATACACTGGGGGTTTCTCACAAGGGTAATGAAGGCGAGGGGGTTCCTGGATAAGTGGATCGGATGGATCGACATGCTCCTAAAGACTGCAACCTCTAGAGTAATAATCAATGGCACACCTCTAGAGTAATTTTCTCACAAACAAGGACTGCGGCAGGGGGACCCTCTGTCCCCCATGCTGTCCTTAATCGCAGCAGATGTACCGCAACAGATGGTGTTGGCAGTAAACAAAACCCTAAATATATCTATAGCCCCAAAAATCCCCGAGTCGATTATGGCACTTCAATACATGGACGACACGGCTTTCATAGTGAGCAGGGACGAGGTATCACTGATAACCTTCAATACACGGACGACACGAAGATGTCGGGATAACAAATAAATTACAAAAAAGCTCCTTTGTCCCGTTTAACATGTCAGAATTTGAATCTCAGAAGGCAGAAGCAATATTGGGGTGCGATCAAACCACCCTACCCGTCATGTACCTTGGAATGCCCTTACCGGTGAAGAGACCGGCAAGAAGTCTTTTCATTCCCTTGATTGAGAAATGGAAAAAAAGTTGCAAGGATGGAAGTCCAAAATGATATCACGAGGAGGTAGGCTGCAACTGGTCAATTCGGTATTATTGGCAATACCTTCTTATTACATGTCATGTTTAAAAATTCCCAAATGGACAATTATCCGAATGGACAAAATCCGTAGAGATTTCTTATGGCCAAAAATGGGCAACGAAATAGGGGAATGTCACTGATTAACTGGCCAACCGTGTGCCTGCCGAAGCAGTTAGGAGGAATGGGGGTGATCGATTTAGAAATCCAAAACACATGCATGCTTTTACGGTGGTGGTGGTGTTTGTACAACAAACCTCAATCAATGTGGTGTCAAATAGTATGTAAGTTAAGAAGGAAAGGCAGGGCAGTAAACGGACCGAAGTTCTGGATGCGCATAGGTTCATTCTTTTGGGGAAACTTACAAAAAATAAAACATTTTTTTCACTGGGGTTGTTTTTCTATAATTGGCAATGGAAGAACCATTTCTTTCTGGTTCGATTCAGGGGGGGGGGGCATGCCAAAGAGGAAACTTTTTGGGGAAAAATTGGAAACACCAAATCCAAATATCTCTTTAAGAGATGCAATACAGAGCCAAAATATAAGGGATGAGGATTGTGAAGTCATGGACCAGGTTGTGTTGAATAACCGGGAGGATGCGCTTTACTGGAGGTTCTGTGTATCGGGTCAATTTACAACCAAGTCCACCTACATGGCAATCATTGAAGGGGGCAAAATTTCTTGGAAACACTCTAAAATCTGGAAATATAGGGTTCCTCAAACGGTTAACATATTTTGCTACCTACTGCTAAGAAACAGGATACAAACAAAGCAAAACCTAAGAAGGGGAATGAACTGCGAGACAACATGCATGATGTGCAACAACTGCCCAACTGAATCGGATGCTCATTTAATTTTCCTATGTCCTTATGCAATTTCGATGTGGTTTTACTTAGGCATCAGAGGAGATAGCATCATACCGGCAAATCAAATGTCAGTTAGTGCAATCTGGAGCAAGTTTCAACAAAAGGCGGCCTACAGGGGGACAACGTTAAAAAATACATGGCACGTATCCTCTGTGCAGTTTGGGCACTGTGGAAACAGCGGAATGAGGTCTTGTTTGGCGGATAAAAAATACCTCCCAAGATGTTGGCAGAGAGAATTGAACAGGATGCAAAACTATGGAAAACATACTGTTAATGGTGTTAATGGTGTTAATGGGTTAATGGGTTTATGTTATGCAATCTCACAAGTTTTGTTGGATAGTTTCCAATTAGGTGGTGCAGGAGAGTAAGTCCTGGTTCCTCTGTTTTTCTTCGTTTATTGCCTATGTGGTTATTTCTATTTTCTTTCTTTATTTGCTGTCATTGTTAGCATATGCGTTGTAATGATGTGTGAGTGTGAAGATGAAAGACTGTGTAGACATAATTTTCAACTAATATAGATTGGCAGCCACTGCCAACTTTCTCAGAAAAAAAAAACTGAGAGAGAGAGAGAGACCACATGTCACAAGAAATAAGTAGCAAACTTAAAAACTTTTCGCAGATTAGAGAGCCATTTTTGGGGATTGTGCTCCCACTGCAAATCAGCAATGAAGCTACACAAACCAGCAAAACCACAGAAGTCATGTGGTTTTGCCTGGACTAGCGATCCATCGGCAGTATACCATGGATTTTATTGATAGTACCGAACAGTGCATGGCAAATCAACAGTAGTTCTCAAAAACCAGGTTTGTCATAGTGAAAATTGTATCAGCAGTCAGACCCTAAATCCCCACACCGGACCTAACTTTTTTTAAAGCAAACCAACCTTACAAAAAACCAAATTAAGGACCTTGAAGCAAAGATGAGAAGATTCTTTTACAGGTGGGGTCTTTGTAAACCAATCAATTGCGCTAAGAGCTTAAGCAGTCAGCGTAAGCAGGTCATTTGGTGTTATTATTAACACTACCCCTTACATGCCCCAGTTTGTTCAAAGAGCCATCACTTACATGATTTTGGACACTACATTTAGGGTATAAATCCAGAAAAAGGCAGCACCTGAACTTGACCAATCAGAATTAACTGAGAAATCAACTCAATTTTGGGTAAATTAACACCAAAAGGACCAAACCCTAGTGTCAACCTGGATTAAAACCCAAAGGACTGAGACCCATAACCACACGTACCAACCCAAGTGTCAATCTGTCTTCTTTAATAATGGCTGTTCTGAAATTTCTCTGTTTTGTGAACTGATTTCTACTGTTTTGTCTCTAGAACTATGATTTGTAGGGTCTGTTTTGTAATATGTGGATTATGTTTAGGATCTCTAGGTAAGCTTTCTTGCTTGCCTTTGGAAGTGGCACTCTTGGTATCCAAACTAACTCTGAATGGTTTCAATATGAAATCGGTGGGGTTTCCCCGCTATTATATAAAAAAAAACCGAGAAACCAACTCAACCTGAACCCTGAATGACTGGAACCTATCCTGATCTACCCATTTACAGCCTCTATTTGATACATTTGAAGGAAAATGAAAATTAAGCTCAGAGATGTAAAAAAGGTTGAGAAATACGAAGAAGCATATTGCATAAATAACAAGGAAAGAAGGTTAAGTTAGAGAATTAAAAAAAATTCAGAAGTAGAAATGAATAGATACCCTGGGGCGAGAGACAGCTTCAAAGGACCTCTATGGTCACCTTTATAATCAGACGTGATCTGACGCCCAAAAACCATATCACA
This sequence comes from Carex myosuroides, assembly GCA_028015225.1. Lineage (NCBI taxonomy): Eukaryota > Viridiplantae > Streptophyta > Magnoliopsida > Poales > Cyperaceae > Carex > Carex myosuroides. The sequence continues at coordinate 4,125,704 of CM051474.1, read as the reverse complement.
CTCGGTCAAACACAAATTACAAACAGGCCTCCCGTAGCAGCTCGGCCACATATTTGGATGGGCATAGTCACCCTGTAGATCAATCATGCACAATTAGCTAACTGCAAAAACAAAATAAAACAAAAATCCAAGAAAAGTATGCAGTGGCTATATACAAAGTATTATTAGCAGAAGGATTAATTATCTTGTACATAAAAGTCCATCAGTGTGACAGTATGTATATGTGAAGAACAGTACAGCGCATGTTACAGTATGGTATCAATCAATATCTACTGCTTGACATGACCAGCCAGTACCTGCATGGTGCATCCAGCCAAAACAATGACTTAGAAAAAAAAAAAAGGCACCTCGTTAAAGAAGTCAATGATGCAATAGTCAGGTTTGAAAGGTATCACTTGGAGATGAACCAGCTGATCCAGCATGTCCTGGACCATTCCTGGAATAGCCTCCACCTTCCTCTCTACAGAAGAAAGGTTTCTATTATTAATAATAATTAGATGATGACGACCGCAGTGTAATAATAATGTTACTAATGATAAGAACAAGCAAGAACAATGATAACAACAACAATAATACAAATTTGTGGCAACATCAACATAACAATGCTTCATGAGCACGGAGGGATTGACTAAGTTGCATGCACTGTACAAATTAGCTCTATTACAGGTACGGTATTCCATCCATTTTAGAACTTCAACATGTTGGAACAGACTACTAAATTTGACCATAATTAAAAGATTTAGTAATGTTTCACCATCAATACTTTTTAGTATAGCAAGGGGAAAAAAAGTCGCAAAGAAAAAAAAAAGAAAGGATAAATTTTGTTACCTCGAGAAATACCAGGAGTATGTTCTTCATCAAGGCCTTCAATCACAGGGACACCTAACTGAATGATTTCTCTTCCATGACCTTTGTTTGGTCTTTTTGCGAGTATAAATGTCTGACCTGTTAAGAACCAATAAACAAAGGGAAAAATATTGCAAGGCTGCAAAACTAACCACAGCTAATTTGTCCATTACAGCATGTTTAAATGTTATTAACTTCTTTGTGTTTAATTAAGGTTTAAGCAGGAATCAAATTGATTGATTAAACACCATGATCTTGGCAGTGACATTGTATCACCAATATTGTAACAGTTCAACCTGCTATAGGTACTAGTATTCTATATAGAAATACCTTGAAGCTCACCACAGCGGCCTTTGTCCCTAGTTTCATTTACCCAGGAAAGTATCCTTTTAGCATCAGATATCTCGACTAACTCCTCGTATATCTTTAGCCCATCAACAACATTAACCTACGCATACCAATGTTATGTTATATACAATGCTGGTTGGCATATGACAATGCCATCATTCCATCCATTATAACATTTGGGCACAGTTCTGAATAGCAGCGATATGTCCATTTTATCAGCTTTTGCGGTTCTAACACCAAAATTTTATGAAATTTAGGCAATATATGCAACCTGATATTGAATTCTTATTTGAAGACCATGCATGCTGATATTATAAAATGTAGTCCACCTTTTATTCATCCAAAAATGCAACATATCCAAAAAGAAAAATGAAAAATTCTAATCAACTGAAGGAGAGCAAGCTTGCTTCACCATCCAGATTAGAAATGATGGTGATAATAATTAAATAAACGATATAAAATTTTCATTGAAATCAGACTAGTGTGACAAATAATTCTTAAGTGTCTTAAGATGTTATCGTTTTCATTTTTCTATGGTACTTGAGAGTTTGCTAGTATTTAGCGAAGTATTCCAGAAATATTTTGCAAGTTGTATATTAGATTAACATTGCTAAATGAAGAAACTTTGAAGGGTGGTACATTTTGTTGGGCAGATGCGGCTGCAGTACAAGAATATAAATTTGTTTGTTTTTTGTTTACATGCAAACTTAGATTTAAAACAAAATGTTATCGTGGTTTATTGACCATTTTGTGACCCCCCCCCTCCCCACCGACAAAATGTTACCTGTATAAAACTCCACCCCCCAAGGCCCCCAACCAGTAAGAACTACGAAACGCTATTAAACATTGTATGAAAATTGCATGTAGCAGCAGCCAATCAACATTGTACGTAAATTACACAATTACGATAAAACATACCATTTTCCCCATGCCTCTTAAACTTACTCCAAGCAAGTAAAGAATGGACTACTTAGTTATAAAGCTCTATTCATTGTTCTCTCTGAACAAGTCTAACCGTAACCCCGCCTTTAAGACTCTTCAAACAATAACAAAGGAATGGTTGCTGAACAGAAGGGAGGAAAAAAGAGAGAAAGGGGGGAAAAGGAAATGGAGATTACCACCTTGGTCCCATCAATTGTCTCATTACAGACAAATTCTTTTGGCATCGTTTTCTTCTCTTTAGCGCTAGATGGAATTCTGCCCCCATTTTCACTGCTACCATCTATATAGTAAAAAAAGATATACCAAAATTGAGCTCACAGATGAAGACAGGCAGAGGAGATAATTGAGACATGGACCTTTCAGTTTGATCTTATCAAGGGTCTGAAACAATTTCGACCACATTCAGTACCAGTATGTACCGGCTGAGATTTTGGTCAGTAACATTCACATGCACATCCCAATTTAGCATGTATCATTCACACTTGAGAGTTCAACTTGCCTGATAAAATTGGTCATACATAAACAACAGGTGAAGATAGTAAAAGGAGTCACCTCTATGAGATGTGGCATGGTTTTCATCTGTTATAGTGGACATACAGCTCTCAGATTCAAACGAGGTTTCTCTTTCTCTTTCCTTTGACCCATTGTTTGCCTCTGACAGTGCATCACTAACTAAAATGGTATTCATGGAAAAACAAATGAAAGATTAACCAAATACCAAAATCAGACAACACCAAGAAACATGAACCCAAATGATTGTTTATTGACAAGTAGTTAAATTTCACAGCAAAAGCAAGGATATCGGATTAACCTACATAATAATACATGGTAATAAAGCTAACAAACATATCACCTTGGTAGTTAACTAAACAAAATTGCTCAACTTATAAACAACATAACCATGCTAGTGTAGTTCTACTCTGCTCTTTTTTTTTTTATTTACTTCATTTCCTTGAGCTCTTTAATTAAAATTCGTAGGAAGAGGTTAACCTAGGAATGTAACATAGTCATGAAGGTGCTCGTTTCTTCACTGTAACACCTAAATAACTTTTGCTATGAATAACTAAATTTTTTGTCTGGTTTTGTTTTGCAATCAATCATAAAGTTTTAGTTATCAATGCTCATATAAAATGCTCTTCCAAAACAATTTCCTGAAAAATTACAACGAATTTAACACTTGTCAGCTCTATTAACAAAACAGGTGTGTGATTATAGCACATATTTGTAATTTTCACAATATATCTCTCTGATTATTGGAAAGTATACTAAAGAGTAGTGATTTCAGGGAACTAGATTCTTTTTGGTAATATATCAATATCACAAAAAGCAAAATATGGGAAATTAGACGGAAGAGTAGTGTTCTCTACAACAAAAAAGGTTTCTGAAAGATAATGAAAGTACTCCAACTCCAACCTTCCTCAGATGATCCACCACAGCCGACACTGACGTTCTCCCGGGTTGTGGCCGAAGTTAATCTGTTGTTGTTAAAATAACGCCTGTTATTAAACCCTGATCCGTTATTATACCCGGATCCATGACCGTTCCCATGCCCGTAGCTCATACCATTCATCCCATGCCTTCTACCGCCACGTGACAGTGCATGCGAGCTCTGTTGTTGATGTGGCACCAGCGGCGCTGGGCCCGTCCCCTGCTGACGACGCCACGTGGAGTGCTGAAGTGCGATCGCCACTTCAGCAACAGGAAAGTACTGTTGGAGGTGGATAAGCGGGACCCAGTGTGCCCGGCGTTGCTGTAAGGACGCTGCCACGTGGTCGTACTCCCCGGGGCCACCAGTCAACCTCAGGTGGGAGAGAAGAAGGTCTATTATGGCATTTGCAGCTGCGAACTCAGCACGGAGCCAGGAGATAAAGAGGTCTCTCTCGTCGGAAATGGATACGGTGGCAGGGGAGGTTACGGAGGGAGGCGGCACCGCTGCCATGGTAGCTGGAGAAGCTGGAACCGCAGCTGACATTGTTACAGTGCGAAGCGAGATGCGGAGCTAGTAGGTGAGGTATAGCATTGTGTGAGATGGTAATGTGGTTGAAAAGTCCGGACACAGGGAAAGAGGAAGAGGTGGGAAGTGGGAACGGAGATCTAGGGTTTTGTTTAGCGGAGGGATGGAGACTGGAGAGAAGGGAACGGGCAAAGGGAGCTTTGCTATGTGGACATAGTGCAATGTTTAATTGTAGGATTAATCCGAAATTTTTAAAATACCATCCATCAAAAAATAATAAACCAAAAAACACATATTTGTAGAAATTTCAGATTTACCCGAGCCGAAATGTGAAGGGGCTGCCATCACGTTTCGGCTCCACAAAAATCCGAATTTTCCAATTATTTCGGGTGAAATTTATTGATTTGTTTAATAATTTTCAAAAATAGAAAGAACAAATAATAACTTGAATATATTATATAGAATATCAAACAAAATAGATAAAATATTTTATAATTTAGATGTACTAGAAGGACTTTGAAATATTTTCCAGGCATGATTTTTCCCGACTGTAAAAAAAATTAAACTATTTCTTGGTGTGTTACTGGAAAAAAATAAAAATACTTTGGATCTGAATTATTGATCCCGGTTCAAAAGTCACTTCTAGTAAATAAATAAATTATTGTGGTCCTTCTAGTACATTCAAATTCTAAGGTACTACATTTATTTTGAAAAAAATAATTTGTCATCATTACGAAATATCAAATCAATTTTTTTTTCCAAAATAGATAAAGTATCTTACAATTTGAATGTACTAGAAGTATCACGATAATTTATTTATTTACCTATAAGTGACTGTTGAATCGGTATCAATAATTTAAATCCAAAATATTTTTAATTTTTTTCAGTAACACACCAAGAAATAGTTTAATTTTTTTTTCAACCGGGATAAATCCTGCCTGAAAAATATTTCAAAGTTTTTCTAGTACATCTAAATTATAAGATGTTCTTTCTAACATATTCAAATTATTAGTTATTTTTTCTAATTTTGAAAATTATTAAATATATCAACGTGAAATGGTTTTTGCGGGGCTGCAACGCGAAATGGTGGCTCCCCAATAATGGGGTCGCCATTTCACATTGCGTCCCGAGTAAATCTGAAATTCTGCAAAAACAGTGGTCTTTTGGTTTATTTTTTTTTTTGACAGTATATTTAAAAATTTCGGAGGATTAATTGATGAAACAAGAAGGTAGCAATGGCATTGGCCTGTAATTCCTAATGGCTAAACTGAGTAATCCATATCTTGTACATGATGTCATATAAATTTACTACGTAATATTTAGCTGATATTTAATTATCCTTGTCCTTTATTAAAATTTTAGAGCTCTTTAGTCAATATAAAATTAAGCATTGAATCGCTATCTACCAAAAAGTTTAAACAAATATAGGTATTGCTCAACTAATTATTTAAAAACTAAAATTTAATTATTTTTTAATTTTCATAAATTAAAAAAATATATCTCTGAGTTTACAATGGAAGATAACATTTAACTCGTTTGACTTTTTTTTTTTTACTTCTTCAATATACATAATGCATATAATCACATGACAATAACAACATGTTTTATTGATTATGTTATTTAAGAATTAGTTAATAAAGTGACTTGATAATATAATTATTATGCCAAAAATAAATTTTATTAGTGTGGACAGAAATTCAAAGCGAAGATTTTATGATTGCAAAATACAAATATATATAACAAAGGAAAAAACTATATATAAATAAGAAATATTTCATGCAATTTAACAACTGGTGAAAGCAGTGAACTTCTTATAAATAAGGTGCTTTTTTTTTCCATAAAATATGATTACTTTTGTTAAATTTTAGAATACAACAACTGAAACATTCTCACGAGGAACCTGTTTTATCACCTGGTGGACCTATTTGTTTATGGTACTCTTGGTGTATCGTAATTTTTTTGTATCTCTAGCTCTTGCACCCGGACTGAAGCATATTAAGCTCGAATAAGTATTAAAATGGTGGAGACCGAGCAGGTGGGACCCGCGCTATTTCTCCTACGGCCTATACTCCATCGTGGTCGAGGTGTAACCAGTCTAACTCTACAAAGATGCGCATCTATAGAGGAAGATTTTAGAAACCGGGAGTGCCTGGGCAGTACTGGAGAGGTGCATGGAGTTCGTGCTCGCGGTCCTTTGAACGATATTGACGGTCCAAACTTTAAAGTGTGATGTGGAAAATCTTGGGCTGCATCGTGACGGTCAAAATTGACTCGTGCTTGAACGTGCGGTGGATTTTGAATCGTTGATTTTTCTTCTGGTTTCCAAGTGAGTAAAAGAAGGTGTCGGTTAGTCATTAGTTTGTTGGCACTCGCCAGGGGTTCTAAACCAAGTCCCTAGACCCGGTCTTTGGTGTTGAATATGAAATTATGAATTGTCCTGGTCAAAAGTTGTTGAACACGACTAATTCTAGATTCAAATTATCTATTGATAATGTTGTATTAGGTTCATATGAGTCATTTTAAATTTTCTATCATTTACTACTGTAGTATTTTTAAGAATTTAATGGGCAAATTCGCATTTTGAAAATTTTAAAATGATGTATGTGGACAACTAATCTAAACCAACTTAAATTGAAGAGCTTTTTAATAGGCTATAACATGACAAAGAATTAAGTAATTGCAATACAATTAAAATATAATTCATATAAAAGTATTATACATAACTCTAATTAATATATCTAATTAAACAACTATAACTGGCATCAAGCCATGTGTCCAAATGAAATTTATTTCTCCACATGCTTCAATTAGTCATAATTCACAGTTAAATATGCAGTGAAAAGATCATGTGACGATTGTTTATCTTGAGAAGTTTTTAACATTTCCTAAATTAATTTAAAAATTAGAAAAATATTTTATATACGTTGTTAGACACATATATGATTTAATATCGTTTGATACATCATCATACATTGTTAATTTTTAGATCGATGAAAATTTAAATTCTAATGATGAACTGAACCAATTGTACAAAATTTGACCACATATATAAGCATAATATTTTTAATGGGTGTTAATGTTGTCAAAAAACTCCTAACAAATACTGCCATTTTCTCTTTCATAATAGATAAGATAATTTCATAATTTAAAACAAAAATATTAGACCATCACGCAAATACAAATTATAAAAAAAATGTAGATCCTACCACTGTTGTTAGATAAATATTATATTATTATTTGAGCTAATATTAAACTGTATTATTATATAGCAATGTAGTTAGTTATTTTAGTAAGGATAATTTTTTCTATTAAACATGCTAAAATTTCTAATTTCATAACTACATTTATATAGTGTATACTTTGCTGATCTCATTTCAGCTTTGTTAACGATATAATTTGATCTTTTTTTTATATAAAACATGTCCTAATAAGCCGTGAAAATAAAAATTTTGTTGAAAATGGCGATTAAAAAACCTAACCAAATCGCTTGAATGATATCGTTTACGTTAATACTCAATTACTCATGAAACAAGTCCAAACAAAAAGTTCCCGCGTGGCTGCGTACTTCATTTTCTTGGTAGCCTGAGTATGTCGGTAGTAGCCGCGTTTCCTTTCTCATTTCTCATTAGTCATTAGTCATTACGACCTTCTCTTCCTTTTGCAACATTCACAGATATAACCCCGTGAATTATTAAAATCTGTAGATGACATGCAGAATTTTACTATTTACCGTCGTGGTCGTTCGTCATAGGCTTCTTGGATCCCAAAAGCAGGAAGCATTAAAGATAAAAGTTGACTAAAGTAAATCAATCAAGCACGTGATTCAACAAGGTGAGTTATATTTCAATAATATATTTTACCACGAACCTAAAATGAGTTATATCAATTTTTTTTTAAATAAAGGATGCACACGGCCGAAACTTTATTTTTATCATCTTAAAAAAAAAACAAATAACTTTATTTTTGAAAAAAATTTGATATTTATCGTGAATGGCGGATCAAATTTGGAACCATATCGGTCCGCCATTTTAATTGGTGGACCTATTTTTTTAAAATAAAGAATATGTCGTATTTGTTTTTATTTAGAGCATCTACATTCTTGGTACTATTGGAGTTTCTAATCTGATGTGGCAGTTTTTAATTCAGTTTTAGAGATGTGAAAGTGTTCTTATTTAGAAAACTATGCAGTAAAGTTTATTATTAAGAAACTGTTTATAAATTTCTTATTGATTAAATAATTGGCTCAAATTATTTATCCTTTCTAATTTATTGCTGATGTGCCTTAATAGAAACTCTAAAATTAATTTCAAAAATGTGAAAGTTATAAACTGTAGAGACCTTAATTTTTAAAAAGTGATTAACAGTTATTTAGAAACTCATTTGAGTTGCTAGGATGTAGATGCTCTTATGTATCGTTCTCGATTAAAAAATATAACAGCGGTTGTGCAAAATGTTTCATATTCACTAGAGTTAAAGAATTTTTTATCTTGTGCATGCATTAAGCATGATTTTGTGACTGCATTATGTGATGATTTATTTTTCGATATGATGAAGTGTTATATGGTAATTTACAAAAAAATATGCTCAATTATCATTCAATGAATCTTGGTAAACATATTTTTCGTAAAGAGTCAGACTTTATAATGATATAAATGCCCTTAATTCTTATTCATTGTCATCCTATAAAATTTGGTATCAATTGCAAATTATTCATTAACACCTTACTATATAATTTTATTCTTGCACTAACCGATGAACATGTCGGACCAAAATATACACACAACAACAAAAATATAATGAACAATATGGAGCCAATAAGAACACAATGTTTTTCAATGTTAAAAAAAAAAAAGTTAGGTGCGCGTTCAATTGGCGGACAACTAAATTTCGCAAATTGAATTGGCGGACGGGTAAACACTGTTTTTTCTCAAAAAATAGAGTTATTTGATTTTTTTTGAGATGGTAAACATATTTTTTTTGGCGCAGACTGTAAGCACTTCAGTCGAGAGATATTTGTTTTATGTTTTCGGTAACACATGTTTGACTAGTAACCAAGAACGTGCTGATTTCATGACTTTGAAAAAAGACCGAAATTTTGTGATAAGTTTTAGATCTGCTCTTGATTTAAATTTTTTAATTCTATTTAATTATGTCTAGTCAAGTCGTCTAATTATCTGTGTTCTGTTTTTGGTAGCATATGTTTGACGAGCAACCGAAAGCTTGCTGATTTCATGACTTTGAAAAAAGACGAGATTTTGTGGTAAGTTTTAGATCTGCTCTTCATTTAAATTTTTTCATTCCGTTTAATTATGTCTAGTCGAGTCGTTTAATTATCTGTGCTCTGTTTTTGGTAGCATATGTTTGACGAGCAACCGAGAGCTTGCTGATTTCATGACTTTGAAAAAGACGAGATTTTGTGCTAAGTTTTAGATCTGCTCTTCATTTAATTTTTTTCATTCCGTTTAATTATGTCTGGTCAAGTCGTTTAGATTTTATTAAGTAAATAAAGTATTACCTTGGTAATACCATGTTGTTAATTTTATATTTTTCTGAATTTTTTTATATTTCTAATTGCATTGCGCAGTTTAATTCAAATATAAACACATACAAATTGTATTCATAAACTACACATAATTATTTAAAATAAATATATATTAATAGTTTATTTATAAACACATCTACTATGATCCTTAATTTATGTTCAATATAAAATATACATAATTAACTCGCAATAAATATATACAGTTACATATAGAGTCGGATCTTATCTTACCCTAAATATACGGTCAACCCGGTCCGAATCTAAACCCGGTTTGATCCTATTCACCGATGTTTCAGACTGAACAAGCCGACCATTGGACCGAAGGACAGGCCGGACGGATCGTGGGCTTTTTTACAAGGTTCTTCGAGATAGCTGAGCTGAACGCAATCCCTTCTTCTTGCGGATCGCGTTAACAAAGCATTAAGTTCCGATTACGGTCCAATGGCCCATGACGCTCGTCCATTCTGAGTGGCACTGAAATGAATCAAAAGGGGTAATTATTTTAACAGAACAGTTTTGATTTCACGCAGCGCACTTACTATATACAGAGCTGTTTCGATTCTATAGTTCGCACGCTGCATGAAGTCGAAACTACTCTGTTAAAATAATTTACCCTCAACGCCTAAACTGCTGACATAATTTTCGTCGTTCTTCTGCCGAGTCAGACACTCCCAATGGAGTGCACCGGTGCTTCTCCGGCGGCGACGGCGCACCCCCGCCGGATCCTCCCTGGATTCCTCTCTCTCGATCTCTGCAAGGTGAGAAAGCTTGCCGCTGTTTGATTCGGTTCCAATATCCATTTCCCACCTTTCGTTCGAAAAGTTATAGCACTTCCTCTTTGGTTCTGGAGCTCAACTGATTTCAACTGTCAGGAGCTCTACTGTGATCATGTTATCTGCAAATGAAAATTGCTGAACGAACTGAATTCACTTTCTAAGAAGTTACTGTGTTTCCTTTTTCTTTATTCTAGTTTGCAACCGGAGATTTTAAGTTTTCAAAAACTGGAACCTTACTGGCCATTTGTTTGACTAACCTAATTTCAAGGGTTCACAAAATAGATATGCCACCTTTATAACTTCACATTTTTCTTTATCTCGAGCAATAGGAGTTGGAGTTCATACATAGGAGCTGCGCCACTGCGGGGTACCGTACAGGTGTACTGTCAACCACCCTGGCCCACCTGTCAGCCACAGGGTGCAGTCATCTCCTTGTGCCCTTTGTTAAAATTCGCGAACAGCTCAAGGAGGCTGTTGAGGAAGCTTTTGACTGTCAGTTTGAATTATTTGTTGAGTTTACTGCTCTAATCAGGTGCCTATTTGGTTGACTTTTCATCATTGTTTGATTTGATTGAATTTTGAACAGTTTGACTGTTATCTGATGCTGGTTTCAATCTCACATTACTGATTTATTTTTCTTGTACATATTTTTTATGCTTTGTTTGTTTAGGGTTGCCTGACTATTACACAAACTTTAAGTTGAGAGCAAATTGGTTGTAGTAAGAGGTAATTGCCAAATCGGGGAAATTGGGGATTAATCGAGTGTAAATTACTCAAATGAACCTTAATTGAAGCTGATTTGGTTGCTCTTACCATGTAACAGTATTGATTCGACCAGTATCTTCAACTAGCAGCATTATCAAGTGTGTACTAATTTGGCTCGGAAGTACTTGTCATGTACCCCGTTAGTAGAAAGTGCTCCTTTCATGTAAAGTTTGAACTTGTCAGGATGACTAGGACAATATCATATGGCAGTAACAAATACAATATGTCATTTACTTTGACCCAGTGCAGTTGGTGCAAAGGTGCTTCTATTGGATGGCATAGTGATGACAACAAGCCTTATCTTAAACAAAGAGACTTCACGGTACAAGCATTTATATTTTACTGTAGGATTGTAGATAGTTTGCACGTGTATGATGAAAAGTGGAAAAGGGAAGAGGCTTCTATTCCATACAATTCCAATCATGTTCTGCATGTTTGGAATAGTGGAAGTGCCCTTATGTTTCTGTAGTGAGGAAAGTAGGGTTTTCTTTTTTGTTGTTGTGTAGGTATATGTTATTTCCACTTTAGGTATTAAAACTTTTCCTTTTTACACATTGTCATTCAATTTCATACGGATGGTGATTAGACATGTGGAAAAGTCACTCTTCCCCAATTCCACCTCTACCATGGAAGTGGGATGGAATAGAGAGGGGCTAACTAAATTGCTAAAGAGAAGGTTTTGACTGCATATTTCCATCCCAATTCCACTTTTTCACTTTTTCTCTATTCCATTCAATTCCACTCACATTCGGCTACTATTCCATCACAATTCCACACTCTTCCTCTATTCCTTCATAATTCCTTTGTGCAAACAAGTCCTATTGAATTGGGATTCCACAAAACTTATTCCTTCTTCCTTGTTTTATTCAAATGTATTTTTCCAAAGTAGACAAGGCTCACAAGTCCCACATCAGTGATTTGGCACCCGAGATGTTTGAATCCAATCTCTTGAAAGTCAACCTAGAGTCATATCACATGAGATACTAAAAATTTGCTACTTATATTCTTCATTTACTTCTTTTTCCTTCCTTTTTAATCTTGGATTGGCTCTTTTTAGTAGGTAGAAAAAAATGAACAACAAAATGACAACAAAATATAAATAACGATGGCAGTGGTTGTTTAATAAAAGTTCTCCTTTCTTCTTTTTTCTTATTGCTGGTGAAAGGCAGTTTGCTATATGAATGACCAAGGGAAAGATTTCAAAGGAGGTACACTTCGCTTCCAGGATGGCGAACCCTCCTCCATTGCACCAGTTGCTGGTGTAAGTACCAACGTCCTTTTAGTTTTACACTTTAACTTCTTTGAAAGGGGCCAAAGAACATATAAAGCCTCGATTCAGAATTTGGAGGAGTCCTATTGGACGGAAATTTAAGTTTCCACACAAAACTGCATTATTTGTCGGGAACCAGATCACACGTAAGTTAAACTTCAAGGCCAAATTTGTGTTCTTAAAATTGTTTAGGGACCATACTGCACAAATTGGTGAAATTTCGCCATCTTCCGTGTTTGGTTACCAAAATGCATGACCTAAAAAGTAGAGGGACCACTTGATTTGTTTAGTAATACGGGCCAGAAGTGCACCCCGTTTTTTTTTTTTTGGTTGTAAGCCCTTAGGCAATTGTATTGAACATCAGAGCAGAGTACAAGTCTATTTCAGCGTAGGCGTCCTTATTTAGCCAATGGTTATTTTTGCGTGCTGTTTGTTAGTATAACTTTTCATGCTCTCTCTCTCTCATTTTGTAGGATGTTTCAATCTACACTGCTGACTACCGAAATGTTCATTGTGTGGATGAGGTGCCTCTCTCTTTTTTGGGTTCTTTTGTTCTGGTTTATTTTGGTGTATACCTCCTTTCAACTACTTATATCTACAACAAGTATTATGAAATCAGGTCCAGCTAAACTTTTATGTGTTCATATCCATTCTCTTTCTACATTTCCTAGCCCTCAATAAACTGACTGAGCCATATCAAAATTTCACCGCACATAGTTGTGCAATCATAAGTTGATCACAAAATTTTGTTTCAGTTAACTTTGAATTAAGCAATTATGTTCCCGTACTTCTATGAAATAAATCTGCTGTTATTCCTTGGGAATAACAGGAACCTGTTATTCTGATCCCATCCGTTCAAACTTTTCCATGCACGAATCTCAACGAAGACCAATGGTTGGGATCAGAATAACAGCAGATTTATTTCCGTTACTCTATTTCTTAGTGTGACCAACTTCATCTCAATTGTCCTCAGTTTTTTGCAATTTTGCTCAACTTTACCTTGTCCTCAATCGACCCGATGTAGTCCAAATTTGCTCAGCCTGGTCTGGCCAGGGTATTGACTGAAACAGTACTGAAACCAGAGCCTACTCTTTGGCAGATAACAGAAGGAGAGAGGTTGACACTTACCCTCTGGTTCACTCGCGATAGCGCCTCTGATGAGGACCCAAAGCTTCTTAACTTCCTCTCACAAGCCTTAGAGAGAGAAAGAGAGAGCCCATGTCATCCTCTCCCAGCATCAGATAATATGTACTGGTTCTCTTATGATGGATTGGGCTTTGATCTCCGCTGTGCACGAGCCGTCCAACTTGGTTATACTTTCTATAATTCTGCTTGTAGTGAGGAGATTCCAGAAGATCCTTTTGAGATACTTTCAAAACCATTGTTTATTGGTAGACAAGATGAAATTTTTGGGAAGGAATTTGTCAACAGTATGCACGCCTTGCAGGTAGCTCACACATTTTAATACTAGTGGTCAGCCTTTATGACACAGTACATTTGGATATTACCAGTTCCCTATATTTAGCTCCATAAAAAGTTGGAAAGGATGTAGCATGCTTGCTACGATGCTTTATCTATTGGGCTCAGTACTGATATACACCACTACGTAAGTGGTGGAACCAGGTTTGGTAGGTATGTTTTTCCTTTACTTGTTCACTACATGGAAGGGTTGTTTCTTCCTGGAGATTTGATATCGGATGGTAGCAAAATGTATCACCAAATGTCCTAACCATTCTCAAGTACAGTTTCTTGTTTTGGTCTTAATATACCATTTGTGTTCTGTACGTCATATGCGGACAAGTATATGTTTTTGAACTTATATTTACTCATATCTTTTTCACTTGCTAAGGTCTGTGTGTGTACATTAAAGAGGTTTACTTTGTTGTTGTTATGAGCTTTCTCTATCATTTTACCTTTTGTGTTCTACCAGAACCATTGAATAACTGGGCTGAAAACTCTAAGAGCTATGTTGTAACTTGAAATATTACAGGTGATGCAATTTTACCACTGGAAAGCCTCTGAGATAGTGAAAGTTAGAGGTACCGTAGATCATGCCAAATCATCCAAGCAGAAGTTCATCTCCAGGAATTCAAGTTACACTCGACTGGATTTACCATGCGATGTAGAGCTTGCTGAAAGTATTTTACAGTGCAATTCTCGCGTAGAAATGGAGAACTTATTTAGTTGGGATGATCTTGTCCTTGCTGTGGAAAACTGGGAGAGTTACACCTCTGAATTGTGGAGACAGTTGTTTGCTTTTATGCCAAATTGGCTGTCTTATCAAAGTATTTATTATATTGATCGATCTGAGATCAATAAAAATGATAGATAGCTTCTGGTCTATGAACATCACATATTCTACCCATGCACTCCTTTTGTAGATGTGCCATAGGAGAGCCTACTCTTATCAAAATATTCTACCCATCACATATTCTACCCAAATTGGCTGTCTTTTCCTTTTTGTTTATTTTAAACAATCATCAATCATTAAATATCCAACTCCAATCTGATACTTATATATTGTTTGGCCAATAATTTTATAAGCATTAGTTGATGACCAGCATATATCAGATTACACTTTCAATTTGATTTTGTAATTTTTTTTGTAATGACAAGAAATAATTTAATGTTTCCAGTGATGGTCATCTTAGTTGTAATAGTATATTTAGGAAGGTCTTGCATTAACTCCCTTGTCTCTATTTTCACATCTCACTCATATTTATTCTTCCCTAGATTTATTTGAATGGTGAAAAAAATTTAAACTGTATTCTATACCTCCCCTAAAACATTGAAGTACTGTTAATAGTGGTATTCCTAGGTCGATATCATACCAGATTTCCCCCCTTTTTAATGTGCAGGTTGACATCTAGTTACAATAAATCTATAAAATTTGTAGTCTCTCTATTTACCAGACTAGTTGTCAGTCGAATCACTCAGTTGAACTTCTCAACTTTGTACAATCACCCTTTGATCCTAAACTAAAGGCAAAGACAAAGAGCTTTGATTGTATCCGACTTATACTGCAAAAGCATACTCAGCCAAAGGTTCACCTCCGTATGGATGGACGTTAGTTGCTGGAAAACTTGAAAGCTTAGGTCATCAGAAAATCACCACATAGTTATACAGTTTATCTTTTGAACACAGTGCCAGATTGTTCATCACTAGCGCAATTTACAAATCCAATACACTGCTAAGCTTTTATTGCAAACTCATTCTTTTATATCTACATAATAGAATCTACATCTAAATGTATCATTCAGTACCTCTAATTCATGCACATTACAAATCCAATTTCTGCCCTTTTCTTTTCTGTCCCCCCAATTTCTCCATCAAATCCACACTCTATAACCTAGAATGAAGGGCGGCGCTGATCAGTAGCCTTGTCTGTGCTCCATTTATACAAAACATTACCAAAAGCATCGTAAAATACGAAATTTGCCTCAGTTTCAGACACTTCAAGGGACATGAAACCCTGACCGTCATAGAAAAATCTAACTGTATCCTCATTCTTTTTAAGCACATTTCGCCACGCCTTTGATCCCCCTCCACTTGTTATGTAATGCAGTTTACTGAGTAGTAAAATAAAACATGATAAAAAATCATTGTTGTTTGTTCAATGCCTACATAGGTAGTTTTTTCTGAGAAATAACTTGATGGACAACAAAAAATTGCCATGTAAATCATAGATTATTTTATCATTTCAATTGTTCAGTGTTGTGATTTTGTAAATTGTGCGGGCATTCTTCTTTGCAGCAAATTGTTTGTGAAAACAGGCTCAAAAATTCTTTTGCATCCATAATATAAGCAGGAAGTTGCATTCATTTTAAAATCATATAAATGAATTAGAAGGTCACCTGTCATTGCTGCTGATATGTTGAAGGCAATGATCATGACCATTGATATAAGCATCGACTTGATTCACCTGCATACACAAATCAAAATCTATCAACTTAATTAGACAAAGTTCCAATTGAGATGTAAAAATAGTACTTTTCAGTTCATGGGGATTCTTTTCAGATCAGAATTCTTGGTCAGTTGGAAGTTCTGTTACATTACAATAAAATCCTCAATAAGAAAAGCACGACTGCAATCACCTTGTTCTCTGTGGAATAAAGCATACCGCTAGATATGAAGAGAAATTCACTAGGACCCCAAATTCCACAAAAACAGAAAAATCTTTTGTTGGAACGAGTAAAATAAGACTAAATCCTGTTTTATTCCAGCACTATTAATTAAAATAATAAAATGAGGGCAACCCTTCCTGTCCTACCAAATCCTGGAGACCAAATACAGCTGAACAGAAAGAATAAAAACAAAAAGAAAAGCAAGAAAAAGAAACACAAAACTAGAGAAAGCACAATAGAAATATATATTACCTTCAGAACAGGGAGGAGAAGCTGGAGCAGTTCAGGAGTGTCCCCATGATCACTAACACTCCTCATGGTGTGATGGCCCACAACAAATTTCCATGTAGCTGTTGATTTTTTAAGAGCCTCATCCAACTCCTACACATTCAAATTTCGTATAAGTTTCTAGACATGGTTCATCTGTTACAGTGTCAAAATTGTCATTCTTCCCAACCACTGAAAAACTATAAAATAGTTCCTTGCAACAATTTTGGTCATTTCTGGGCATAATTGTGGATTTATGGCCATCCATTATATTTTTGTCCTTTTCTACCAAATTATGCCGATCGGATATCAGATTAATTTCAAAATTTGATTGTTACTTGAGATGATACACAGAAACCATAGCTTAATCAAGTATCCCTTGAATACCAAATATGTTCTACAGATTAGATTAACAGGGTCTTAGTATCGGTATAGCATTTTGCCTATATAATCAAGTGATACCTGAAGAAGATTGGAAAGGTAGGTATCACGAGGAGCAACATCTCTCCAGTCGTAGTGGGAACTTCCTGGGTTTGTCCAGTAATTCAATTGAAATGGGGGTGTGTCCACCATGAAGAAATCCACAATTCCTAACAAAAAAAGGAAAAAAAGAACATAAGTAATAGGAAATATAATATAAAATGGTTATAAAGTAACATTACTGGTACATGGCATGGAAAAAGTAACAAGTACTTGAATAAAAAGTTTGTTCTATACTGAATTGCTAACGTCTAACCGCTCAGCATTTTTTTTTTAAGGTTAGATGGTTTTGAAGGTTATATGTCAACTAGCCATCTAACAATTGTATTAAATAAAAAAGTTATTTACAGAAATTTTCCGCTATCTACATTACAAACAGTTTTTCTGCCATGTTAAATATTGAAAAGCACAGTCATAAAAGCAGCAAATATTACTTAGGAATTAGATAAAGATGTATCTCTTTTGTACTCACTTTGGAATTAAGTAAAGATAATTTTCCTTGTCAACCAATTGACCCTGATCCACTTTGCCCCTTTATTTAACTTTATTTTTTTTTGTTTTAACTTTTTAAGTCACTTAGGGAGATCATTTCAAAAGAGTCACTCAGGGAGGATTTCCAACAGAGAGATGAAAAGAAATTACATGTTGAAGGATAAATTCATGCTTTGATTGCGACTGATGTCTTTACTGAACTGAATTACCTGAATTAAGAATAAATGATCTCATGCAAATAAACCGGTTGTCCTTCTCCCGCAAAACTGGGTTCAACTGAGCCAATACATCTCCTCTATAGTCATGATTTCCCAAAACTATGCAGAAAGTAAAATAAACACAATTAATCATATCACATTTAAATTAATCTTACAATTGTACTTTTGAATTGTAATTCACACTGAACCTCCAACATACATATTAATAAAGCAAACTATACAACACTTACTGAGGTACCATGGAGTTTTAATGCTATCTGCAGTGTAAATGCCAGAGAAAGACTCATAGAATGCGGGGTCGTCAACACCTGTTAGACCATCTTCATAAAAATTGTCTCCAGTAGATATTACATAATCAATATTGAGTTTCTCTCCTACAACTCCCATCTGTACACATATTATCAAATTAGTAACTAAAGATAAACAAATAAAAATGATAAATAGGCCTATTTCGTTTCAGGGTTCATATTTAAGTTGGTTCTCAGCGTTGTAAACTTGTAATAGAGGAATCCCACTGACAGCATTAGAAAAAGGAAATAACTACAAACTAAACAAATAACATGCAACAAGATATTTAATTTAAAATAAATAAACCACATACATGACCATAAACGGAATGTCTAGTTATATATATATTTTTCTTTTAAATATTTACGCTCATAAAGAAACCTAATAATCAAAATATGCTCCAAGGTATAAATCAGCGTAGGAACATAATAATCAAAAGAGGTGAAGACAATTCAAAACCTGAGTAGCAACTTTGGATTGGTTATATGTTCCCTTTCTCCCAAAATCTCCAATTATGAGAATAGCCAAATTCCCTTCCTTCTTTGGCAGATGCTGGATCTTCATCAGCTCGGCATTCAACGGTGTAGATTGCAACGCGATTAATACCAAGAGAAATCCAATCAAAGGCACCATTTTCGGCATTTGATGAAGAAAAGGAGAAAGGAGGAAAACGAAGGATGTGTTTATGTAATTATGTGTATGTAAATCAGAGCAAGCAAACGCAAGGAGAAAGAAGAGGAAAGAGTTAGCAACCAACAGGAGGAATTCTAAACTTATTTGCAACACAAAGAAAGCTTAAAATTCCCCCATTTGTTTATTTGAAATTGACAGTTATGAAAGAGAATATACCGGGATAACGAGAAAGAAAAGGAAATTCGCGGTTGATTTTGTAAATTCGACAAAATTAATTGGGGGAATTTCATGTATATCCCTCAAAAGTTTCAATATTACATAATTATCCTTGAAAATTGTAACATATTTATCCAGTCTAACTCTATAACATATCAAATATCTCCAAAAATAATTAAATGGTATTTTTAAAATTAATTTTATAATATTAATTAAGAATATGTTGACCATTATGCCCCTTCGTTTCTGTTTTTTAGTCCGCCTGAGTTCTCTTCTCTCTAAGACATCAAACCTCTCGCCTCTCTCTCCAAACGAAAATGAAAAAATTAAGGCAGTGAGGGGCGTCATAAATTTATGAGAGGGGAGGCGACGAGGGAAGACGGAGAGACATTTGTGATTTGGCACGTTTGGAGAGAGAGGCGGGAGGTTTGGCACCTTAGAGAGAAGAGAACTCAGGCAGACTAAAACGACAGAAACGAAGAGGCATAATGGTCAACATATTCTTAATTAATATTATAAAATTAATTTTAAAGTTTAAAAAAATATTATTTAATTATTTTTGGAGATATTTGATATGTTATAGAGTTAGATTGGACATATATGTGAGTTTGTACAATTTTTAAGGATAAATATGTAATTACTGATTTTGAAGGGATGAATATGTAATATTAGAACTTTTGAGGGATATACATGAAATTCCCCCAAACTAATTAGGTAATTCGGCGAGTTATTTACTCTTCTCCATTTCCTTCGAACTTGAGATCTTAAATTATAAATTAAAAACTTGAATAAGTAAATCTGATAGGAATGACTTGACGAATGATTGCTATTTAAGTTGAGGGTTTTGAAAGAAGTTTAAAATCAGTACTTGATTATGTATAACATATATACACACACGAATCATAACATTTGACGTATTGATCATTAAACAATTTCAGAATGTTACAATATGAATTTAAAATCCGAATGTATCATGGCATAATATTGAAAGATATTTAAAATAAATGTGATACTAATAACTAATATCAAAATATAATATTTTCTATCATTTAAATAATTCACGTATTAAATTTGATAGACTATTTTAGTTTTAAATGACACCAAATATTATTATGATCCATCGTAGTAATGGAAAACATGTCTATTATTTTAATTTTTTAATCCCAATATACTTTCAAATTATTGTAAAATTATGTTATGCTCAAATACGGTAAAAAGGTTTTAAATGACTCATATTAATATAATTAGATAAACATTAAGGACATTAAAACCATATTTTAGTAAATAATATTTCAAAGATTTAATCAAAATCAATGAAGAGAAGATAAGCCGAGCTCTACGAGTACTTTCAACTCTTAATAATGATAATAAAATCTAATAAGTTTGTTACTAAAAAGTCAAAATTGAATATATTATTTTTATGCTGTCATCGATAATTGAAAGCTTGAAATCAATTTTTAATATTTTTCATTAATTTTTTTTTATCACAGCCCGTAGGCACGTTCTTGAGCAAATTAAAAGAAAAACAACTAACTGTGCAAGCGTCCATCTGATAATGTAATATTGTATTAATCAAATTTGAACAATTTACTATGTTCAAATGCAGCATCCTTCCTTTTATGTCAATCTGTTCTCACCTTTAGAAGGAAATGGAGGAGGGGTCGACCTTTTTAATTGGAGAGGACAGAGCCAGAAGATATCCGCAATATTTAATAAAAAGAACTAAAAGACGCGTTTTGTTGCTGGTTGACCGGGCATGCATGAATTGAGATCAGTTGAAATTTCCAACTCCCGATTTCATGATCTGAGATCCCTCCTCTCTCTCCTCTCTCTTCTTTCTCTCTCCTCAAATCTTTGAGGAGAGAGAAAGAAGAGAGAGGAGAGAGATAGAGAGCGAGGAGGGATTTCAGGATCTGAAATCGGAGTGTGGGATTTCAAGCAGATTTGAACGCGGCATTCAATATATTTCCTGCTCTCAGCGAATTCGCATCCTCTGAGATATCTCAAACTTTGAATGTTTTTCTGGAAAATCACAACCGTTCAAATACGTTATGCAGGAATCTCAAAGCACACATAGTACTGCCCCTTCCGCTATTCCCGAATAGGCACCGTACACGTCGGTCAAGCAAAAATTGAGATATCATACACACTCGTTTTCAGCTCTCAAATTCGTATCATTTGCATTAACTCAATAAAGAATATTTTGAGTTAATGTATCTGGACCGTCCAATTTGCTCTAAGATTCGTGCGGACTAGTTTCAGTGTTTCACGCCAAGCGTCGTGGTATATGGAATAACTGGATAGACCTGGTCTATAACCCAGTTCATAGGCCTCAGTAGAACAATCTGTCAATTTACATCAGCATAAGCATAAATACATTTCCTCTTATTTTAATTCACAAATAAAAATTCTAACCCTCCAACAAATGATGTAATTTAAGAGGTTCAGTCTTCTTGATGATCATATGAAGCTTAACAAGTAACAACTACATCTCAAGATAATTTCAAATTTTTTTGCAACTTCTGACAGATTTCATCAACTACATAATGTTTCTTAAAATGGTCAACTATTAATTGTTCAACACTTCAAATGACAAAAAGATGCAACCTGGTTTATAATCCAATGCATGCAGCTGTTAAGTAAGATAGCAATTAGAACGTGTTTATTAAATATCGAGCGAATATTCCGTGGATATACGGGGAGACAGCTCCAAAGATATATAAAGGATATTCTTTTTGTGGGAATATGCTGTTCTTCCCGATATTTTTATTAATACTAAAAAAAAAAACAAATTATCAAATCTGCTCCCACCCCAACTTTATTTTTATTTCTACCCTAACCGCCCGTAAGCTGGGCGGTCCACTTTCCGGACCTGACCGCCCAGCAGGCGGGCGGTCCACTATCGTTATCTGACCGCCCAGCAGCTGAGCGGTCCGCTATAAAACCCTATAAAAGGGGTTTTTCTCTCTCCTGAGCAGCACAGTATTCATTCCCCAATCCCACAAAAATTTCACAACCGAATGAGAGAAAGAGAGGCGATTTTGAGGCGAATTTGAGGTATGGACAGTAACAAACGAGGTAAGAAAGCAAGCAACCGAGATCGTGGCGTAGCGAGAGGAGAGTCAATTAGTGATCGAGGTAAAAATGAGGAAAAAAAGTACAAGTGTCAAATATGTCGTGATTTTTTTAATTGTGAGGCATGTAAGCTGGAGGAATGGAGGAGACGACATGTTCAGTATGAAATTCCAGACGATGACTTTGTGGAAAACCCCTACGGCTTTGGTTTGAAAAAGAAGAAAGTTGATCCAGAGCCTCCAGCATCGGACGATAAGTTTGTTCCATGTACTGGTAAGGCTACCACTTCGTCTGCTGTGACTGATCCAAATCAGGCAAACTCTGATGATGACTTTGTGCCATGCATTTTCGAGTGCTCATAACTCGAGTGACGCGGGTTGTCATAACCCGAGTGCTCATGACTCGAGCTGTCATAACTCGAGTGACGCGGGTTGTCATAACCCGAGTGATCATAACCTCTATTTTCCCTAGATGTTCCAACCCCGGGTTCACGCTGAACTCTCCTGGAATATAAGTCCATTATCATTACCCCCTGTGTCTGAAAAGTGTTGTAAACACTCCTCCATACCGACTCATCAGTTATTGGATACCTGGTATAGTAAGGTCTACCACCACTTACTGTGTTAATCCGGGTAGCTAAATTTATATCACACCGGTTGGGGTTCACACCAATTTTTTCATACACTATTCCCTTCAGTTCAACAAATGAGGTATTTTCATTTACCTCGAAGCCGTAGGCTGCTTCCTTAGTGTACTGTGCTCCATCCGCACCCCGGGTAAACTTCCCGCCCACATACAGTGCAACCAACATATTTCCGTTCTGGAATTACTGTTCTGGAATCACTGTTCTGGAATCACTGTTCTGAAAATACTGTGCTGGGATTACTGTGCTGGGATTACTGTGCTGGAATTACTGTGCTGGGATTACTGTGCTAGAATTACTGTTCACCATCGCCTCAAATTCGCCTCAAAATCGCCCCTCTTTCTCTCATTCGGTTCTGAAATTTTTGTGGGATTGGGGAATGAATACTGTGCTGCTCAGGAGAGAGAAAAACCCCTTTTATAGGGTTTTATAGCGGACCGCCCAGCTCCTGGACGGTCAGATAACGATAGTGGACCGCCCGCCTGCTGGGCGGTCAGGTCCGGAAAGTGGACCGCCCAGCCTACGGACGGTTAGGGTAGAAATAAAAATAAAGTTGGGTGGGAGCAGATTTGATAATTTTTTTTTTTTGTTGGGGTATTAATAAAAATATCGGCTATTCTTCCGAGTACAAATAGTGTTCCGCAAGTTTTTTATTTGTCTATTTCGAATTCTTTTTGTTAAAAATAATTAAAAGTGTACTTTAAGATCGTCACTATCAGATGGTCCCAATGTTTTTAAATACGATTTTCATGCGGTACACAAAAAATTATCGTATACTACGGTCACATATGCGGATTTTTTATACGGAGTTATATATGTAGATTTTAAGTTAGAATATATATATATATATATATATATATATATATATATAATCTAGCTAATATGCTACGCGTAGCATAGAGGGCCTCCGTGCTACGGCTCAATTTTTGAGTTTTCAAAATTCTAACGGTCGATCCGAACCGTTCAACATGATCTCCATATGAATATGTACTTGTAAATCAAATTTTACATTTTTTAGAATTTTTTTACTATTTATTAAGCCACTTTGAAAATTGCTGATCCAATGGTCTAGAAGATTTTACTGTTGTGTACAAATTACTGTTTTTTCAAAGTGGCTTAATAAATAGTAAAAAATTCTAAAAAATGTAAAATTTGGTTTGCAAGTACATATTCATATGGAGATCATGTTGAACTGTTCGGATCGACCGTTAGGATTTTGAAAACTAAAAAATTGAGCCGTAGCACGGAGGCCTCTATGCTATGCATAGCACCGTAGACACTTCCCATATATATATATATATATATATATATATATATATATATATATATATATATATAGAGTGAGGCTATGGTGCTATGCATAGCACGGATGGCTAGTGTACTACGGCTCAATATAGTACTTTTTAAAATCTTAACGGTCGATCTGAATCGTTCAATGTGATAACCATATGAATATGTACTTGCAAACTAAATTTTATATTTTTTTGAATTTTTTTACTATTTTTTTTGATACGTAGAATTTTGATGGTCCAGAATTTTTAGAAAACACTGATTTTTCTACCTATCTAAAAAAATAGTAAAAAAATTCTAAAAAATATAAAATTTAGTTTGCAAGTACATATTCATATGGATATCACATTGAACGGTTCGGATCGACCGTTAGGATTTTAAAAAGTACCATATTGAGCCGTAGTACACTAGCCATTGGTGCTATGCATAGCACCATAGCCTCACTCATATATATATATATATATATATATATATATATATATATATATATATATATATATATATATATAGATGAGCTATGGTGAGACGTGGAGTAAAACAAGTTTGTACTCCACGTCATATTTTCATTTTGAAAATCCAAACAACCGATCCGAACCGTTCAACATGTTCTCTATATTGAAATGTGCTTGGAAACCAAATTACATTTTTTAGAATTTTTTTACTATTTATTAAGCCACTTTGAAAATCGCTGATCCACTGTGAACAGTAAAAAACAGTAAAATTTTCTGGACCACCGGATCAGCGATTTTCAAAGTGGCTTAATAAATAGTAAAAAAATTCCAAAAAAATGTAAAATTTGGTCACCAAGCACATTTCAATATAGAGAATATGTTGAACGGTTCGGAGCGGTTGTTTGGATTTTCAAAATGAAAATATAGTGCCATGGAGTACAAACTTGTTTTACTCCACGTCTCACCATAGCTCAATTATATATATATATATATATATATATATATATATATATGAGGAGGGATCGGATGACACTTCTTTTTGGTGACATCCGAAGTTACCACATTCATTTTTTTCATTTTCAAAGTCCAAATCGTCGATCCAAACCGTTCAACATGATCTCCACAATAAAATGTACTTGCAGATCAAATTTTACATTTTTTTGAATTTTTTTACTATTTATTAAGTATTTTACAAAAAAACAGCCATACTTAGACCATTGAATTTTGTACCCATCTTAATAAATAGTAAAAAAATTCAAAAAAATATAAAATTTGATCTGCAAGTACATTTTATTTAGATAATCATGTTGAACGGTTTGGATCGACGATTTGGACTTTGAAAATGAAAAAAATGAATGTGGTAACTCGGATGTCACTAAAAAGAGGTGTCATCCGATCCCTCCTCTATATATATATATATATATATATATATATATATATATATATAAACAAGCATGCAGTATCATACAAATAAGTATGTGATAATATGTGGCTGAATATGCAGTCGAAAATGCAGAACTGTATATCTGACCGAATACAAATTTTCTATTCGAATTGCAACTAAATACGAATATGTGGCCGCATAGACCGAATTTTAATACACTGAATGGTCCTGAGTTCATGTATTTATATTGGCTTTCCTTAGTTCTGACTTCCGCAAGTTTTTAATTACTTCAAATGCATGCTTTACGTTAAAGAAATTCGACGTGTGTAATTTTATCAAATATCTTTTATCAAATATCTGGATATTATTATTATTATTATTTTGAATATCCATGACCATGATAGACAAATGGAAGCTGGATTTTTGGAATAGCACTTTTGCAATAAAAATTTTGATGTCCAATTTTTGCTATAACCCAAGCGGCCAAGTCCCTAGTTGGGGGGGGGGGGGGGTGATTATTTATTTTGGTCCAAATAGCTATCATGCCTCAAATTTAATGATTATGAAGTTATTATTTAGGGCCTGTTCGTTTTTTACAGGATTGTACGGGATAGAATTTTATGGATTTGAGAATCCACTTTTTTATTTGCAGAAACTCATACTTATAAATTTGCGCTGGAATATTTATAAATTTTCACAACTATTCCCACGGTACAACCGAATATTTTGTTCCAAATAGCTATCATGCTTAATGTGATGTCCTATTTTGACGTTTCTTCATAAATCGTCTAAATATGACATTTTTGCTTAGTTTTTGGCTTAAAAACACTTTCTCCAAAACCTGCCAAAAAGATCTAAAAACACATTTGCAGTAAATAAATCAGAAAAATTGCTATTTTGCATTTGCTTTTTGCAATTTTTCGGAAAAAAAAAATAGTGATTTTCGCTATATGTTTTGGTTTCATCAGCCGCATGCATACCTTTTTTTAGCTAAGATTTCGCTTGTAAAACTGTACCAAATTTCAAGTATTTATCTCTATTTACTGTTATTTTGTTTTATTTCATTTAATTACATTTCAAAGATAAAGTTACTGCTGGGAGTATATTTTATTACAGAAATACGAAGAAAAACAAGGAAGTTGACAGAGAGTTTGGCGACCCACGAAGCCCACTGGCGACCCGCAATCAAATCAGGAGATAGCTGCAGCTGCTAGCTTTATTGGGCTCATGAGACGATTTTTATTGGAAGAGCTAGTAGCGGAAAAAGAGCTAGTAGAGGAAAAATAATATTGGAAGAGCTAGTAGCTTTATTGGGCTCATGAGATATCCAATGTTGAAAATAGTACCTCATATTGATTTAGGGAAATGTCAAGGGGCTACATACGTTCTTTATTAATTTTTAACAAAATGCATAAATTTATGTCATGACTTAATTATAGTAACAAGTTTCTCATCATATTGTGTTAATAGGACTTCAACCCAAATTTTTTATAAATCAACCTAATGACTTCTTACTTAGCTACTAGATGGATTCAAATTGTTTTTAATTAATATAAACTATGCTCTAGGTTGTAATGCAAGATATATCAGTGTATGGATATGAACGGAGAATGCACCAATCCTTGGTTTTGGCGTGTAGCTTTCAAAGCCATCAAAATCAATGACGAATGGCGGTTCCAAGATGTTTTCGCATTTTCCATCTTGGTCTTTATTGTTAGTTGAACGCCAAAATTTGCTTAAGAGATATATTGATTCTCTGCATTATTTATGAATCAAAAGCTATGTAAACTTGACCTTACAAATTAATAGAGTAAATTGCACAATTAATCTTTAAACTATCAGTCATTATTACTTTAGTCTTTACAATTATTTATGAATCAGAAGCTATGTAAAGTTAGAATAATAAATGGAGTACATTGCACAATTAATATTTAAACTATCATTCATTTATTATTTAGTTTTATAATTTTAGAAGTATGGTTTTGCTCAAAATTTTAAATTTGTAACGAATTGGTTCCATCATTGTCACCGATAAACATATTAGATGATTATCAACATCGGCATGCATGGTAGTATGATTTTCACATGATCACCGATGCTACTACTGATTTAATGATATATAATTATATTATTTTTCAATTATTTGTGTGATTACATTAACGTTAGCTATAATGCTACAAAATGATACTTTGATATATGGATATATTTTTAATTTTCAGTAGATATTTAAAATAAGATTAATTTGATAAATTAAAAAGTATAAGAATCAAAATTATACTTTAAAACATTTAATTTGAAATAATAAATAATTAATACTTTAAAGATCGTTTGTATAATTTACTCTAACAAATAATATATATATTTATCACGGAGCACGTTTACCTCAAAAATATAACTTGTGTATATACCAATTTGCATTTGTGAGCTGAAAGTAGGGATGACAATAGGCCGAGCCCACAGGTATTTTATCAAGTCCATGTCTGGTCTGCTAGATAAAAATTTATAATCGACCAATCTAGTCCAATATGATGGGCCTGTAAATTTATACCCGGCTTGCCTGTGGGCTTTTCCTTCATACCTGCGCCTGCCTGTGCCTGCTTGCCTATGCCCATGGGCTGCCTTACCCAGCCTGGCCCGACCATGCCTGGTCCCATCCAACAACAGTTTAACAAAACAAACAGTATACATCAAAAATAATTTAACACTAAAATACCATACAAATACAAACATTATACACAATCAAATTACACAAAATCGAATTTAACACTAAAATAACATAGTTTAACACCAAATAACATAGTTTTAACACTAAAAAAAGATTAACAAGCACATTCTTTGATGCAATCAGCTCAATGACGCATATCTGACGTTGTTTTTCTTTCTCCAATATAGAAAACATCTAGCAAAATTAAAATATATGAGACCAAATATTAGCTTAGATAGGAAGATCGGTGGTGGGGCTTGTCGTAGAAAGGTGGAGTGTGGTCCATGAACTGTGGAGGCGAAATGAGAAGGAGAAAGAGCGGCTAAACCTAAGAGAAGATTGGTTTTCAGAAGAAAGGTGGAGTGTGGTCTATGTATTTGGCATGTCTCTAGACCCGGTCTTACCTGATCCATCATAACGTTGGGCCGACCGGATAAAGAGCTGGCCGGGCAGGTATGACTGTTGACTGAGCAGCTGGGCTAAATGGACTTTTGTGCTATCCCTAGCTGAAAGTCAGTCTCATCTAAAGATCTACCATTTGTAAAACTTCTTTTAAGTAATTTTGAAAGAAGACCGTGACTTTTTTCCTTTTAGAAAGCTTTCCACCCTACTTGACTCATTTTAGGCTTTTAGCTGTGTTAGGTGCTTGTCATGCATCATGCATCCATGAGGTACCTTCGCTATATAGAGATATACATCACTAAATGTCTAAATCCTTTTGGGAGGGTCTACCTGCTAAAATGCAAGCAGTAAAAGACAACTGCATGCAATTCCTTAAAGGCCCGATGAATTCAATTATACTTGGGACAATTTTTTTATTTTTTATATATGTTTTGCATTTGTAGAAGGTTCATTCCAGCCTGATCCTCTCCCCAGTTTGTCTTCAATATTTTTAGCTGATAATGTCCTCTCAAAACAAACCGTTACATGGGGTTCTGAAACCGTGCCACGCAGTGTTCCGGCGTGTTGTGTTTAGATGTATTAGAAATACGTGCCATGCTGTACTAATGCGTTGAAATTTCGAGACGTATTGTGCTCAAAAGTATCGAAATCGAGCACAATACGTCTATAGACACGGCACGTCTAAGCACACCACACCATGCTCCCTCTAGCAACCTCTATGTCACATCACAATCAGGAGCGAAATCAAATTTTCAGATTATGAGTGTCAAATAAATATGGGGTCAATCATATTAAAATTTTCTATAGAGAATGAGAATTAATTTTATAATATCTAGATATTTTAATCTAAATTTTATATAAAATCATACAAAAATATAAAAAAAATTAAAAAAAATAGAAGTCAATTGACCTCTAATTTTTCAATATACATCCGCCTCTAGCCACAACCCCCACCCCTAACCTCCCAGAGTTTCAGATCCCAGCCCCGTGCAGCTACCCCTTCTTCTCCGTTTTTCCTTCATTTCTGTGCCTTTTCTCGTGTTTTTCAAAAGCAGAAAAAAGAGATTGAAGAGACTTAGAATGAAAAAAAGAATAACTTATACTTTGTTTCTCCCCAAGTCGCTACTGTCTCCCAAGCGAAAAGAAAGAAGCTAGCAGCCGTCACTCCCTCCTTTCTCCTCCACAACTCTCCGTTCTGCCCTTCCTACTCTTTCTAGTTTTCATTTCCGACATAACGATACCTTTTCCTCTCTCATCTCTATCTCCTCGAGCGGAGAGGAGAATGAGAGAGAGGGGAGGGAGCCGAGTTGAGCCGAGAGTGTAGTATCGTCAGAACTCGAGCGTATAGTCTTTACCTCTATCTCGATCGGAGCGCGGCGGTGAAAAAGCATGACGGTATAAGTTATTCTTCAACCGTCAAAGCATGACGGCTATCAAACAAAAACAGATTCAATCGTGAAGAGAGATGGATAAAAATATAATAGAGTATTTAAAAGTGTAATTAAGTAAAATTAGTTAATTAGAGTAGTTTATGTAAAATTTGTCGAAATTCAACATTGACATCTAGGTCGATGATAATTTGCAATTATCCTCCTAGCTAAGTTTCGGCGGTAATTTGAAAAAGCTTCAAATTGATTTGCGGAAGCTTTTTTTTTTTTATTTGCTTACAATTTGCGGAAGTCCAATTTCCATTTTATCTATTTAAGAAAACTTTGGAAATGCAATCTAGAATCTAGTCCAGAACTAGAATTAAATGAATAATTCTATGTTTTTATGCGCTACTATATATCATACAATGATTTAGGCTTATAGAAAATATACGTGGACCGAGTATATGTTTTATTTGACTGAAAAAAAAGTTCAACTATTATGCTATGTATCTTTGACTATTGGTTCATAATAAGTATTTTTCACTTGGTGCATTTAATATTGTGCACAAAATTTTGAATTGGCACAAAAGTATCCCTCCTAGGGCTGCAAACGAACCGAACCGAACCGAATCGAACTTACTTTCAGTTTGAGTTTGGTT
This sequence comes from Carex myosuroides, assembly GCA_028015225.1. Lineage (NCBI taxonomy): Eukaryota > Viridiplantae > Streptophyta > Magnoliopsida > Poales > Cyperaceae > Carex > Carex myosuroides. The sequence continues at coordinate 4,095,065 of CM051474.1, read as the reverse complement.
TGAATTAATTTCGAACGAACTCAATTTTGAATTGAACATTTTACGAACTCAATTTCGAACTTTTACAAACTTTGTTACGACTTAAGAGTTATGACTTATGGCTAGGCTATAGTTCGAAATTACAACACTTCAATAAAAACTCAGGCATTCTGAATTCTAATTACACAGTACACCAAAGTTTATATCAAAGTTCATTACAAATACCAAAATTTATATCAAACACCAAAGTTTAGTACAATCAATCAAAGTTCAGTACAATCACATAATCCAAAGTTTTCCAAATAGTCAATAGGAGCAACATCACCAAAGTTTTCAAATATCAAAGTATTCAAAGTACAATTTAAATATCAATAAAAGTACAGAACAATCATCAAAGTCTTAGATTTATTATTACAAATCCAAATATTATCCTAAATAAAACATTAAGTTCATTATCAGCGGAAATTAACAGTCCACGTTTGAGTTAATTTCGAACTAAGTTTGGTTTCCGAACCTATTTCGAACGAACTAGGTCCAGTTTGAGTTTGGTTTGAATTAATTTCGAACGAACTCAATTTCGAATCGAATTTTTTACGAACTTTTTCGAATCAAACTTGAATCGAATTACGAACTACGAATTTTTTGTGCAGCCCTACTCCTCACACGGTCACACTATGTAAATAAATATTATTCTAATACATGATGGATAACACTATTCAAATAAATTTTATTTTAGGCTATGTTTGAATGGCACAAGAATAGCGGTTATTCTAGAATAGTAGCTATTCAAAATAACAATGTATATCCAAACAATATTTTTGCTATTCGGAATAGCTAGAATAGTTGCTATTCTCTATTTTTTGCAAATGTTGAAATAGCTATTTAGAACTGTGAAGAGAAATAAAAAGTGCTTTCTTTTCTGATTTCTGCCAACACAGTCCTGAAATGACAAATTTGACATCACTTCTATTATCTCCACGTCGTAACAATTCGTTTGAGATCCCACTTGCCTATCTTTTCTCTTAATTAACACTTTGTTAACATTATTTTTTATTAGTTACAGCTATTTACTATTCCACATGTATAATCCAAACAACATTTTTACTAATCCAAATAACACTATTTTCACACTAATCTAAAATTTAATATATTTTTTTTCTGTTCTCATTTACTATTCTCAAATTTCACTATTCTAGCTATTCTAGCTCCCATCCAAACCTACCCTTAATGAATAACACTACTTTTTCATAATTATCCAAGTATTCTTGCACTATTCCTCCTAGTCTGAATTGCTTTCAACTTAAAAAAATTAAAGTCAATTGGAATCCTACCTTTGTCGTGCGTTGATACAAACTTCCACCTCCAAGTTTTATATAATTAAAGCTTAACAACCAACAATTATACTCGGTCGTTTACTAATTAATGAGCGATCAGTGGCGGTGCCGAAAAGGCGAACACCATTAATTCATCAAAATTTATTTTTTGTGACCACAGCCGATTAATATATTTGTTGGCTGTGAATTCGTATATCAAACCAATTATTTTAACAAAACTTTTGTTGTCATATCTCAATTTTTTTTATTATTTGATGTCTTTTACCCATTTTTTGAAATGAAAATTTGTTACTCTTCAACTGTAATTTCTGATCATACCGATGTGAAAATGTAATATGGCTTTGAAATTATCTTTTTCTTCCTTCTTTGAAAAGAGTATTATTTTGTCCTCCTCTTCTAGAAATATTCAATTATTTACTAATATTTGTTTCAACCCCAGGACATGATTATTTGATCCAAAATTTTCAGTTAAAATTCAGTTGTATTTGTAAAAAAACGTCCGTTTAAACTGATTAATCAGCCAATTAGTTGTTGACGGTAACCAAATCATTATGAATTTTTCCGACTAATCGACCGATTATTCCCGATTAATCGTTTGGTGGTACTTTGTCCGTCCGACGTGCATATACCGTTATTTACAACACTGGTTGTAACTAAAGCTGTTACAAATCACTAGATGGACTGGTCGTCATTACACCTGAGAGGATATGAAAGCCAATTGATGTACATATGAAAACCGTTACAATAGAGATATAAAAAATATTAATATCCGTTGAAAGAGTATATTTTTGATAAATCTTTATTTATTGAATTCGTATTAACATTAATATGTAAATATGTAATTCAATGTATTTGTCAACAAATTTCTAATTGTGCAAACATTCAATAAAATCACATATTGAATTTAACAAAATAATGGACAATTTGTGACGGAATATTTCAAAAACCATATATTCATTCATCTATATAGGCTCCTTTCATCTTAGGTAAGTATGTGAAAACATAGAAAATAGATTAGAGTTTGATGTTTGAGGAAAAGAAACGATAATCGATTTAAATTTTTAGTACGAGGGTTTACATAAACTAACTTATTTTGTTTTCACAATAATTTAAGTGACTTAGTGTATTAGTTTTCTAAACCAATATTCAAGCTGATGATTTCCACCAATTCTTTTCTTTTCTTCATCCATCATTTTTTATTTCATACCTAAAACCTGTGAAATAGAATAGAAAATATATTAGAGTTTTAGAAAAATAAATATTGGTGGTTGGAAAAAAGAAGTGGTGATTATGAAAATTTTAAGTATGGTGGTTTTTGAAAACTTACTCATTTCAATTAAAATGTATGTTTTGCTTTAGTTTCGTAATAGTTCTTTTTTGACTTGACGAATTAGTTTCCAAGACCGTTCAACTGAAGATTTCCACCAACTATTTTCCTTTTTATATCCATTATATATACATTTTTTTCTTTTTTCTGGATGGTGAATTGATATACAACAATAATATATTTATTGTTTATATGTAACAGACTATTGTTATTGAAAAGGGAATTGATAATTGACAACAATAGAAATTGTGCATTTGATATATGGAGTTGGCTACGGTGCTATGCATAGCATAGAGGGCCTCCGTACTACGGCTCAATATTTGAGTTTTCAAAATTCTAACGGTCGATCCGAACTGTTCAACATGATCTCCATATGAATATGTACTTGAAAACCAAATTTTACATTTTTAAAATTTTTTACTATTTTTTTAGATAGGTAGAAAAACACTTAATCTGAATGGTACAGAATTTTCACATCAAGTGATTTTCTACCTATCTAAAAAAATAATAAATTTTTAAAAAAAAATGTAAAACTTGGTTTGTACGTACATATTCATATGGAGATCATGTTGAACGTTTTGGATCGACTGTTAGAATTTTGAAAATTTAAATATTGAACCGTAGAATGGAGACCCTCTATAATATGCATAGCATATTAGCAATTTCCTTGATATATTCTTAGTTATTTTCATTTTGGAGGAAATAAAACTATCGGCCGGTAACATGCATGGTTTTGAATAATTAAAGACTTATTACAACAAGCACTACTACAAAAACTGGTTTTGTACACTGCACATTGTACACGGATTTGGCAATTATATTAAAAACAGTGTACAAAATATGAGTTCAAAAGATCTGAACGATTTCTACACAGATAATTAGTTAACAATCAGTGTCGAATTATTATAGAGAGCTACACGGTTTATTAGAAACCACAAATTCGTGTGTAAATAAGTGTGTGTGCAAATAATTGAGAGAGCTACACGGACTTTTAATACAAAGCCGTGTAGGAACATTACACACGGTTTTTTGATATATAGCCGTGTATAAATCTTATAATTGTACACGGCTTTATAACTAAAAGGCCGTGTAGAAATAGGTGGAGAGCTACACGGATATATAACTAAATAGCCGTGTATAAATCTTATAATTGTACACGACTTTATAACTAACAAGCCGTGTAGAAATAGGAGGAGAGCTACACGGATATATAACTAAATAGCCGTGTATAATAGTGTAGGGTTTTATTATCTTCCCTTCCAGAGCGCCGTTTTGATCAAGTTTTTAGTTCATACATATCGAACTGTGCTTTTTATTTCTGCGAATTGATCGAGGCCAGCAGCTGAGATCTGAGATCTTTGAATTAAGTTTGTATTTTCTCCTCTCCATCTTTCTAAGGTTAGTAATATGTATTTAAATCATTTTCTTTCTCTAATTTTCTGTTATTTAGGCTTATTTAGGTCATTTCATGCATGCTTGAATTCTTAATTTTAGATGTAATTAATTAGTGTATTGTGGTCCAATAACCGACCTTTAGATGCTTTTAGGTCCATGCCCGTTCAAAATTAATCCAATAGGGATTAATTTTGGATAGTCCCCGTTTTGGGACTGCTCTTTGAATATTATGTCTCATTTAGGATGTGAACACATATTAGCGGGATTTAATTAGTATTTGAGGAAAGTTCGACAGTATTTTCCCTTATTGCTCCTACGAGTATGTGGTTCGTACGCATACTTGGGGAGTTAAGGGGAAATGCTGCCGAATTTTTCTCAAATACTAATTAAATCTCGCTAATATGTGTTCACATATGAGACATAATATTCAAAGAGTGGGTTAGGATTGTAAACCGGCCCTTTGTAAGCCCAAAATTTTGTACACGAAGGAGAATGTTGACCATGCATGATTAATTGATCAAATCATTTTTTTAATTTAATTTACAGATGGATCGAAGCTGGATGTATGAAATGCGACGTGACAGTGAAGAATATTTGGTTCGCGTTGATGAGTTTATAAAATTTGCTGAGAGTTATAGAGTGAATAAAAAAGAAGAAGACATTTTATGTCCTTGTAAAGATTGTAAAAATTTATTAAGATTTTTGGACATCGAAGAAATTAGAGCTCATTTGATTTGTCGGGGATTTAAGAAGAGATATACATGTTGGTTCATGCATGGTGAGAAATTTGGGGAAAGTAGTAGTGCCAATAAGGATTGTAATCGTGAATTGAATGATGAGAATGTTGGAATTTCTGATAATTTTGAACTTGATTGGAACGAGGATTATGAGAGTGCCGAATATTCTGATATTAACGTCGAACCTGAAAATGACGATGATGAGATGGAGAGGAATTTTGATGAAAATGTAGAACACGAGTTTACTGAAAATTTGGAGGATATGTTACGTGATGTGGAAGATGAAATTAGTGATAAAAATTATGATAAATTTCAAAATTTGTCTAATGAATCCAAGAAGCCGTTGTATCCCGGGTGTACCAAATTTACAAAACTGTCAGCTGTGTTGAAATTATTAAACTTAAAAGCAGACAATGGTTGGAGCGATAAGAGTTTCACGTCCTTATTACAGCTTTTAAGAGAAATGCTCCCAGATAACAACGAGTTACCCGGTACAACATATCAGGCAAAGAAGTTGATATGTCCAATGGGGTTGAAGATCCAAAGAATACATGCATGTCCGAATGACTGTGTATTGTATCGTAACGAGTACGAGGCCATGCATGTCTGTCCTAAATGCGGTGTTTCACGATATAAACGTCGTAAGGACCAGGACACTGATGATTGTAACGAGGACACAAGTGGCCGACCTCCGGCTAAGGTGTTGTGGTATTTGCCGATAATACCGAGATTCAAACGGTTGTTTGCGAATCCCAAAGATGCAAAATTATTGCGCTGGCACGAAGAAGAGCGCAAAAATGACGGTAAACTAAGGCACCCGGCTGATTCTCCTCAATGGAGAAACATTGACAGACATTTCAAAGAATTTGGTTCTGAACCGCGGAACCTTAGGATTGTGGTGAGCTCAGATGGAATGAGTCCGTTTGGAAGTATGAGCAGTCGGCACAGTACTTGGCCAGTTCTTTTATGCATCTACAATCTTCCTCCTTGGTTGTGCATGAAACGCAGATATATAATGATGTCATTACTAATCCAAGGACCCAGACAACCCGGAAATGACATAGATGTATATCTCGCACCATTAATCGAGGACCTCCAAAAATTGTGGCGTGATGGCGTCCCGGTGTGGGATGCGTATATGAAAGAGACCTTTAACTTGCGGGCCATGGTGTTTTGCACCGTAAATGATTTCCCCGCGTATGGGAATTTGTCGGGTTACACTTGTAAAGGAGCAAAAGCGTGCCCGATCTGTGAAGATGACACGCAGGTGCTGAGGTTGAAAAATTGTCAAAAGAATGTATTCATGGGGCATCGTAGGTTTCTTCCTATTAATCACCCATATCGTAAGAAGAAGATGGCATTCAACGGGAAAATTGAGCTTGGAGTGGCTCGTCATCCATTAGACGGGGAGAGTGTCTTCGAACGGGTAAAAAACATTGATGTTGTTTTTGGAAAATGCGCCAAAGCACTACCGAAGAATATTTGGAAAAAGAGGTCCATATTTTGGGAGCTACCGTACTGGAAATATTTAGAAGTGAGGCATTGCCTAGATGTCATGCATGTCGAAAAAAATGTCTGTGACAGTTTAATTGGTTTATTATTGAACATTCCGGGGAAGACGAAAGATGGTATTAAAGTGAGAAAAGACATGGTAGAGATGGGAATACGACCCGAGCTCGCACCGCAGGAGAAAGGGAAGCGCACATACCTACCCCCCGCACTGTGCACAATGTCAAAGAAAGAGAAAACAAGCTTCTGTGAATGCCTCAATGGTATAAAAGTCCCATCAGGATATTCTTCGAATATTAAGAAGTTGGTGTCGATGAAGGACTTGAAACTGGTCGGTCTGAAATCTCACGACTGTCATGTTTTACTGACACATATAATTCCGGTTGCAATTCGGGGAATTTTACCAAAGCACGTTCGTCAAACCATTACGAAGCTTTGTTCTTTCTTCAATGCAATAAATTCCAAAGTGGTAGACCCTCTAAAATTGGACTCTTTGCAAAAGGAGGTCGTCGTTACTCTTTGCCAACTTGAGATGTATTTTCCGCCATCTTTTTTCGATGTCATGGTTCACCTTGTTGTTCATCTTGTGAGAGAAATTAAGATTTGTGGTCCCGTGTTCCTTCGGTATATGTATCCATTCGAGAGATACATGGGCATCTTGAAAAAATACGTAAGGAACCGACATCGACCCGAAGGCAGCATTATAGAAGGATATTCTACGGAGGAGGTGATTGATTTTTGCACCAACTACTTGACCGGTGTGGATCCTATTGGCGTTCCAAAATCTCGATACGAGGGAAGGCTCCAAGGAGTCGGGACAATTGGGTTGAGAGCCGTAGTTGCTGATCTAAATGAACTACAAAAGGCACATTTTATTGTACTACAACACATGACAGATGTTGCTCCCTACATAGATGAGCACATGACAATCCTTCAACAACAAAACTACACGAGGAGTCAGAAGTGGCTTACTAACGAGCATAATCGTTCTTTTATAGGATGGCTGAAAGAAAGAGTGCAGTCACACCCCGTACCTGAAATTGTTAAACTGCTTGGCAAAGGACCCCAAATTGTTGTTAGAACATTCCAAGGATACGAGATTAACGGATATACATTTTATACTAAATCCCAGAGTGATAAGAGCACGATGCAAAACAGTGGGGTGACGTTGGTGGCGACCTCTCAAGAATTCAGTAGATCCGGAGATGGCCGGGCTGTAATAGCATCAAAGTCATATTATGGCGTTATTCAAGAAATTTGGGAGCTCATTTACAGTCCTCGCCTGAGCATTCCCGTGTTTCGGTGTCAATGGGTCGAAGACCGAGGTGTTAAAGTTGATAACGACGGGTTCACACTCGTTGATTTAAACAGGGTTGGGCATGTTGATGATCCGTTTATACTCGCCAAGCAAGCCACCCAAGTCTTTTATGCCACTGACCCGAGTGATGCCAGGTTGAGCGTCGTCCTATCCCGAAAAAGAAGGATTGTCGGGGTAGAAAATGTCGTCGATGAAGAAGAGTACGACCAGTTCGACGAAGTACCTCCATTTAGTTAAAACATTTAATAATAAAATAAAATAAATATTAGTTAAAATATTAGTTAAAATATTTAATATTAGTTAAAATATTTAATATTAGTTAAAATATTTAAGGAAGGATTATGTTTAATGAAAATATTATGTTTAAAATATTATGTTCAACTTTATCAAACATTTAATATTAGTTAAAATAAATATTAGTTAAAATTGTTCAACTTTACTGAACCTGGGACCCACCTGTCGGACCAATTTATACACGGACATTTAGCTAATAGTCCGTGTAGAAAGGGTAGAGAGCTACACGGCCTTTTAGCTATATGTCCGTGTAGAAAGGGTATTTGCACACGGCCTTTAGCGTAAAGTCCGTGTATAAAGATCTTTGTACACGGTCTTTTAAGTTAAAAGTCCGTGTATAGATGGGAATATTTGCACACGGCCTTTAGAGTAAAGTCCGTGTATAAAGATCTTTGTACACGGTCTTTTAAGTTAAAAGTCCGTGTATAATGAGAAAAACACTATTATTCGAAATCCTCTCTTCCAAAATTTTCACAAGTCCGAAAAGAGAATAAACATCAGTTTCAAAAACCCTCACAGAGAAGATTTTGCTGAGCCTTCTCCGAGCTCTTCACCGCCTCCCCGCCTCGCCGCCTCGCCGCCTCACCACCTCGGTCTCTCTCTCTCTAACCAGTGGTCTCTCTCACCCGTGGTTAGCTCTCTCTCTCTCGTTATTTTTCTTATTGGTCTCTCTAACCAGTGGTCTCTCTCACCCGTTAGACATGATTAGTATTGAACCCGTTAGACATGCTTGTACCATAATTTCAGCATTGTGCTTGAATACATTGTGCTTGAATATAACCTAGGTTATTTTAGCATATAAACTAGGTTATTTTAGCATTGTACTTGTTGACATTGTACTTGTACCATAATTTTAGCATATAACCTAGGTTATTTTAGGTTAATTTGTGCTTGAATACATTATTATATGTCAAAAGTTGGTTGATTAATCTAGGTTATATGTCAACAAGTGATTGATTAATCTCTTGATGAATATAGGTTATATGTCAAAAGTTGGTTGATTAATCTAGGTTATATGTCAAATGATTTGATCTTTAATTTCATGCAGCACCATGTCGAATGAAAATGAGTACGAGAATATGATGGAAGAAGAGGAGCAGCAAGCTACTGCCTCGTCAGAAAGAAGGAGAAGAGGGCCTACAATGTGCACGAGCCATTCTGAGCAGACCCATCAAGAAATCTGGTTCACAGAAGACGGGCGTGCGCAGGGACCAAAACGGCAGAAATACTCAAATTGGTGTACGAGCTTCGTGAAGCAAAATGCGAGTATCCTTGTTGAGAGATGGGATCATTTTGAGGATGAGGTGAAGAACGAGTGGTGGAACACGGTGAAGGTAAAGTGCCTAACAACTCTTCTCTTGAATTTTCACTTATGTATGATCTATACTTAAATACACTAAATTTTTGTGTCAATCAGGCTCACTGGAACATCAAGAATGATGTTCCAAAGGCAACGACTTTGAAGATTATGAACAATGGTTGGAAGCAATACAAGAGCACGTTGAAGACGGACTTCATGGAGAAAGGGAGAAATCCGGTCGGCTACTACAAATGGCTAAAACAAGAGGACTGGGATGCGTTTCAAGCTTTGAAGTCTACCGAAGAGTTCCAGGTATCTAACTCGTGCCAAATTTATGCTTATTCTTTCTCGATATATATTTATCTTTCTAAAACTAACTGATCGTTATTGTCTTGTTTCTGTGAAGGCAAAAAGTAATAAAGGCAGGATGACCGTTGCCTTTAACAAGTATCCACACCATCTAGGGTCAGGTGGTTACGAGGGTAAGTCGGCAGAATGGAAGAAAGTCCTGGATGCGAACAAGGATTCTGACTCACCCATGGTTAGGATCCAAAATCCTAGGGGCAAAGATTGGGTCATGGGTAGAGCCGAGGTAACCGCTGACGGGAGGATAGTACTCCCAACGGAGTTGCAAAGCGTGGCTCAAAGAATGGTAAGAGTCATTTATAACTCCGAAAGTACGTCAATTGTTCTTTTGCTTTAACTAATTCTTCTACTTGAACAGTTGGAAGTGGAGGAGGAGGTCACCTCGGGTGCCCGGAGTGTCGAACGACAAAATGATTCCTTGTCCGCAGCGCTCGAGAATCCAGAACACCCGGGTCGAGTAAGAGGTGTAGGGGTCTACAGGGGCTGGAAGGAGGTGTTCCGAGTGGAGGGACAAAAACCTCGAAGAAAATCGCGTGCCAAGGTAAACAAAGACGAGATAGTTGCGCAGATACGCGCGGAGGTGAGCAAAGAGTACGACGCAAGGTTTGCTGAGATGGAAGCAATGTTGACACAAATTAGATCAGCAACTACGCAGCCATCCGAGCAACCACCTCCCATTTCGCCGGGAATTCGGCGAAGTAGTCAAGCATCCGGCACGTGGGGCGCGAACGACGATTTGGATAATCTCAAGGTAATCAATACTTCTTCATAATCTAAAGGTATTTAAAACATGTTTGCAACCTTGTTATACAATATCGCATCACTAAAATAAACAACTTTCCTATAAATTTGCAGGACCCCAGAGCATGCGACCTCATCCTGCGGAATGGCAGTGTTTCTATACTCGTTGCTAAGGGCGTTGTACATCCACTCGCCAAAAGTGTACACCATACTCAGCTAAGACCCGACCATGCATGCGTGCAGGTTGAGTTAGTCTTGGATGGATGGCAGCGCGTACCCCTTCCTGTCCCTACCGACGAAGCGGTTGTGCTTGATGACGCACGGATGTCATTTGTCCAATGGCCCAAGAGTCAGATTGTTTTGGATCAGGTAATCCATAAAATAACTCATTTATTTTGTTACGTTCAACTCATTCTTTTTGAAATACTAGAATAATACATCTATAACTTGATACAGACACGAGGAGATGATGTCACCGGTACGGCGATGTCACCGGTACGTCAGGAGGTGGCTTGCGACGTCGGGGCTGACGCGCCACAATCACCGCCCCGTCCTATGGTCACAGAAGAAGAATACAGCTGTTTGCCCAATGATTTGCGCTTTCTCCACGACTACTTGATGACGGCGCCCGAAGGCATGGAGGCTATCATCATCCCTGTCCCACCTGGGATGTTTCTACACGAAGGCAGGGATCTCCTGCTGTCGTTCAAAGACTTCAAGGACCTCTTCCATCACTCGTCATCCGACAAATGGCTCGATGTGTCACACATCACCATTTTTCTCATGTTAGTGATATTAAAATATTTTCATTATTGTATAGAACTCAAATATATATTCTAATTACAATATGATGAGTTTCAGGAAGCTAGTCCGAAACTGTGATGAGATGGTTGAAAAGAAGAACTTGTGCATGTTTCTGGACCCCGAGAAAGTGAGTTCTACGGCAGTGACATATTATCCGGATATGGCTATCGAGTACATGTGTTCTGCGATGCATCGTGCTAAGGCGGAGGAGAAGAAATTCATTCTCATGCCATACCACGAGGGGTTAGTTCTAATCTTAACTTATGTGTTGTTTATATTTTAATTAAAGAATTGTATAAAGAAATTCATTCTCATGCTAAAGTACTATAATTCTTCTCCTCGATCCAACAGCAAACATTGGTGCACGATTCTCATTGTGCCGTACTTAAGCACGGGCATAATTATTGATTCTTGTAAGCCAGGAGGAAGGACCGCGGCTGCCAATTGCAAAGTTATCTTGCCTTTTGTGAATAAGTAAGCAATAATAATTCTATAGGTTTGCATTTCTTTCAATCATATCAAATTATAAAATTGCTAATTACATTCACTCACTTTTGTAAGGGCTTTTGTGAAATATATTAAAGAGGGAGGATCACATAGCACGGGCCCGGGCAAGAAAAGCAAGTTGAATTGGAAGTACTTGAAGGTGAGCACACGGCCTTGAGTTAGAAATTTCATATCTTGTTAAAAAAATTATTGTCATTCTAACAAATGCCGCTAAATGTAAATTTCAGTGCCCGCAACAGAAGGAGGGTTGGGAATGCGCTTATTACACGATGATATTCATGTTTGACTTTGTCGAAAGAATACAATTCGAATTCCCAGATGCGGTATGTACTTCATATGAATTTCCTATATAATAAGCAATTGATATCTACCTTTTCTGAAATACTAACTATTATCAAATTATAATTTTGTAGAATGTGACAAAACAAGCGCATTACACCAAGGATCAGATCGACGATGTGCGGTGCATGTGGGCAAGGTGGTTTGCCATGGAATTTTGTAATCCTCGATATGGATTTGCATAATTTTGTATAATTTGGTGTATATGAATATTGTATAATTTATTGCATATGGATTTCTGGCTAATCTGAAAAATATGAATTTCTTGCTAATATGGATTTATTGCTAATCTGGAAAATATGGATTTCTTGTTATATGAAATCTGGAAAATCTGGAATATATAGTTCTGTAACAAAAATGGCTAGCAAAACTGGAGGCTAGCCGAAAAACAAAAAATACAAAAAAAAAAAAATGTACTTTCTACACGGACATTTAACTAAAGTCCGTGTAGAAAAAAGATAGCTACACGGTCATTTAGTTAAATGTCCGTGTAGAAAGAGGAGAGCTACACGGACATTTAACTAAATGTCCGTGTAGAAAGAGTTAAGCTACACGGTTTTTTCGTTAAAAGTCCGTGTACAAAAAGAATCGTACACGGTTTTTTAGGTAATATCCGTGTAGCTCGGTAAATGGAGTGCGACACATTCTGGTCTTTGTACACGGCTGTTTGTGAAGTTATACGTGTAGAATCTTTAAAATTGCACACGGCCAAAAGTCCGTGTGTAGTTATTGAACTAATCGTACACCCTCGATTTAAACACGGTAGGAAATCCGTGTAGCTCTTCCTTTATTGTCCGTGTATAATCTCTTTTTTTGTAGTAGTGAAGTTGGGTATTGCAATAACACGGTATGTTGGACACATGTACGTGACAAATCAAAAGTTCGGGTTCGGTTCGGCGAGGTCAAAAATTCGTGATTCGGGTATAATTCGGGAATGATTCGGTACAACAAGAAAGTAAAAAAAAAAAAACCCCAAAAAAAAACGTAAAAAAAAAAAAAATTTTTTTTTGAAAAAATTCAAAATTTTTTTTGGCGTTTTTTTCGCGAATAATTCGTAATTCGCGTTTTATATGCGTTTTATTCGCGAATAAAACATATTATACGTTTTTCCGCGTATTAAACGGAGTTCGGTACAGTTATGTATAAAAAACGAATTATACGCGTATAATTCGCGTATTATGTCACTATGCCTTCAAATACTTTAAGTAGCAGTAAAAAACTATAATATTCAGTCTACAATTAATGGTTGGATTTTACCTACAATTTAATCACGAAAAAGTATAATCTAGAACACGATAAGCCGATAAAAACGAATTCGTATCCTCTGCATTAACTCAAATTTTGAGTTAAGATCTGAACCGTCCTATTGAGATCCGCAATAATATTAAAGTGCACGTGCATTATAGGAGTGGACAGGATTGGTCCGAGTTCTGATCGTACGGTTCATAAATTAACTCAAACGGTGCGTTAATGCAGAGGATACGTATTCGATAAAAACCAACTAATAATCTTTTTATATTCTGTCTGATGAAAGGCTATGTACCAACCCTAGGTCCTAGGTTCTATCATTCAATTATTTGTTTATTCATTCACACCCTTGACCCCTTCCTTTTCATTTATTTGCCTCCTTTTTAATAGCTAGTTGAAAGTTGTTTTTTCTTGCTAATGGTCAACTTTCGCATTTCTTATTTGGATATTGCTTAAAATATGCAAGCCAATATAGTCACGATACTGAAAAGATGTGTTGCGATATAGCTAACAATCTTTTATTAGTATTTAGAAACACAGAACGCGTACATGCTTCAAGGCTCCGATCTCGCTGTTATATACAATTGCAACTACTGTGTTATATGATATGGAAATGGAATTTGAATTGGACGTATTAATTGTGTCATACATGAATTATTTTTTAAATAAAAGTTGAAAGTCAAGCAATCAAACTATTTAATATCAACACAATTTTTTTTTTTAGAATTTCAAATCTACGATTTTTGGATATTACCTTTGTCGCTAGACCAAAGGCTAATTCGTGACAACAAATGCGAACTCCATATATTATAGTGAAAAAAAATAGAAAGAGGGTATCGAAGGAAGAACCAGCCTTTGGTCTAGTAGCAAATGACAACACTTTCTGTGTGAAAGATCGTGGGTTCGAAACCCAAATGGGCCGGGATCCTATATGGACATCAAAAATGAAATTTAAAAGGCTTGGTACGTGTGAAAAATGGATCAGATAGTAGCAAAATCATATCCGTATCCGTTTTTAGTTTTCGAATATAGATACAGATTAAATAATAGATGGGTACAAATACATATTGAATATTAAACATATACAAATACAAATCAAATATTAAATGGATACGAATACAGATACATATACATATATAATTTGAATACCTAATTTACATATTGTCATAACATTAATATATTAATTAATAAATTGTTTTTTATTAGAAAATAAGAATAACATAAACTACAATATAATTCGGTTATTTAATCATTATGATAAACAAATTTTTTTTTTCATGTTAAACTTGTTATGACGTCATTACAAAATATATATCCGTTAATAAAAATTAATCACCAATATAATCATATTTTTATTCAAAAGAGACCAATAAAAAATTATTCCTCTCTAAACATATATGATTCTAAAACAAATGAATACGGATAATTACCATAAGCTGAAAGATGAAGTTTAGTAATTGCAGAATAATTATTCTTCCAGTAATCAAGAAAAGTATATTAAGTAAACATTCGAGCTACTACCACTTCTAAGTGGTAGAAAAATAAATCTTAAAAATATTGACGGAGGGGGGAAGGTGTCATTATATTATGAGGAGGGATCAAGTTACAACAAAATTTTTAATTTTACATTTTTTTGAAAGTTGAGGATCTTAAAAAAATGTTTTGAAAGTTGAGGATCATAATTTTTTTGAAAGTTGAGGATCAAGTTACAACAAAATGTTTGGTAGCTAAAAATGTTTGGTAGTTGAAAGTTTTAATTTTACATTTTTTTAAGAAAAGTGGGATCAAGTTATCGGTGAAAAATTACCATTTAATAAAATAATAAATGAATGGTGATTGGTTAACCGATTTTTATAAATGCGATTCAAACCGCATATATTATTTGCGGTTTGAATTATATATGCGGTTTGAATTCACAATTCAAGCCGCATATATTCCTTGCGGTTTGAATTGTTAATTCAAACAGCAAATAATGCGGTTTGAATTAACAATTCAAACCGCAAATATTATTTGCGGTTTGGGTAGAAATAAAATTCTTTTAAAAACGTGGTTATTTATATTAAAATATTTTTTTTTGGGTAAAAATAAAAATCACGGATCTAGACGTCAATTCCGCATAAAAGAAGGAAATAGCCGTTTATATTTTATTATTTGTTAAGTTTATTTGATAATAGCCGCACTTTTCGGTCAATTTTTGAAAGGCTAAACAATATATAAATAAAACGTAAATAAAATGTTTAAAAATTATGGTTGACAAAAACTCAGCAAGAATTGTTTATCAGCCTTTTGATTTAGTAGAAAAACAGTGTCATTTGTGAGATGTTGCAAATTTGATATTTGGTTATGAGATTCTTAGTGGATATTTAAATTGAGAGGTTTGATCATTTCTTTATTAAATGTTTCACAAAAACTAATTAAAACTTTTAAGTGAGTACGAAAATTGAAACTAATAGAAAGGTTATAAACACACACACACACATATATATAAGAAAACATTTAATATTATTGAGAAATATCTTTTTTTCTCATGTGTCCTTCAAATTAATATTTCATGCATTTTAGTCCATGCAGATCCAGTGCTCTTCCTTTTATTAACATTCATTGATCCTTTCACCTTTCATATTTTAGCAAACCTTTATCTGCCACATGGATTTCCTATTTTAACAAACATTTTTACCTGCCCTTTTATCCCTTTTAATCAACAATTCAAAATTCACTGTTATTTTTTTAGGAGATTTATGTAGCTCTGTATTAATGTTCAAGAGATGTATTACTGCATAATTTTCTACACAATGTTAATAATTTAGTATAAAAATCTGACTTTGTAAGTCTTAACATCAATTGAAGTATAATTCTTGACTATGTAGGTGTCAAGTACTCTTGCAGTCCCTCAATCTTAATAAAATTACACTACATAAGCTTATTCAGTCACTCAATCTTAATTTTCTGATTCTGTCCAGTAGTGTTCAACGGGTCCGGTTTAATTGGTTTTAAACTGAACCGAGAGAGTTTGAATTAAACGGTTCGGTTTTTTCAATTGGTTCGGTTCATTATATTAAATCGGTTTAATTGTTTGGTGGTTTAATTAAATTTTTTAAAACCGGTTAGACTAAACAGACCGAAATTTTTAAACATGTCCCCCATCCGAACCAAATATAAAATAAAATATAAAAATTATGACATAATGTATATTGCTTGGTTCGGTTTAAAATCAGTTAGACCGAACTAAACACAATTTTTAAGTTCATCTTAAAAGAAATTTAAAAAATTAACAAAAAATGTTTATTATTATAGTTGATCTTCTTATTTCGGTTCAACCGTTATTCGGTTCGGTTTTAATTTGGTTTATAAGTTATTTTGATCGATTTGGTTGTTTTTTTAAACCGAATAAAATTTTTGTTTGTCTATTTTATTTTCTTTTAACCGAACCGAACCGATGAACACCCCTAATTAATTCCATCCAGAATAAAGTTAGATACATCGTAGATGCAAGTCTGCAATGTTCTTATAAAATTAGATAACAATCTGTTACTTATTATCGCAAAATTTGATGCATGCTAAAGAGAACCAATCAGGTTATTTGGCTGGATGAATAAAACTTTAGAACTATATATGATACACAAGTCCCACATAAAAGTTAATGTCAATGATTGGCCAGATATATCTGCCAAATGAGAAGCCTGACAATCTGACATCCAAAAATGATCAAAATGAATTAATAGGTAAATGAATGATCATGACTAATGTTCAATTTTATTCAATTGTTTATCTCTTCCCTTTCTTCTTCATCTTCACTAGTTTTTCCAATTTAATGTGATTTACGGAATATAATCAATCTCTATTTATAAGTTTACGAGGCTTTATAGCCGTTAGAAGGAGAACTAAAAATAGCGATAATGGTCAGAAACTCATTTGGTATATATGCATCATAAGCAACAGAAGAAAGCAAAGGACACTAAACTTGTGCTGTGTGTACCCGAGAAATGAATCTCCTGCAGTGTGTGTGATAACCAATCACTGCCAGAGCTGTTGGGATAAATTTTCAGAATATTCGGATAGTTATAAATTAATTAAAATAAATCAAATTGAAATAGAATTACCCGGATTGTGCAAAACACTGTCCTTAAGCGTATTCCGTCTCATCGTGCAAGATGGAACTCAAATAGAGCTTATATAAGACTAGAATACTATTACTAAAATAGAGTTTATACATAGAGTTTATACAAGACTAGAATTTATCGTCAGTTGCTTCCATAGAGTTTATCAAAAAAGACATAAGCCCACTACATTACTAAAATAGAGTTTATACAAAACTAGAATACTATTAAGTATTAACCCAACTACAAACAAAACCCAAAGCTCTTGTTTTTGCCATTGTACGTGCCTCAGCGACTCACACTCGCTTCATTGACTAGCTACTGAGCAACTTGCTAAGCAACTGACGATTTATCCCTACTATTTACTAAGCAACCACATAAATTTTTTACTAAGCAACCACATATTTTGTCAGAATTTTATCCCTACTATTTACTAAGCAACCACATAAATTTTTTATTTTGTAAGGAATTGGTAATTTCCACCACTGCATGGCATGATAAGGTCTCAACCCTCTGAAATTTAAAAATATACAAGTTGAGTGTGTACTGTGTAGTATAAATGCCAATATTTTTCCATCTCCTGATGAGGATGTCAGAGGATGAAGAAAGCTGAGTTTTTTTGAAATGAATCAAGCAATTCCTGCCAATCTTGCAACAAGACCCCATGAAGTCCTCTTTTCAACTTAATGTTTTTACCATGGGCAAAACAAACTTCCTGTAATGTCACAATTGGATTAGTGCATATAAAACATAATTGACTAAACACAGAAAAGTGAGTACAGTTGTTGACCCAATTATCTGTCCAAAAAAGGATCTGATTGCCCCTTAATACCCACCTGGAATTAAAGACCTACCACATTGACCTAACATTGATTCACTCATTTTTATATTACCTGAAATTAAAGACATGCACAAATAAAAAGATTTGTAGGGTCTGATGAGCAAAATATTCAAACAAACATAATTATACATTATTTGCAGAATTCAATTCATCTGCTTTTTGGCTCCGGTCCAAGCTTGCTTTGTTCAATTGTTCTTGTACTACTTTAAATTATCTCTTCTGACTATCCTTTTTTATAACAGATAGCTAGCACTCGTTAGTCGCATTTCTATTATTTAATGCCTGTAAAATTTGGAATCTCATTTTACACAAGGATTGAACTACTTGCTCTCAAAATATCCCAAAATATCACAAAATATCCCAGGCATTAATGCCAATATTTTTGTGCTTGACACTAGGGTAGTCTCCCCACCCCTTCTCTCTATCCATTCTCCAACTTGTAGTGTTTAAAGAAATTTACCTATTGTGGGGTCCCCAACAGAAATGCATATGCAAGAATCCAACCAAGGATATTATGTAATAATAATCTATATAAAGCACATCTAGCTGCTACATGTTATCCTTGCTCTTCTCTCAGTAAACTATCTGTCCTTACCGAACGACTATGGCTCATAATCAAAGAGATGAAGTAAGTCACCAAATCTAATACACAACCATGTGCTCTATATATAAGATTGCTATAGCTCATGTCCAACTATGCATGGTTTTGTTAGGTGAATTGGCCAAGATTGGTAGCCAATAAGCTTTTTAGGAGGCCTATGAGTAACAATTCCTTCGTTGCCGACTTCCCGAGCTGCGATAAAGTTATATCTGACGATCAGCAAATAGTGAAGCGGCCTCAAGAAAGAAAAAGAGATCCCCTTACATACAAGTAAGATTATCATAACTACTTTTAGCTTTCAATATTATGTATAGTTTTTGTGACAATAGTATGCATAAATAAAAAGTTGGCAACTGTGTTTGTTCTTTAACTTTTTGAGTTTTACAAAGAAGGTATGATTTATGTAACAAACATATTCAAGTACCAAAGTGAGATTTTATTTCATAAACAAAATTTTCAACAATATTGTAACCCACCTTTTGAACAATGAAATGGGGGCTTGTTCTCTATTCTTTCCTCAAAATTTTCATACACAGTGCAAGTCTGAACTCTGAACCAAGCAAACCTTTTTGGGCACCTTTTTTTTTTTCTATAGTTCTTAAAAAGGTTTTTATATAGGTCAATTTCTTTTTATTTTTTTAAACTTCTTTAATCTTCTTACAAATTATATATGAAAGGATATTTGCGAGTACATGGAATGTAGGAGGCATCGTCCCGCCAGATGATTTGAATTTGGAAGATTGGCTGGATACAAGAAATAACTCCCATGACATCTATGTTTTAGGGTAATTAATCTTATCATATTTTTCAACCCAATATGATTATAAAATAACTATGTATAATTTTAGTTTCATTAGGTATCAAAATTGAGAACCCTAATTAAATATTATATGTTCTGGTTCAAACAACAACATGATAGATAATTAGTAATTCCAAAACAAACACACACACACACACACACTCAATAAAAAGAAAGAAAAACAAATATCTGACATACCTAATGAACAGACAAAATTATATCTCACGAGTGAGATTGAAATAGTTAGTAACAAGTAATTCATGAAAATAGGAAGTAGGGTAACTAGAGTATTTTATTTTTTTTAAAAATAAAATAAAACCTGAGGTAGCAGTTCTAATGCTTTATCAATTTTAGGAGGGCCGGGTTACCCGAGATACATAACAGTCTTGCAATAATACCCATGAAAGTAAAAAAAAAAAAACTGATATTTCATGTATGATAAATGGATATAGTTTTCAAGAGATTGTTCCCCTTAATGCCAAAAATATCCTTGGATCTGAGAAGAGCAAGGTAACCAGGAAATGGAACTCCCTGATTAGAGCAACGCTCAGTAAATCTCTCTCCAACTCTCCAAAGGAGCAAGAACCCAAGGGAGGAGAGAGACAAAAAGTTCACCCGGTCAAGGATGCAACTTCAAGCTTTGTGCAAGACTTTCAATGCATCATCAGCAAACAAATGGTTGGTATACTGGTGTCAGTTTGGGTTCGTGGAGACCTCTGCAGGTATATTCGCAGGACGAGCATTTCTTGTGTTGGTTGCGGTATCATGGGGTGCCTAGGAAACAAGGTACATATTTATTTATTTTTGTAATGAATACAGAGAAAATACAATTTTTTTGTTAACAAATCCTAAGCTAGTATATCACCATCATAGAAAAAAAAGGATGCAAGTGTATTGTATCGATATAGGGGAAATTCGAAGAAAAGAATACATGCATAATATTCATCAGTTTGGCTATATCAGAGTAATCGATAGTGTTAGTTAGCAATACCAGTAAATCACAATTACAGTTATATCTGCCCGTCAACTAGTCGTATGGCGATGATCAGATAAAAGTTATGAAACACTAACATTGACCCAAAAAAATCATCAATGATCAGATGACAATACTCGAGGTATACATTGAAACCCAGTGTTGTCTGCCTAATGACCTTCAAAGCAAACATAAATAAATAATTGCGATAACACTATGTTGTCGGGACCAACAGCGAACAGGACTATTTACTAGTTCAGCTAGCTAATCTAATTACCAAATCATGAATACAGGGTGCAGTTTCAGTAAGGTTTTGGCTGCATGAGACTAGCTTTTGCTTTGTGGGTTGCCACCTGGCTTCAGGAGGGAAAGAAAGGGATGAAGGTTACAGGAATTCAGATACCTTGGAAATTCTCTCCCGAACAACCTTCCCACAAGGCCACTTCCTCAACTTGCCACAGAAGATCCTTGATCATGAGTGAGTATCTCTGGCCGTCCCTATTTTAATTTCTGTTTTTTCTTTTGATATTGATTTTGTCCCCACTAATAACCATTACCAAAATGTTTCCAGGTACATAGTTACTGTACTGATATATAAAGTTGAATTTTTGTAAATACCATGTTTTAACTAGCATATGCTGGCATTAATATTTTAATTTAAGCCAACCAATACTTTTTTAATTAGAACCATGCTTATGTGTTATATTTTTTTCCTTGATTATGATATTAAGTGCCGTGATTCATGTGATGGTGATATGAGTTGGACTACTGCAAAATTACAAATCTGTCTCCTATCGTCTGAATAATTACCTGCTTCTTTAATTAGCAGCACTATTTATTATAAAACGAATCTTTTGCAAATATACACCTGTACCGAAAGTGTTTGGAAAGGTTATGCATGTTTATAAGTACTTCCAAGGGTCCATGTATAATTTAAGTATCATTGCCCACAACTCAAATGAAACTTATCCATGAAAGTTCGAATAAGAAATGACTTAACAATATAGAAGTCGTATTCGATCTTATCTTAAAATGAAAAAAGAAAATGAAAGAAAAATGACGCGCATACATGCATGGCGTGATATTCTCTTTTAGCTTGTGCAAAGTTCGGATGAAAATTTTGATATACAAATGCATGTCAGTAAAGTCCAATATGTTGCATCATGATTAATGACCAACAGATTTATAGCCTTTTGACTTTTGGATGCTTCATTTATCAATACTGTATATTTTATTTTGATTTTTATGTATGTATGCAGTCGGGTAGTATTACTTGGAGATTTGAACTACAGGATATCCTTGCCAGAATCAAGAACAAGATCTCTGGTACAACAAAAAGAGTGGAAAACATTGCTAGAAAATGATCAGGTAAAAGGCATATGACCAAAGTCAACTGGGACCAAAACAGATATAGAGAGGAAGGAGTGCTTGCTAAGCATCTCCTATAAATTGAAATTTTCCAATTTGACCTTCAAATTTGTAAATTTTTATAAAAAAAGTATACAATTAGTCCTCATCATAAAAACAAATTGCAGAACACTTATCCAGCTCCCCTATCTCAATTTTCTAGTTCCGCTCCTGAAAGTCAATAGATAAATGGATCTATTAGGTTAAGAAAGTCTATATATATAAGATAAAAAGCAAAAGTTTAAAAGAAAATAAAAAGAAGAAGGAAAAAATATTTTTTTCTGGCAAAAGTAACATAGAAAATTTCTGGTGCAGTTGCGAGGAGAGGCCAGTTCTGGTAGGGCTTTGGAAGAATGGAAAGAGGGAACAATAACATTCTCTCCAACTTACAAATATTTTCCAAACTCCGACACTTATTACGACTGCATCCAAGGCCAAAAAGGGAAAAAGTTGAGAGCTCCAGCATGGTAAGCCAAAATTGCATGCAACTTTACATACCGTTATTAGTCTTCGTGTTAAATAACTTGCCCATTTTATGAGATTGTAAATTATAGATGTGTTTTTAATTGTTTAGATAAGATGTGTATCAAATTTAAGTCAATTTAAAATTTAATTGGTCATTCAGCACAGGCCATTAAAAATTTAAATTTGATGGAAGACTAACTTATCCCAAATTTGATAAATGTCCTATCCAAATGTTTCATACACATCTATAATTTCAATTTTTTAATTTGAATGAATTTTGTTTAAAATATGTACTATAAAAATTAGGGGATGGGTGTAGGTCCGATGCCCATCGGACCTAGTTTGGTTCCGATGGGCAGATCTACCGTAGGATAACGTAATGATTTGTGCGCACGAAAATTGAAACATAAACGCACGGGTTTTAAAGCATTTCACACGAATCTAAAAAAAAATCTATGGTGATTAAACCCGTCGAACTGAGGTAGGCCCGATGCCCATCGGACCTACTCCCGTTCCAAAAATTAGATGTAAGATAAAAGTTAGATGCACGCTTGAAAGAATAAAATAAGTTTCTCCACAACATCAATCCTCTCTCCTTATCTAAAGATAAAAAGAAAAATAAGTATAACATTGTCCATCGTTAATTTGAATACATTATGTAAAATATTATGTATCTAAATGCAATAAAAGTAATGAAGGTTTCCTACCACACCATGACTCTTTCAAGTTAAATCATATATGACCATTATAGCATAGCCATAAGTGAAATTAAAGTATGATTTTATTTTGCTGATTAAGGTGTGACCGAATTCTCTGGACTGGAAAAGGATTTAAGCAAATTTATTATGATCGGTGCGAATCCAAGCTGTCTGATCACCGACCTGTCAGAGCTCTCTTTTCTGTAGATGTTGATCCTCTAAGAAACTTGAATTCTTTGAGAAGTTTCTTCTTATCTGAGAGGTATGATCAGAAAATTGTGATCAGCCATGGCGAGGTATTTGCAATGGATAAATACAAAAGAAGTGCGAGCTATGCAGATAGCATTTAACCAATCTCCAAAGATAGCATCATCAATTGATAGTTTTTGAGAATTGTATGTAAGATCTGTCTTTCAAAGAAGTTTGATCAACTTCTTTACACCACATATATATTCTACATGTATCAATTTTTCCATGCATGCATGCAAAATATAATTTATATACCAGAAGTTGACATAACTTGTTCATATAGCAATTTAAATTTTTGAGAATGTAATGTAAATCTGTCTCCTATAGTAGTTTGATCAAGGACTGTATACTGTATTTTATAGCATTTTTAAGAAGTTTATTGTCTATATATAAATTGCAGATTTTGATATTTCTTTTCCCCTCGTAAAGAAGCAACTTGCACATAATTAAACTTTATATTATTTTTGTGGTCTCGGATGACAAATTATTATTTAGTCTGAGGTCTGTCGACTGTGATATCACTAGTTGGTATGTCTGGTAAGCGGACATATAAAATTAAAAATAGATTAAATACAGACTGCCCCTCCATTATGCAGTAGTCCCATACCGACTAAACAATATAAATTACACTAGTGCTTTTCATGGCCAGCCCCCTTTGACTTAATGGGATATCTTTGTGGCATCCAATTAAGGAGCTGCATGCATGCCCAAAGATCTGATTAGTGAGGTAATTGCTTTTCAAGCATGCTAAACCAGTCAAGCAAACTTATATCAGGTGCTTATTGGCGTTCATGGTTTTTCTTTGTTTTTCATTCAAGAAAAAATTTAGGATATGAACTAATTTAATATCACAAAAGCTTATCGTGGGATAAAGATATGCTGAATTTGTTGTGCTTCCTACCTTTTTTTTCCTGTGTTTTTCTTGTGAGACTGAATTTCTTTTTAATAATCTAATTGCTCAATTGCTAAAGAGATTTAGACCTTTCAACAGCTTCCACACAAATTTAAACAGGTTTCATAGGAGTCATTTCTCCGGGTTCCACTGTTTTCCCTCCAGCCCAGCCAATTGTCCAAATTATCTTTCCCTTCATCTCTCAAAAATAAATAAAGAAATAATGTGAAAATTATCTTTCCCTTCATCTTTTTTTGTTGTCTTTCATGTTCTACTCGTTGTCTTTAATCTTCTTTTGGTTGTCTTTCCTCTTCTACTAATTGTTTTTCATCCTCATCTAGTTGTCTTTGATCTTTTACTGGTTGTCTTTCATCCACTACAAGCTAAATTTATTTTCTTCTAATTGTCTTTTATCTTCTACTAGTTATTTTTCATATTCTTCTAGTTGTCTTTCGTCTTGTACTGGTTGTCTTTTATGTTCTACTGGTTGCCTTTCATGTTTTGCTGGTTGTCTTTCATCTACCACTGGTTGTATTTCATCTTCTTCTAGTTATCTTTCATCTTCTTCTGGTTGTCTTTTATTTTCTTCTAGTTGTATTTCATCTTGTACTAGTTGTTGACAAGCCGCTAACGAGTCCAAAGTGAACTACTACTTTTAAAGATTTATAAACCATAATTTCTACTTACATTCAGATCACAAGCGCTTGATCCTACTATGTAGTATGATTGGGGTGTCGATCCACAGGAATAGTATATTAGATTTTAAACAATTTTCACAAGTCTAGGTTATCGGGTTTTTTGAAAGTTTGAGGTGGTGGTGATAATTGCAATCAAGGTAAATGTTAAACAGTAGATATAAAGCCTCTAGGGTTCAGGTTTCCTGTCCTTCTTAATCATACGAGTACAAGTTTCGACGTCTCTCTACGTCACTTGCGGTACTGTCACTGTCGCATGCGACCTAGATTGCCCCACAACTACCCCGCATGTGGCACTGTCACTGCCCGCAGGGTGTGCTGGGTGTTTGTTTATGCGTTTTGAAAGCTTTTTCAATCTTGCGATCGCCTTTTGGGCTAGTCTTTACGCAATTATATTATTTCCCTATACTACCCCATAGTTGAAATATCCCAAAGACCCTACTTAATCTAAGTGCCTTCTAATGTTATTTAAAATACAATTTACGTTATCCTGCCAAGGGAGCCCACTGGGTTCTAACCCTAGTCTTTGAACCGCTGCCAAGCCTCGTTAGCCGAAGTATTTGGAGTACTTACATGCATTATCCTTCTCACACAAGAATGCAACGACTTAACACTTATTGGTACGTGGAGATCATTGGCATATAGTAGGCAGAACTATGTATGCTTGTCACACAATGATGCAACGACTTAACACCTATTGGTACGTGGAGATCATTGGCATATAGTAGGCAGAACTATGTATGCAAGGATATAATAAAAATAAATTTAAAGTGCAAAGGAAACTCAAATCATAACATAAACAGAACATAAACATATACTAAAACATAATTAAGAATTCAAGTACAACCCTCACCCTAGATATGAGGAGTTTAGCTTCTCATGGCCATGGCAAAATAAAAGAAATAAAATAAGGAAAATATAAATTACAACCTAATTGAAGATGGAAGAACCTCTGCCTCCTTAGATGATGCCTTCTTCTCTTGCTTGGCTTATAATGGCTAACTTTATATTTCTAAGTAACTCTCTAACCTAACATAACAATGAAGATTGCTAGTCTACAATTCTGAACTTGACACAATTAAACACGCACACTACAATTCTGAACTTGACACAATTCTGAACTTGACACAATTTATAGCCTTCCTAAACGAGAGGTGGAGTAGTGGAAGTAGTGGGGGACGTGGGGTCCACCCATGATTGGATAGGTGAAGCTAAAAATAGCTTGGCTCTTCAGAAAACGTGTCCTTCTAGAAGGCCCATTAGAAAAACACATTCTTCTAGAAGGCCCATCAGAAAAAACCTATTTTTAGGACAGTCCACGGATCGTGCGACCTCAGGGTATACTGCATGCGGCATCTGGGTGTGCCCCATGCGGCATGAAGGATGTCATACAGCATGAAGGATGTTATACGGGTGATGAGTCCAAATTGAACTACTATTTTTAAAGATTTATAAACCCTAATTTCTACTTACGTTCAGATCACAAGCGCATGATCCTACCGTGTAGTATAATTGGGGTGTCGATCCACAGGGATAGTGTATTAGATTATAAACACTTTTCACTAGTCTAGGTTCTCAGGGGGTTTTTAAAAGTTTGATGCGGTGATGCTAATTGTGCTAAGGTTAGAATTAAACAGTAAATAGAGGGCCTCTAGGGTTTAGGTTCTCTCATTCATAATTATGCAAAATATAAATTTTGATGTCTTTCTACGTCGTATGCGGCACTGTCACTGTCGCATACGGCCTAGATTGTCCCACAGCTACCCCACATGAGGCACTGTCACTACCCGCAGGGCTTGCTGGGTTCTTGCTTATGTGATTTGAAAGGTTTTTCGATCTTGCGATCGGCTTTTGGACTACCAAGACTAAAGTATTTTAGGTACGTAATTATATTATTTCCCTATAGTCACTGTAGTTGAAATATTCCAAAGACCCTACCTAACCAGGAGAATATGAAAGACAACCACAGTGAGTAGAACATGAAAGACAACCAAAAAAAGATAAATGACAACTAGAACAAGATGAAAGACAACCAGTAATAGGTGAAAGACAACTAGAAGAATATGAAAAACAACTAGTA
Organism: Carex myosuroides; assembly: GCA_028015225.1. Classification (NCBI taxonomy): domain Eukaryota; kingdom Viridiplantae; phylum Streptophyta; class Magnoliopsida; order Poales; family Cyperaceae; genus Carex; species Carex myosuroides. The sequence goes on along the minus strand of CM051474.1, from coordinate 4,068,070 downwards.
TATGGTGAAAGACAAGAAGAAGAAGATAAAATTCAACATGTTGTGGATGAATGACAACTAGTAGTGGATGAAGAACAACTATAAGAAGATGAAAGACAACTAGTACAACATGAAGGACAACCAATAGAACATTAAGGACAACCAGTACAAGATGAAACACAACCCGAAGAAGGTGAAATACAAGTAGTCGAAGAGGAAAGACAACCAGAAGAAAATGAAAGTCATCCAGAAGAAGATGATATACAACCAGTGGTAATAGAGAGACGACCAACATAACATGAAAGGCAACCAGTAGAACATGAAAGACAACAAGTAGTAGACTAAAAGCAACTAAAAGAAGAAGAAAAATAACTTCTAAATGGTGGAAAACAACTAGAAGAAAATGAAATTCAACATGTAGTAGATGAAAGACAACCGAGAGAACTTCAGACAACAACACAATATCAGAGACAACTATGAGAAGATGAAAACTAATTAATAGAAGAGGAAAGACATCCATAAGAATATTAAAAACAACTTGGAGAATATGAAAGACAACTACAAGAAGAAGAAAATACCACTAGTGGTAGATGAAGACAACCCGGAGAACATGAGAAACAACTAGAATAAGATTAAATACAATTAGTAGAATAGAAAATACAACCGAAAGAAGATGAAAGACAACGAGTAAAAGATAAAATACAACAAGTACAAAATGAAAGCCAACTAGAACAAGATGATAGACAACTAGAAGAAAATGAAATACAGTGGTAGATGAAAGACAACCAGTAGAACATGAAAGACAACTAGAAGAAGATGAAAGACAACTAGTAGAAGAGGAAAGACAACCAGGAGAACATGAAGGACAAACATGAGAACATGAAAGACAACCGGTACTTGACGAAAGACAACTAGAAGATAATGAAACACAACTAATAGACAATGAAAGACAACTATAGGAAGATGAAAGACAACCAGTTGAACATGAAGTACAGATGAAAGAACCAGTATAACATGAAAGACAACCAGTAGAACATTGAGGACAACTAGTACAAGATGAAACACAACCCGAAGAAGAAATACAAGTAGTCGAAGAGGAAAGACAACCAGGAGAAAATAAAAGTCAACTAGAAGAAGAGGATATACAACTAGTGGTAATGGAGAGACGGCCAGTAGAACATGAAAGACAACAAGTACTAGACTAAAAACAACTAGAAGAAGAAGAAAAAAAAACTACTAGATGGTGAAAGACAACTAGAAGAAAATGAAATTCAACCTGTAGTGGATGAAAGACAACCGACAGAACATGAAAGACAACAGTACAAGATCAGAGACAACTAGGAGAAGATAAAAACTAATTAGTAGAAGAGGAAAGACATCCAGAGGAAGATTAAAGACAACATGTAGAATATGAAAGACAACTAGTACAAAGTGAAAGATAACTAGAAGAAGATGAAAATACCGTTAGTGGTAGATGAAAGACCACCCGGAGAAAATGAAAAACAACCAGTATTATACGAAAGACAACTAGAATAAGATTAAATACAATTAGTAAAATAGGAAAGACAACTGGAAGAAGATGAAAGACAACAAGTAGAAGATAAAAGACAACAAGTACAAAATGAAAGCCAACTAGAAGAAGATGATAGACAACTAGAAGAAAATGAAATATAGTGGTAGATGAAAGACAACCAGTAGAAGATGAAATACAACTAGAAGAAGATGAAAGACAACTAGTTGAAGAGACAACCAGAAGAAGATGAAATACAACCAGAACAACAGGAATGACAAACAGGAGAACATGAAAAACACCGGTACTAGACAAAAAACAACTAGAAGAAGATGAAACACAACTAGTAGACGATGAAAGACAACTATAGGAAGATGAAAAGACAACCAGTAGAACATGAAGTACAGATAAATGACAACTAGTAGAAGAGGAAAGAAAATGAGAACAAGATGAAAGACAAATAGAAGAAGATGAAATACAACCAATGGTAGATGAAAGACAACCAGTAGAACAAGAAAGTCAACTGTTACAATTCAAAAGACAACTAGAAGAAGATGAAAGACAACTAGTAGAAGAGGAAAGACACCAGGAGAACATGAAGGACAAACATCAGAACATGAAAGACAACCGGTACTTGACGAAAGACAACTAGAAGATAATGAAACACAACTAATAGACAATGAAAGACAACTATAGGAAGATGAAAGACAACCAGTTGAACATGAAGTACAGATGAAAGAACCAGTATAACATGAAAGACAACCAGTAGAACATTGAGGACAACTAGTACAAGATGAAACACAACCCGAAGAAGAAATACAAGTAGTCGAAGAGGAAAGACAACCAGGAGAAAATAAAAGTCAACTAGAAGAAGAGGATATACAACTAGTGGTAATGGAGAGACGGCCAGTAGAACATGAAAGACAACAAGTACTAGACTAAAAACAACTAGAAGAAGAAGAAAAAAAAACTACTAGATGGTGAAAGACAACTAGAAGAAAATGAAATTCAACCTGTAGTGGATGAAAGACAACCGACAGAACATGAAAGACAACAGTACAAGATCAGAGACAACTAGGAGAAGATAAAAACTAATTAGTAGAAGAGGAAAGACATCCAGAGGAAGATTAAAGACAACATGTAGAATATGAAAGACAACTAGTACAAAGTGAAAGATAACTAGAAGAAGATGAAAATACCGTTAGTGGTAGATGAAAGACCACCCGGAGAAAATGAAAAACAACCAGTATTATACGAAAGACAACTAGAATAAGATTAAATACAATTAGTAAAATAGGAAAGACAACTGGAAGAAGATAAAAGACAACAAGTAGAAGATAAAAGACAACAAGTACAAAATGAAAGCCAACTAGAAGAAGATGATAGACAACTAGAAGAAAATGAAATATAGTGGTAGATGAAAGACAACCAGTAGAAGATGAAATACAACTAGAAGAAGATGAAAGACAACTAGTTGAAGAGACAACCAGAAGAAGATGAAATAAAACCAGAACAACAGGAATGACAAACAGGAGAACATGAAAAACACCGGTACTAGACAAAAAACAACTAGAAGAAGATGAAACACAACTAGTAGACGATGAAAGACAACTATAGGAAGATGAAAAGACAACCAGTAGAACATGAAGTACAGATAAATGACAACTAGTAGAAGAGGAAAGAAAACGAGAACAAGATGAAAGACAAATAGAAGAAGATGAAATACAACCAGTGGTAGATGAAAGACAACCAGTAGAACAAGAAAGTCAACTGTTACAATTCAAAAGACAAATAGAAGAAGATGAAAAACAACTAGTCGAAGAGAAAAGCCAACCAGAAGAAGATGAAACACAACTAAAATAAGATGAAATACAACCAGTGGTAAATGAAAGACAACAAGTACAAGACGAAAAACAGCTAGAAGAAGATGAAAAATAACTACCAGATGGTGAAAGACAACTAGAAGAAAATGAAATTCAACCTGTGGTGGATGAAAGACAACAGATAGAACATGAAAGACAACAATGCATGATCAAAGACAACTAACAGAAGATGAAAACTCATTATAGAAGAGGAAAGACAACCATAATAAGATGAAAGACAACGAGTAGAACATGAAAGAAAACAAGTACAAAGTGAAAGACAACTAGAAAAAGATGAAATACCACTAGTGGTAGATGAAAGACAACAAGGAGAACATAAGAAACAACCAGTATTATACTAAAGACATCTCAAATAAGATGAAATACAATTAGTAGAAGAGGAAAAACAACCGGAAGAAGATTAAAGACAACGAGTAGAAAATAAAATATAACAAGTACAAAATGAAAGCCAACTAGAAGAAGATGAAAGACAACTAGAAAAAAATAAAATACAGTGGTAGATGAAAGACAACCAGTCGAACATTAATAACAACTAGAAGAAGATGAAAGACAACTAGTAGAAAAGGAAAGACAATAAAAAAAATATGAAAGAAAAACTGAAGAACAGGAAGGACAAACATAAGAACATGAAAGGCAACCGGTACTTGACGAAAGACAAAAGATAATGAAACACAACTAGTAGACAATGAAAGACAGCTATAGGAATATGAAAGACAACCAGTAGAACATGAAGTACAGATGAAAGGCAACTAGTAGAAGAGGAAAGACAACGAGAACAAGATGAAGGACAACTAGAAGAAAATGAAATACAACCAGTGTTAGATTAAAGACAACCAAGATAACATGAAAAACAACCAGTATTATATGAAAGACAACTAGAATAAGATGAAATACAAGCAGTGGAAGAGAAAATACAACCGTAAGAAGATGAAAGACAACGAGTAGAAGATAAAAGACAACAAGTACAAAATGAAAGCCAACTAGAAGAAAATGAAATACATTGGTAGATGAAAGACAATCAGTAGAAGATGAAAGACAACCTAAAGAAGATGAAAGACAACTAATAGAACAGAAAAGACAAACAGAAGAAAATGAAAGACAACCAGGACAACAGGAATGAAAAACAAGAGAACATGAAAGATAACCGGTACTAGACGGAAGACAACTAGAAGATAATGAAACACAACTGGTCTAAGGTAGACGATTAAAGACAATAGGAAGATGAAAGACAACTAGTAGAACATGAAGTACAAATGAAAAGCAACTAGTAGAACAGGAAATACAGCGAGAACAAGATGAAGGACAACTAGAAGAAGATGAAATACAACCAGTGGTAGATGAAAGACAACCAATAGAATTTGAGAGCCAACCCGTAGAACATTAAAGTCAACTAGTATAAGACGAAAGACAACTAGAAAAAGATGAAATACCACCAGTGGCAGATGAAAGACAACCAAGAGAACATGAAAGACAACTAGAGGAATATGAAAAACAACTAGTAGATGATGAAAGACAACATGAAGAATATAAAATTTAACCTGTAGTGGATGAATGACAACTAGTAGTGGATGAAGAACAACCAGAAGAAGACGAAAGACAACTTGTACAACATGAAGAACAACCAGTACAAGATGAAACATAACCCGAAAAAGATGAAATACAACTAGTCAAAAAGGAAAGACAACCAGAAGACAACTAGAAGAAGATGAAATACAACCAATGGTATTGGAAAGACGGCCAGCAGAAAATAAAAGGCAACCAGTACAACATGAAAAACAACTAGAAGAAGACTAAAAATAACTAGAAGAAAATAAAAAATAACTACTAGCTGGTGAAAAACAACTAGAAGAAAATGAAATTCAACCTGTAGTGGATGAAAGACAACCAATAGAACATGAAAGGCACAGCATAAGATCAAAGACAACTAGTAGAAGAGGAAAGACATCCAGAAGAAATTAAAGACAACTTGGAGAATATGAAAGACAACTAGTTCAAAGTGAAAGATAACTAAAAGAAGATGAAAATACCACTAGTGAAAAATAAAAGACAACCCGGATACCATGAAAAACAACCAGTATTATACGAAAGACAACTAGAATAAGATGAAATACAATTAGTAGAAGATAAAAGACAACCGGAAGAAGATGAGAGACAACGAGTAGAAGATAAAAGACAACAAGTACGAAATGAAAGCCAACTAGAAGAAGATGATAGACAACTAGAAGAAAATAAAATACAGTGGTAGATGAAAGACAACCAGTAGAAGATGAAATACAACTAGAAGAAGATGAAAGACAATTAGTCGAAGAGGAAAGCAACCAGAAGAAGATGAAATACAACCAGGACAACATGAATGACAAACAGGAGAACATGAAAAACACCGGTACTAGACGAAAAACAACTAGAAAAAGATGAAACACAACTAGTAGACGATGAAAGACATCTACAGGAAGATGAAAAGACAACCAGTAGAACTTGAAGTACAGATAAATGGCAACTAGTAGAAGAGGAAAGACAGAGAGAACAAGATGAAGGACAAATAGAAGAAGATGAAATACAACCAGTGGTAGATGAAAGACAACCAACGGAACTTGAAAGGCAACCAGTAGAACAAGAAAGTCAACTGGTACAATTCGAAAGACAAATAGAAGAAGATGAAAAACAACTAGTCGAAGAGAAAAGCCAACCAGAAGAAGATGAAACACAACTAAAATAAGATGAAATACAACCACTGGTAATTGAAAGACGACCAACAGAACATGAAGGGCAACCAGTAGAACATAAAAGACAACAAGTACCAGACGAAAAAGCTAGAAGAAGATGAAAAACAACTACCAGATGGTGAAAGACAACTAGAAGAAAATAAAAGTCAACCTGTAGTGGATGAAAGGCAACAGATAGAACATGAAAGACAACAGTGCATGATCAAAGACAACTAATATAAGATGAAAACTCATTAGTAGAAGAGGAAAGACAACCATAATAAGATGAAAGACAACGAGTAGAACATGAAAGAAAACAAGTACAAAGTGAAAGACAACTAGAAAAAGATGAAATACCACTAGTGGTAGATGAAAGACAACAAGGAGAACATAAGAAACAACCAGTATTATACTAAAGACATCTCAAATAAGATGAAATACAATTAGTAGAAGAGGAAAAACAACCGGAAGAAGATTAAAGACAACGAGTAGAAAATAAAATATAACAAGTACAAAATGAAAGCCAACTAGAAGAAGATGAAAGACAACTAGAAAAAAATAAAATACAGTGGTAGATGAAAGACAACCAGTCGAACATTAATGACAACTAGAAGAAGATGAAAGACAACTAGTAGAAGAGGAAATACAATAAAAAAATATGAAAGAAAAACTGGAGAACAGGAAGGACAAACATGAGAACATGAAAGGCAACCGGCACTTGACGAAAGACAACTAGAAGATAATGAAACACAACTAGTAGACAATGAAAGTCACTATAGGAAGATGAAAGACAACCAGTAGAACATGAAGTGCATATGAAAGGCAACTAGTAGAAGAGGAAAGACAACGAGAATAAGATGAATTATCTAGAAGAAAATGAAATACAACCAGTGGTTGAGGAAAGACAAATATAATAAGATGAAATACAATTAGTAGAAGAGGAAATACGACCTGAAGAAGATGAAAGACAACAAGTACAAAATGAAAGCCAAGTAGAAGAAGATGAAAGACAACTAGAAGAAAATAAAATACATTGGTAGATAAAAGACAACCAGTAGAACATGAAAGACAGCTTAAAGAAGATGAAAGACAACTAATAGAAGAGAAAAGACAACCAGAAGAAGATGAAAGACAAAACAAGAGAACATGAAAGACAACCGGTACTAGACGAAAGACAACTAGAAGATAATGAAACACAACTAGTAGACGATGAAAGACAACTAGTAGAACATGAAGTACAAATGAAAAGCAAGTAGTAGAACAGGAAAGACAGCGAGAACAAGATGAAGGACAACTAGAACAAGATGAAATACAACCAGTGGTAGATGAAAGACTACCAACAGAACTTGAAAGGCAACCCGCAGAACATTAAAGTCAACTAGTATAAGACGAAAGACAACTAGAAGAAGACGAAATACCACCAGCGGTAGATGAAAGACAACCAGGAGAACATGAAAGACAACTAGAGGAATATGAAAAACAACTAGTAGATGATGAAAGACAACATGAAGAATATAAAATTCAACCTGTAGTGGATGAATGACAACCAGTAGTGGATTAAGAACAACCATAAGAAGACGAAAGACAACTTGTACAACATGAAGAACAACCAGTACAAGATGAAACACAACCCGAAAAAGATGAAATACAACTAGTCTAAAAGTAAAGACAACCAGAAGAAGATGAATGACAACTAGAAGAAGATGAAATACAACCAGTGGTAATGGAAAGACGGCCAGCTGAAAATAAAAGGCAACCAGTACAACATGAAAAATAACTAGAAGAAGACTAAAAATAACTAGAAGTAGATAAAAATTAACTACTAGCTTGTGAAAAACAACTAGAAGAAAATAAAATTCAACCTGTAGTGGATGAAAAACAACCAATAGAAAATGAAAGACAACAGCATAAGATCAAAGACAACTAGTAGAAAATGAAAACTAATTAGTAGAAGAGGAAAGACATCCAGAAGAAGATTAAAGACAACTTGGAGAATATGAAAGACAACTAGTTCAAACTGAAAGATAACTAGAAGAAGATGAAAATACCACTAGTGGAAAATGAAAGACAACCCGGAGAACATGAAAAACAACTAGTATTATACGAAAGACAACTAGAATAAGATGAAATACAATTAGTAGATGAGAAAGGACAACCAGAAAAAGATGAGAGACAACGAGTAGAAGATAAAAGACAACAAGTGCGAAATGAAAGCCAACTAGAAGAAGATGATAGACAACAAGAAGAAAATGAAATACAGTGGTAGATGAAAGACAACCAGTAGAAATGAAAGACAACTAGAAGAAGATGAAAGACAACTAGTATAAGAGGAAAGACAACCATAAGAAGATGAAACACACCCAGGACAACAGGAATGACAAACAGGAGAACATGAAAAACACCGGTACTAGACGAAAGACAACTAGAAGAAGATGAAATACAACTAGTAGACGATGAAAGACAACTATAGGAAGGTGAAAGACAACCAGTAGAACATGAAGTACAGATGAAATGCAACTAGTAGAAGAAGAAAGACAACGAGAACAAGATGAATGACAACTAGATGAAATACAACCAGTGGTAGATGAAAAGACAACCAACGGAACTTGAAAGGCAACCAGTAGAACATGAAAGTCAACTAGTACAAGACGAAATACAAATAGAAGAAAATGAAATACCACCAGTGATAGATGAAAGACAACCAACATAACATTTAAGACAACTCGAAGAACATGAAAGACAACCACAACGAGTACAACATGAAAGACAACCAGAAAAAAATGACGGAGAACTAAAAGAAGATGAAAGACAACCAAAACTAGGCGAAATACAACTAGAAGAATATGAAAAACTTGTACAAGGTGAAAGACAACATGAATAAGATGAAATTTAATCTGTAGTGGATGAATGACAACCATTAATAAATGAAAAACAACTATAAGAAGATGAAAGACAACCAGTACAACATGAATGACATACAGTAGAAATGAAAGTCAACTAGTACAAGACGAAAGACAACAAGAAGAAGATGAAAGACAACTAGTTGAAGAGAAAAGACAACCATTAGAAGATGAAACACAACTACAATAAGATGAAATACAACCATTGGTAATTGAAAGACGACCAGCTAGACATGAAGGGCAACCAGTGGAACATGAATGACAACAATTAAAAGACGAAAAAAGAAGACGAAAAAAGAAGATGAAAAACAACTACTAGAAGGTGAAAGACAACTAGAAGAAAATGAATTTCAACTTGTAGTGGATGAAAGAAAATCGATAGAACATGAAAGACAACATTACATGATCAAAGACAACTACTAGAAGATGAAAACTCATAAGTAGAAGAGGAATGACAATAAAAATAAGATGAAAGACAACGAGTAGAACATGAAATAAAACAAGTACAAAGTGGAAGACAACTAGAAAAAGATGAAACACCACTAGTGGTAGAAGACAACCAGGAAAACATGAATAACAACTAGTATTATACGAAAGACAACTAGAATAAGATTAAATACAATTAGTAGAAGAGTAAAAACAACCGGAAGAAAATGAAAGACAACGAGTAGAAGATAAAAGACAACAAGTATAAAATGAAAGCCTACTAGAAGAACATGAAAGAAAACTAGAAGAAAATGAAATACAGTAGTAGATGAAAGTAGACCAGTAGAACATGAAAGACAACTAGAAGAAGATGAAAGACAACTAGTAGAAGAGGAAAGACAACCAAAAAAATATGAAAAACAACCAGGAGAACATGAAAGACAATCGGTACTAGACGACAGACAACTACAATATAATAAAACACAACTAGTAGACGATGAAAGACAACTATAGGAAGATGAAAGACAACCAGTAGAACATGAAGTACATATGAATGGCAACTAGTAGAAGAGGAAAGACAACAAGAACCAGATGAAGGACAACTAGAAGAAGATGAAATACAACCAGTGGTAGAGGAAAGACAACCAACGAACTTGAAAGGCAACCAGTAGAACATGAAAGTCAACTAGTACAAGACGAAATACAAATAAAGAAGATGAAATACCACCAGTGGTAGATGAAAGACAACCAACATAACATTTAAGACACCAGAAGAACATGAAAGACAACCAGAAAATGATGACGGAGAACTAGAAGAAGATGAAAGACAACCAGTACTAGGCAAAATACAACTAGAAGAATATGAAAGACAACTTGTAAAAGGTGAAAGACAACAAGAATAAAATGAAATTTAACTTGTAGTGCATGAATGACAATCATTTGTAAATGAAAGACAACCAGTAATACATGAAAAACAACCATAAGAAAATGAAAGACAACCAGTACAACATGAAAGTCAACCAGTACAAGACGAAATACAACTTGAAGAAGATGAAAAACAACTAGTCAAAGATCGAAGCCAACCAGAAGAAGATGAAACACAACTAGAATAAGATGAAATACAACCATGTGGTAATTGAAAGACAACCAGCAGAACATGAAGGGCAACTAGTAGAACATTAAATACAACAAGTACAAGAAGAAAAATAGCTAGAAGAAGATGAAAAACAACTACTAGATGGTGAAAGACAACTAGAAGAAAATGAAATTCAACCTGTAGTGGATGAAAGACAACCGATAGAACATGAAAGACAACAGTACATGATCAAAGACAACTACTAGAAGATGAAAACTCATTAGTAGGCGAGGAATGACAACCAGAATAAGATGAAAGACAACGAGTAGAACATGAAATAAAACAAGTACAAAGTGAAAGACAACTAGAAGAAGATGAAATACCATTAGTAGTAGAAGATAACCAGGAAAACATGAATAACAACTAGTATTATACGAAAGACATCTAGAATAAGCTGAAATACAATTAGTAGAAGAGGAAAAACAACCGGAAGAAGATGAAAGACAACGAGTAAAAGATAAAAGACAACGAGTACAAAATGAAAGCCTACTAGAAGAACATGAAAGAAAACAAGAAAAAAATGAAATACAGTGGTAGATGAAAGTAGACCAGTAGAACATGAAAGACAACTAGTAGAAGAGGAAAGACAACCAAAAAAACATATGAAAGACAACCAGGAGAACATGAAAGACAACCGGTACTAGACGACAGACAACTAGAATATAATGAAACACAACTAGTAGACGATGAAAGACAACTATAGATAGATGAAAGACAACCAGTAGAACATGAAGTACAGGTGAAAGACAACTCGTAGAAAAGGAAAGACAGCGAGAACATGATGAAGGACAACTAGAAGAAGATGAAATACCACCATTGGTAGAGGAAAGACAACCAACGAATTTGAAAGGCAACCAGTAGAACATTAAAGTCAACTAGTACAAGACGAAAGACAAATAGAAGAAGATGAAATACCACCAGTGGTAGATGAAAGACAACCAACATAACATTTAAGACAACTAGGAGAACATAAAAGACAACCACAACGAGTAGAACATGAAAGGCAACCAAAAAAAAGATGACGGAGAACTAGAAGAAGATGAAAGACAACCAGTACTAGGCGAAATACAACTAGAATAATATGAAAAACAACTTGTAGAAGGTGAAAGACAACAAGAATAAGATGACATTTAACCTATAGTGGATGAATAACAATCATTAGTAATGAAAGACAACCAGTAATAGATAAAAAAAACAACTAGAGAAGATGAAAGACAACCAGTACAACATGAAGGACAACGAGTAGAATATGAAAGTCAACCAGTACAAGACGAAAGACAGCTAGAAGAAGATGAAAAACAACTACTAGATGGTGAAAGACAACTAGAAGAAAATGAAATTCAACCTGTAGTGGATGAGAGACAATCGATAGAACATGAAAGACAACAGTACATGATAAAAGACATCTAGCAGTAGATGAAAACTCATTAGTAGAAGAGGAAAGACAACCAGAATAAGATGAAAGACAACGACTAGAACATGAAAGAAAAGACAACTAGAAGAAGATGAAATACTACTAGTGGTAGATGAAAGACAACCAGGAGAATATGAAAAACAACCAGTATTATACGAAAGACAACTAGAATAAGATGAAATACAATTAGTAGAATAGGAATGACAACAAGTACAAAATGAAAGCCAACTAGAAGAAGATGAAAGCGAGCTAGAAGAAAATGAAATACAGTGGTAGATGAAAGACGACCAGTAGAACATGAAAGACATAAAAGAAGATGAAAGACAGCTAGTAGAAAAGGAAACACAACAAAAAAAATATAAAAGACAACCAGGAGAACAGGAAGGACAAATAGGAGAACATGGAAGACTACTAGTACTAGACGAAAGACAATTAGAATATAATGAAACACAACTAGTAGACGATGAAAGACAATTATAGGAAGACGAAAGACAACCAGTAGAACATGAAGTACAAGATGAAAGACAACTAATAGAAAATGAAAGACAGCGAGAACATGAAGGACAATTAGAAGAAGATGAAATACATCCAGTGGTAGATGAAAGACAACCAACAGAACTGAAATGCAACCAGTAGAACAAGAAAGTCAACTAGTATAAGACGAAAGACAACTACATGAAGATGAAATACCACTAGTGGTAGATGAAAGACAACCAGGAGAATATGAAAGATAATCACAATGAGTAGACCATGAAAGACAACCAGAAGAAGATGAAGGACAACTAGAAGAAGATGAAAGACAACCAGTAATAGGCGAAAGACAACTAGAAGAAGATAAAATTCAACCTGTAATGGATGAATGACAACCAGTAGTGGATGAAAACAACTAGAAGAAGATGAAAGACAACCAGTACAATATGAAGGACAACCAGTAGAATATTGAGGACAACCAGTACAGGAATGTAGACACCCTAAATTGTGTAATCTTGAAAACAAAATATATGCTTGCACCAAATGCAAGTCAATGATGAATCAAGAATGTAATTTCTAGGCGTCTGCAAAAAAGGTATGCTTTGCAATTGAATTTTTCGATCAATATTTTTTATATCTTAGTTTCAAGTTGAATCTGCACACGACAAGTTGAATATTATTGGGTTAAGCTTTAAAGAATCCATGTTATGTTAAAATTGCATAATTTTTAAATGCTTTAATTTGGAAGAATAAATTATGACAACGCATTTAATACGTGAAATTAAGAAAGAAAATATTGTAACGTATATTTCTCAAATAATTCTATCCACGGGAATAAGCATCACATTAATTATCTTGTTCGTTTAGTTTCTACCCATGGTCTTGAGATGAATTATAGTAGTATATATATCATTTCGTAAAGATAAAATCTAAGAATATAACGAGGAAAATATTTCTAAAATATACCGTCTCATAAAATTAAGATAAAATCTAATGGGAAAAATATATTTAGTTTTCTAATGCTATAATGCATACTATATTTAACTATGGTAATATCATACTGATATACTATAGTCACGCTAATTGAACTAAGTAATATCGTACTATATTATTTCATGCTGTAAACTTATGAGACTTTTTCAAATATGTCTTCAAATCTATAAAATAATAAATATTCTAAATGATCATATGATGGGTACATAGTCTCAAGTCCCAGCGTTCGCTTGGAGTCAGTAGCCAATTGAATCATATGTGAACTGCAATGGTTCAGGCAAAATCCACACAGTACCTATTGTCACCTTTTACTACACCTTGGTACCGTGTAATATATCCATATGGTTAAAGCATGTGGAACTATTTACCTACTAATCCGTAATAAATATTTGTATAGTTTCACATGCCCGATTGAATCATATCTCTAGTCAAATTTAAGCATGTCAGGTCTAAATTTAACACTTTACATAGCACATATATCAAGTTAATTTGAACTAATGAGAAAAGTTATTTATCTTCATAATCTCACATTTTTACTAATTCATATTAGACAAATTTCTAGTTGGTCAGTCAAGTTTTACATCGACTTAAATATTATATGCTCCCTATAAGAATCATAAGAATATTTATATAGATATACAATTTTAAACGTTGATCAATTTCAGGAACTCATTAATATGTCACATTAATATATCCTAAAGATCATTTCTCTATATACAGCTGAGTAAATTATAACACATCAAATTAGAGGCCTTAATGAGCAGGGAAAATCATACATGAATTGGAATAGTCATGAAGACAACCAAATAGTCAAATATGACATTGTAGGGCCACAAAAAGCTGCTCTTGAAAATATTTCAGCAGGATTCTTGCTTTTGCACCACTTGGATTGCAATTTTTAGCATGCTTCTTGATCCTTCACACGTGCATATTTTTAGAAAACTAATTAGACTAATTTGTCACAAAAACATTAGCATGAAATATATCATTCTCAAGTCTAAATCATTATTTCAACAAAGAAAAAAAGTGCTAGCTAAAATCTCCTATCAAATTATAAATGAAGAGATAAGCTTCGTATTTCGAATCAAAGCACCTAAAATTTATAAAAACTCATCACTTGGGACTCTAAATTTAAAACCCTAAATTATCTACCTCTATGTACACATATTAAGAACATATTTCTGACTTTTTTCATATATAAGAAAAAATTCCAGCAGCTAGGAAAATTCAGTAGAAAAATTCTAGCAGCACAGTTTTTTTTCTAGCAGCAATTTCAGAAATGAAGACAGCAAGAATCCTGCTGCCATGTTTCCCCTTTTTCTTGACAATAAACATGATTATGATGTGTTAAAATAGTTATATAAATTAAGTAAAACCTGCTAAACACCTATACACTGGGTTTGTATTTTTGTTTCTGCATTAGAATCATTATAACTCAGTTTTTTCACAGCTTTTGTCTAAAACGAGTCAAACAATGTTCAATTTGTTCAAAACAGGTTCAGCTGTGGGGCAGGGCAAGATAGTTATATAAATTACGGACGTTTTTGAGCTTCAAGAGGCTTCAAACTTCACCTATAAATAGCCCCCTACATCCTCACTTCATCTCCATGGTTGGTTAGAGCATAAAAAGCACAAAAAGAGAGCAAAAACGTTGAACTTCAGCCCACAGAAAAAAAACAGCAAAGGAAAAAATGTGTTTTCCACAAATATTCTCATAAAACCCTAATAGAATGAGCTCTAAAAAATAATGAGTGACAAACTTATTATGTTATTCCATTAACTTAGTCCTCAAACTACTAAAGCCATCCATCCAAGCCGCTGAAGAAATCATTACGATGTTCAAATAACGAGAATGAAGATCTGCGTGACTTGAAAATTTTCTATTAATTTCCACTTTCTTTTAGTTGCTTCCCTTATTTTTTTTTATTTTCTTTTTGTTGCTGTCATTATGTTTGATTATCTCATTTTGTAACTTTTATCATCGTTGAAATAAATTTTTGAAAGCTAGAATTAGTACAGACCAATTTTTCGGGTCAGTGTGGTGCCTAACACCTTCCACATTCATAACCAAGACACGGACCTAGTTATTATCCATGGGCAAAAACATATAAGATTGTGTATTTCCCGTAGCAATACGGGTGGCGACTCCAAATAAAATTTAAACCACACTTAAAAGGTTGAGTCGAGTGTCGGTTTCGTAGCACGGTAGCTACAAAGATGAAACACAACCCAAAAAAGATGAAATACAACTAGTCGAAGAGGAAAGACAACCAAAAGAAGATAAATACATCTAGAAGAAGATGAAAAACAACCAGTGGTAGTGGAAAGACGGCCAGCAGAACATGAAAAACAACCAGTAGAATATGAAAAACAACAAGTACAAGACTAAAAACAACTAGAAGAAGATGAAAAATAACTATTAGAAGGTGAAAAACAACTATAAGAAAATGAAATTCAACCTGTTGTGGATGAAATACAACCAATAGAATATGAAAGACAACAGCACAAGATCAAAGACAACTAGGAGAAGATTAAAACCAATTAGTAGAAGAGGAAAGACATCCAGAAGAAGATTAAAGACAACTTGGAGAATATGAAAAACAACTAGTACAAAGTGAAAAACAACCAGTGGTAGATGAAAGACAACCCGGAGAACATGAAAAACAACCAGCATTATACGAAAGACAACTAGAATAAGATGAAATACAATTCACAGAAGAAAAAAGACAACCGGAAGAAGATGAATGACAACAAGTAGAAGATAAAAGACAACAAGTACAAAATGAAAGCCAACTAGAAGAAGATGATAGACAACTAGAAGAAAATGAAATACAGTGGTAGATGAAAGACAACTAGTAGAAGATGAAAGACAACTAGTAGAAGATGAAAGACAACCAGAAGAAGATGAAAGACAACCAGTACAACAGAAATGACAAACATGAGAACATGAAAAACACCGGTACTAGACGAAAGACAACCTGAAGAACATGAACGACAACCCGGAGAAGATGAAGGACAACTAGAAGAAGATGAGAGACAGCCAGTACTTGGCTAAAGACAACTAGAAGAATATGAAAAACAACTAGTAGAAGGTGAAAGACAACAAGAATAAGATTAAATTCAACCTGTATTAATGAAATACAACCAGGAGTAATGGGAGACAACTAGTAGTGGATGAAAAACAACTAGAAGAAGATGAAAGACAACGAGTACAACATGAAGGACAACAAGTAGAACACCGAGGACAACCAGTACAAGACGAAACACAACCAGAAGAAGATGAAAAACAACGAGTCGAAGAGAAAATACAACCAGAAGAAGTTGAAAGACAACTAGAATAAGATGAAATACAACCATTGGTAATTGAAAGACGACCAGCACAACATGAAAGACAACAAGTACAAGACAAAAAAACAACTAGAAGAAGAAGAAAAACAACTACTAGATGGTGAAAGACAACTAGAAAAACAACGAGTAGAACAAGAAAGACAAGTACAAAGTGAAAGATAACTAGAAGAAGATGAAATACCACTAGTGGTAGATGAAAGACAACCAGGAGAACCTGAAAAACAACCAGTATTATGCGAAAGACAACTAGAATAAGATGAAATACAATTAGTAGAAGAGGAAAGACAACCGGAAGAAGATGAAAGACAACAAGTACAAAATAAAAGACAACTGGAAGAAAATGAAAGAGAACTAGAAGAAAATGAAATACAGTGTTAGATGAAAGACAACCAGTAGAATATGAAAGACAACTAGAAGAAGATGAAAGACAACTAATAGAAGAGGAAAGACAACCAGAAGGAGATGAAAGACAACCAGGAGAACAAGAAGGACAACCAGGAGAACATGGAAGACAACCGGTACTAGAGGTACTAGATGAAAGACAATTAGAACAAGATGAAACACAACTAGTGGAAGATGAAAGACAACTTATAGGAAGATGAAATACGACCAGTAGAACATGAACTACAGACGAAAGGCTAGTTGAAGAGGAAAGACAGCGAGAACAATATGAAAGACAACTAGAAGAAGATGAAATACAACCAGTGGTAGATGAAAGACAACCAACAAAACTTGAAAGGCAACCAGCTGAACATGAAAGTCAACTAGTACAAGACGAAAGACAACTAGAAGAAGATGAAATACCACCAGTGGTAGATGAAAGACAACAAACATAGCATTGAAGACAACTAGGAGAACATGAAAGACAACCACAACGAGTAGAACATGAAAGACAACCAGAAGAAGATGAGGGACAACAAGAAGAAGATGAAAGACAACCAGTACTAGTCGAAAGACAACCAGTACTAGTCGAAAGACAACTAGAAGAAGATGAAAGACAACTAGTACAACATGAAGGACAACCAGTAGAACATTGAGGACAACCTGTACAAGATGAAATACAACCAGAAGAAGATGAAATACAACTAGTCGAAGAGGAAAGACAACCAGAAGAAGATGAAAGACAACCAGAAGAAGATGAAATACAACCAGTGGTAATTGAAAGACGACCAGCAGAACATAAATGGCAACCAGTAGAACTTGAAAGACAACAAGTACAAGACAAAAACAACTAGAAGAAGATGAAAAACAACTACTAGATGGTGAAAGACAACTAGAAGAAAATGAAATTCAACCTGTAGTGGATGAAAGACAACCGATAGAACATGAAAGACAACTAGTATAAAGTGAAAGACAACTAGAAGATGAAATACATCTAGTGGTAGATGAAAGACAACCCGGAAAACATGAAAAACAACCAGTATTATACCAAAGACAACTAGAATAAGATTAAATACAATTAGTAAAATAGGAAAGACAACCAGAAGAAGATAAAAGACAACGAGTAGAAGATAAAAGACAACAAGTACAAAATGAAAGATAACTAGAAAAATATGAAAGACAACTTGAAGAAAATAAAATACAGTGGTAGATGAAAGACAACCAGAAGAAGATGAAAGACAACCAGGAGAACAGGAAGGACAACCAGGAGAACATAAAAGACAACTAGTAGAAGAGGAATGACAACTAGAAGAAGATGAAACACAACTAGGAGAACATGAAGGACAACCAGGAGAACATGAAAGACAACCGGTACTAGACGAAAGACAACTAGAAGAAGATGAAACACAACTAGTAGAATATGAAAGACAACCAGTCAGCTATTAATCAAACAAAATAGCATCTATCTTTAGTTCCAACATTTCGACTATAAATTGAAGCCTATCACTGCTCTCGGATCCATAGCATTATGAATGCCTGCAAATTGATATTTCATTTGCTGTGAAAGAAAAACAGTGTAACAAAGCATCAATAATTAAAATTAGAATCATACTTGGTAATTCACAATGATTGATTGCTGCTAATTAACTGTGTAGAAAAGATGGCATTAATAATCGTTTTTCTATTTTGCTATATAATATAAAGGTTGGAGGACATGTTTGTCAGTAAATGAAAAAGTGTCAATAAATAATGTAAGAACTTGCTTACTTTTTAAAACTATACAAGAAGAAATTGTCTACATAACAAACAATACTCCTTTTGTCTGCTCACTCACCCCACAGAGAAACCTTCAAAACACCTGCGGCGTAAGCAATACGTTCTCCTTTTTTCATTAAGAAGTGTTTCTCCCTGCACAAATGATGTAACGATTGCCCCGTTGTCTCCGATATGGACTCAATGAAATTGAATTCTCCATGAAGATGCGGAGTACCAACGGTTATAGTGATCAACTGGTATAAGCCTGGTGTCCCGTGTGAGACCGACTGTTTGAACAGAGATGAGAATCAGCCATAGTGATTCGGGAGTCCCGTGTGGAAGAGCTTCAAAATGCATTCAAGCTGGTAGAAGAAGGAGAAGCTCCATGGGTTTGGATTTGAAAAGAAAATTTTTGTCCAAAAGAAGGCTTCTGGATCACCAAACGCCGGAGTAGAAAGTGTTTCGACTTTCTTTGTGATTGCTCAATAACATCAAAGATGTCCTTAATCCTCTTTGAAAATCGTAATAACACTTTATTGGTATCAATTGGGTGTTGGATTGTGCAATAATCTACTTGTCTGTTTGACTAGATTTGCAAAACATATATTTGTTTAATTTTACAGTTTCTTGTCTTGAGATATTGTGCAGGTTCATGACGATATAAATTGCTATATTTATCAAGGATGAGTCATGAAGAACCAAGCATTGGACTTAAAAGCATCACCTCAAGATTAGGTTTAAAAATCTGTAAAATTTGTAAAGTATGCTTGAGAATGTGCTAATTTGGGTTAACCATTGCAATGGATTAATGAAGTGTTATAACGGTTTAATTCAATACCTCAAAACACAGCCAAATCGATTTAATTCGTTGCAACGCTCAAATAACCGTTGCAACGGAATAAATCATGTTCGGACTCTAAACTTCCAGAGACATCCGTTATGACAACCGTTGCAATGCTTATAAGCGCTAGGCTTTCCCAACGCAGCCAAACCATCTAACTGGGGCTAACTGTTACAACGGTTAACGCCAGTTACATTATTGTGTTTCTCTCTCTATAATTAGTAGCAAAATCTAGGTTTGGATTATCACTCTAGCCGCCCCCAACTGCAATATTTTGAATTATTTTCAGATCTAAAAAAAGCCATTGTTGCTTGGGCACACAACTTTAATATCATACAACAATCTCAAGCATACTCCACCAAATCAATCTTGTGTAATAAGTATAGTGATCTGTATGTGATCATCTTGTTTGTTTCATACATTTGAGTTTTTAGTGCTCGTGAGCCATTTCTGTGCTCGAGTCGACTGACTTCCCAAGCTTTGTAAGGGCTCACTGGTTCCAACTTGTACTCCTTTCTCATTGGGTAAAGAAAGGTGCGCCATCTCGAAGGTCGCGAGCCCCGGAGATGTAGGCGTTAGTGCCGAACTCCGTAAACAACTATTGTGTCAAGTGTCTCATAACTCTTCTATTTATTTTACGCACACTTGCTTAGTTTAAAGTTATTTTTGTTTCCGCCAAGAATAACACATAGACGCGTTAGTTAAAAGTACTTAAACTTAAAATTTAAAAAAGTCCCATATTCACCCCTCTAGGTGCCTTAGGGACCAACATTGGGTTGTTCGTGTAGAGTGGGAAAAAACAAAACATATGAATTCTAGTATTAATTTATTTTAATTTTTATAAGGGTTAAAATGTGAATCAATAGAAATTTAATGTTAAATATGATGGATTGAATAAATATGTGAGTTATTGTAGTTTTGGAGGATAAATATGTATTATAATTTTTGAGGGAAAAATACGTAATATTGAAGTTTTTTAGGGGATACATGAAATTCCCCAAGAAATAAAAATTCTTAAAAAAATATAAAGTTTGATCTCCAATTATATTTTAGTATGAAAATTATATTGAACGATTTGGATCTTCCGTTTAAAATTTAAAAATGAAGATAAAAATAAGAGGCATAATTGAAATACGTATGTTAATTCGAACGCGTATCCTCTCATGTAGAGTGGGAAAAACGTGCCGTGCCGTGACCAAGTTAATTTTTCACGTGCCGTGCCGTGCCGTGCCGTGACTAAAATGTCAAGAGGTGGTCACGGCACGCGAATGGTCACGCCACGTGAGTCACGCCGTGTCTAAACGTGCCATGACCCGCGTGACTCGCGTGACTCGCGTGACCATTTAATCATAATTTAAGTTAATTTATTCAAGATTCACCATTAAATCAATATCTAATGGTCCTAATTACACGTGACTCGCGTGACTACGTGCCGTGCCGTGACTAAATTTTTCACGTGTCGTACCGTGCCGTGCCAAAGTTTCAAAAAATGAGCACAGCACGCGAATGGTCACGGCACGGGACACGCGAGTCACGGCACGCGAATGACACACGTGCCGTGCCGTTCCGTGCCGTAACCGTGCCGTTCCGTGACGGAGCCGGCTCCGGCGTGCCATTTTTCCCACTCTACTCTCATGTATGTGTAAGGTGCGGCCCACTATTTTGTAACTTTAGATTAATTAAAAATAGTGCCATTATTTGTGCTTAGAGATTCGTACAAAGTTTAAGTTTAAAGAACAGTCCGGATCCACTAATTTTAAAAAGATTTCCTTTTACGGTACCGGGAGATCCGAATTCTTGTAACCCTGCTCATCAACTATCATATTGATCGAGTCGTGTACCCGTATCCGAGCCCTACTATTCCTAGCTTCTAATTGAAAAATAATAATAAAAGAGAACAAAGAAAGGAACCTTGAAAACTTTCCCGCCAGAAATTCGGTGGACGAGGGAGATCCGAGAGAGAGAAATGGAAGCAATGGCGACTCGCAGCTTGAGGAGGCGCTTCTTGCAATTTCACTTTCAAGCTTCTCATGCATGTTTTTCCTTTCCCACTAACCCTCGATTTCAAATTTTAACAAAAATAAATAAACCCCAATTCTGACTTCAACTCCCCGAATCCAAAATTGCATGCGCACCCTTAAAAATCACGTGATGGGTATCGCCAGTTGATTGAGCATTGTTAACCTTCTATTTATTTAATCTGATTAATACATCTGCAAATTTGCAAGGCACGTAGGCACATACCAACTTGATGGATCAAACATGAAAAGGTATAATCTGTAATACATTTTTCTTTTCCTTTTCTTTTGAAACAGCATCTCCAACTAAAGCCAATGGTCAAATACACCTCTCTCTCCTTCTTTCTGGACCGATTTATGCCCTCTTTACAAAGGTATCTCTGATTTGTCTAATACTTATTAGTTTCATCATTTCATGTAATACGCCCCTTTTTTAAGGACCAATTATGCTGATATTTTCCAAAATTTGTTCAATAATGCAAATATCATAAACCAAGGGGCTTTTATGCAACTTTCAGAGCTGTTAATTTTTCAGTGGTCAGCCTTGCTATTAACTCTGTGAATGCTGTTGCAGGCAAGATAATACTAAAAAACTGCAAGCTGAAACCAGCAAAAGCTGGTTACTCGAGCGCTTAAGAGAGAGCAATTTACAGCTTTTTGTCCTCATTTCCATTTGGGTCTCCAGCAAGGTAAAAGAGGGAGTTTTATGGTGATAATTTGCCGTTGCAGTTTCTATATTTAAACCCTTACAAATACATTTCGTGTAAATAGTAAAGACACTCATAAGGTTAATTATTGTATCATGCAAAATAATTCTTGTCTTCCACTTCTTAATGAACTTTTGCTCTCGTCTTTTTAGTTCAAGCACTTTCTTATCAATTGACTTCTGTTCGGCAATAAATTTTATTGCTGAACTGCTCATTTCATAGATTCATGATTCAAAGCCTCTATCAGTTAGGAGTCTCAAAGCATTGTCTGACAAGCTGATCTCTGACCAACACTTCACATCTCGAGATTTCAGTGATGCCGTATGTTATCATATATTTTGGCATTTAATTATCTTAAATTTCTCAGAATGGTACAAGCGTATTTATTTCTTGTTGTATCTGCAGGAGCTGGTGTTTTTGGAGGTATTAGACACTGCTTCATTTCCTTGAAAACATGCGGATATATTATGTTGTTTCATGTTTGAAATTCCAGCTACGTTTTGGTTTCCAATACATATATGTAATTTTACAGGTGATGGGATATGATATAGGCACATCCAAAATTGCATTTCTCTTCCTTGAAGATCTTTTTCTTCAGCTCAGGTTCTTTTCTATCTTAATTTTTCAGTTTTGTTTAAAATTTATGACAAGTACAGCTTGTGTAATAATTTTTATTTTCAGTGATTATTACAATTTAATCTTGTTTGTCGTTTCAGGGAATTATCAAAGCTTGGAGAAGCAATTGAAATGGAGACATGCATGGAGATTATGGATCTACTTTATGAAGAAGACACCACTTATCCTCTTTTTACTATCTCCTCACACTCTCTTGCTGCTGCTATACTGGTATGCTTCCACTTCGGCTGGCAAATATTTACCCAGACCCAACTTGCCCTTTTTATCATTTACCTTTTTTGGTTAATTGCAATTTCCAGTCTCTCTGCTTCTGTATTCAGAATAGAAAAAGAAGCTCACTGATGTCAGTATGTATTGAGAACAATTGAAGTCCATGCTTGAGATTTCAGCATATCAACTTTTGGAGTCAACCCACAACCTGATTTTTCCTCATGTGATGGGTTAACATGTCTGAGTTTCGTGGCCTTCTGGCAATTCAGATTGTGTCTGGTTTATGTCAAATTATATATAATTTAATTATGTCACCTGTACTAAAACTAAAAAATTTACAATACTTGACCTGCGTTACCATGATTTTTTTTTTTGCAACAGTTTGCCTGCCTAAGCTTTAATCTGTATCTCTAGGTATGTTTAATTATTCTTTTGCCAAATATTATACTACTTTCGAATATAATGTTTTTCAGGTGTGCGGTTATTTGATCTCAGTCCCAAAGCAGCAGTGGGAGTTCCCTCTTCTTCCCTGGGGTTTATTAATCTCTCTTATTTTCTTTCTATACCAGCACAACACCACCATGACCATGACCATCATCATCACGGGCATTACAATTAGTTTTATTACTGGCTTCTTTGTACTCGTAAATAATTAATATCCTCTGTTTCCCTCAGACTTCATAGTCTGGCACAAGTATGTGCCAGAGAATATGAATTCATGTGCCAAATGGCACTGGACCATACTATTTTTTTTCTCACTGCTTAAGCATCAAGATATGGCCAGATAAAACCAGTGACATGTATACAATTAATACTATGCTGGTGAAGTCCAAAATGACCGATTATCCAATTTTAAATACTTGATTTGGTATCTCTTATGAACGGATAAGAAGTCCTCTCTTAGATTTCTTTTCTCTTGGTGGACAGTGAAATTCATCACTTCACATGAAGAAGAAGATATAATGCATCTTGTTGTCTGCATTCTTTCACATGTGTTGAAACCTGAAGAAATCAGGCACCAGAACTAAATGTCCAAGTTTTTTCAAATTTTGGTTTATATAAAACTAATGTCTGGTAAAATTGAGTCATTGTTGCAATGAGATACTTTACCTGTCTGAATATCATACAGTAAAAAAGAAGGTACACTACTATGTAACATGGAGGCATACGCCAAAAAATGTCTGGAGTATGGAAACACTAAGGGCATGTTTAGATGGCCTATTTTTTCTCTTTTTAAATTTGTGAGAATTTAGGTGTGATGAGATTTATATCACGAAGAGTGTTGGGTGATCTTTTGACAATGAAAAGAATGACCATGCAAAAAATACATGAAAATCAAATTTGTGCACAAATGCATGGGAAAATAAAACCCGAGGTTGAACTTATTTTTTTTTTCCTACATGCCATCTCGATCTTGCTCATTCTCCATTTACTTTTTATAAATTTATTTTTTATTTTCATGGCAAGTGTTTTTTGTTTGATTTCTTTATTTTATTTAGTTATACTTTTTCTTTTTCAACATCACTTGCAACTTTTACTTATTTTATAATTTATTTTCCTAAGTATTATTATATTTTAAATATTGGACTTCAGATTATTATAATTGATCATACAATTATTAATAATTATTAATAATAAGTCATTTAAAAGAAAAAAAGAATATAGTTTTCCATGAATATCTTATGAAATTAGGATTTTCTAAAATTATTTTTATAGTAAACATTCATTTTAGAACATTCTCATAGTCATTTTCAAGTTTATCCAAAATATGAGTTCTCATAGATTAATTTGTAAGTTACCGTACCCAAAAAATTTCATCTGTCACAATTTCGTGACAATCAAACATACCCTAAGTCATTTTGATACTTAAGCTGTGATAAACAAATTATAAACATATTTTGCTTCGTGAATCCTCTGAAGCTGAAGGCTCGAATTTCGGTTGATTACCTGTTTCTTTCTTTCTCATTTTAGTATTCGAAACCGACAATCTTACCAGTGGGCACAAATAATTTTTTCTGTGTTTTATATTTTCCTTTCTTTCAAAAATACATCTCATTTTGTGTGGAAGATAACGAACAATGCATTGCCCAAACTTCATTCTTTTATTCTGTAAATGATCTTATTTAATTTGCCGCCTCAAATTTTTTAAGTTGTTAGGTCAACCTGTTAGTTAATAACCTGTGTGAGAAGCAATTATCAGGTTTGTTGCACTGAATATTTTTTCTTTTAAATATTTTTGTCAACAAGTTTGCACAACTGGCATATGACAAAAGGCTCTATTGGATCCCTAGAAAGAATTCCAAAATTTGTGCCTACTACCTGGTTGCTCAAGTGTCAATATTGGTTCTGTTATCCGCTTGATGGTTGACACTAAGATGCAATATTCTATTAAATCGGAATGTCTAATCTACGGATGTGACCAGTTAACAAATATATTAAAATGAGCCTTTAGGAAATAGAGATGTCGACTCGGAATTTCTTTCCTTTGTTTTTTGGGAGTCGTTACACGGTGATTGTCTGACAGTCTGAGTCATCTTTAAAAAGAAAAAAATGTTCGCCTGTTTCTATTTAACTACGAATATATGCTAGGTTTGGTTTCTTGTTTATTTTAACGAACTCATTGAATTGTGTTCGGACTTGATACTAATCATATCATTATCCCTGTTATATTAGTTAGTGCTGGACTGCTGGTTGCCTGGTTAGGTCTACTGTAGAATTAGGGGTGTATATGGTATATTTTATTCGTTTACCTGGTCGGTACTGTATTCAATAAGACATGTATATGTAAGGTTATTTATTCATTAGCTTATCTGATACGAGTAAAGATAAAATTTGTTTTTGTTAATATAACGGGTGAAGGTACGGGTAAAGACTATTTCTTATCCGTTACTTTATACAGTAATTATTCAAAATATAAAATATATAATTATATATGTATAATTATATATGGATAATTATATATTTATATGGAGATAATGCATCATATGATATAATTTTATTTATGGCCTATAAGATTTTTTTCCGTTAGCTTAACTCTCGGGTATAAATAAGGGTGAAATTTTTTTCGTTAACTTAACCGATAAAATTAACGGATAAGAAAATGCTTCTACCGAACCCGTTGACACCCCTATATATGTATAATCATATCTCATATACCTAATTTACGTAGAAATTATTTGAATCGTTATACTGTTTACCTGAGTTAAAAAGTACTTGACAGAATACAAACTCCTACCCTAAAATGCCTATACATTGCATGCAGCCAAGTCACAGCTCGTGCTAGGGGTGAAAACAGAGCAGATAATATCTGATTCGTATTAAAAAATTAGATACGGATATCTGATATCCGAATATCCGTACATATACGGATACATATATAGTTTTAAATTTTAATTATCCTTATCCAAATAGTAAATATATACATATAGTTTAATATATATTATGAAAATAATTATGTTATTCACCATTATAATTAAATATGAACTTTGGTATTTTTTAATAATTAATAGTATTGAAAAAATTGTTTTTTTATATATTTCAATGATTTTATATAATATCTAATCTCGTATTCGTTTAATATCCGATCCGTACACAAAAAATAAAAATGAATACGGATATGATTTTACCACTATCCAATCCGAACACGAAAAATAAAAATGCAGAGAGAGGGTGAACAAAATTATAAATTGCATGATGTGAAATTCAACAAAATTCCAGACGATTACTTATCTTAACCAATGGCTGTTTTGTGCAATTGTCTTTGTGAAATCCAGCTTGTAAGGTAGTTGGGATTTCAAGATATGGGTCAGGTTTTGAGTTTGAGTGTGCCAATTTATTTTCGCACTATACCTTTCAGATTCCGACCCCAACCAACCCTAAAGAAAATATAAATAAAGAGCAATAAGCATATTATTAGGTTTCTTATCCATATATATGTCTATACTTATCTTAAAAAAAAAAAAAGATAAAAAGATTCGTATGTCTGCATAAGCATTATTATTTCTGTGAAAAATATTATTGCAGTCTGTACTCTTTGTTTTGGCTCAACTTTATGAGCTAATATGTATACCTAAAAGTTCTCCTTGCTATCCCTTGAGACTAACTTTGAGTAATTGTAACTTACATTTCTATATATAATATGAGTCTAACTATCATTCTAATATTAGGATTTCAGCAAAAGTTCTAATGGTCTCCAAAACCCATTGAATATGTGTTAAATTAAGAATCCAAACTGTTCAAATCAATCTACTTTACGTATGAGTGATGCATTTACATACAAAATTTATAAATTTTCAATTCACTTGATATCATACGGTTTTTCAATTAATTTTAATACATCCATTTTTCATTTTTTTTTATTCTTAGAATATATTTCAAATTAGTTTGATTTTTTTTCATTTGTAACAAATGAAATAAACCAAAATTATGACAAATGATGTGATAGGAAGATAAAAATATATCAATATTAGAATATATTTCAAATTAGTTTGTTTTTTTTTTTCATTTCTAACAAACGAAATAAACCAAAATTATGACAAATGATGTGATAGGAAGATAAAAATATATCAATATTAGAATATATTTCAAATTAGTTTGATTTTTTTTTCATTTCTAACAAACGAAATAAACCAAAATTATGACAAATGATGTGATAGGAAGATAAAAATATACCAATATTAGAATATATTTCAAATTAGTTTGATTTTTTTTCATTTGTAACAAACGAAATAAACTAAAATTATGACAAATGATGTGATAGGAAGATAAAAATATACCAATATTAGAATATATTTCAAATTAGTTTGATTTTTTTTCATTTGTAACAAACGAAATAAACTAAAATTATGACAAATGATGTGATAGGAAGATAAAAATATACCAATATTAGAATATATTTCAAATTAGTTTGATTTTTTTTCATTTGTAACAAACGAAATAAACTAAAATTATGACAAATGATGTGATAGGAAGATAAAAATATACCAATATTAGAATATATTTCAAATTAGTTTGTTTTTTTTGCATTTGTAACAAACGAAATAAACTAAAATTATGACAAATGATGTGATAGGAAGATAAAAATATACCAATATTAGAATATATTTCAAATTAGTTTGATTTTTTTTCATTTGTAACAAACGAAATAAACTAAAATTATGACAAATGATGTGATAGGAAGATAAAAATATATCAATATTAGAATATATTTCAAATTAGTTTGATTTTTTTTTCATTTCTAACAAACGAAATAAACCAAAATTATGACAAATGATGTGATAGGAAGATAAAAATATACCAATATTAGAATATATTTCAAATTAGTTTGATTTTTTTTTCATTTCTAACAAACGAAATAAACCAAAATTATGACAAATGATGTGATAGGAAGATAAAAATATACCAATATTAGAATATATTTCAAATTAGTTTGATTTTTTTTCATTTGTAACAAACGAAATAAACTAAAATTATGACAAATGATGTGATAGGAAGATAAAAATATACCAATATTAGAATATATTTCAAATTAGTTTGATTTTTTTTCATTTGTAACAAACGAAATAAACTAAAATTATGATAAATGATGTGATAGGAAGATAAAAATATATCAATATTAGAATACCCCCCGCCCCTTCCGGTTCTATGGAAATAAACCAGACTAGCTGCTGCGAGGTCAGTCCATCAAGGTGGTGGCAAAACTGCTGAAGGCATGGAATTATTCAACTGACATGACGTGGCCGGATGTACGTGAGCTTTGGCGTGCTAGGATTGGCTGTGTCCTGTACACAGTACAACACTGCATCCAAGTCCAATCATATTGTTGTACAATAATTAAAAATTTAATTCTTCGCGAAAGGGAATGATTCTTTTTTTTTTTTTAATAGTTGAAATCACGCTAATTGCACAGTTTCATTAGGTGTAGGTTTCTGAAACCACACTGTCACTGTAATTAACTAATTATATCTATATTTTGATTTGCCCGAAAGCTGGTCAGTTTCATTAGTCTGTTCTTGATAGAACGGTTTCATTTATTTTTCAAAGGAAAAAATAATTAATCTCTTTTATGAAGATTTGATTTTTTTTTAATTTCTAAAAAGAAAATTCTCCTTGTGTTCAATAAATTTTGTATGCAACATTTTACAAAAAAAAAAAAATTAACACTAATATTATAGATTTTAAAAAGTTTGACACCACGTACTTTGTTAAAGAATAGTTTGGATTTCCTAATTGTACCCTCAGGTAACCTGAGGAGCATAAAGATTCAAACTCACTTGCATGTATTTGTAAATTTCAATTGTTTCGATACCGAAGCATCAAGGATATATACTTAGGCATAGTGTTATACAATTTTTAAAGAGTAAGGTTATGGTAATATGCATATTACATATCAATATGTGCTGTGAATATGTATTAGTATTTTTAAAGTTCAAACAGTCGAACTGTTAAACATGATATTTGTATGAAAATATATTTGTCAATGAAGTTATACAATTTTTTAGAAATTTTTACTATTTTTTAAATTGATAGAAATTATTGCTTTCATATGGTTCATAATTTTAAGATCCGGTGACTTTTTATCTATCTAAAAAATAATAGTAAATAAATTTTAAAAAAATATAGCATTTGGTCTAAAGTACATTTTAGTAAACAAATTCATATGGAGACCATGTTAAATAGTTCATATTAACTATTTAACTTTGAAATAAATATATGAATCAATAATATAAGTTCATTTCTAATATTACCAGTCTCACTCATTTTTAAAATAAAAAATATTTATAGTAGTCTTTTAAAAAAAAAACTCAGGATATATAAAGAAAAAAATATATTAATAGTGGCAGCCATAAGATTTAGCACGTGGTGCCGTTCTGGATTTCATGAGTATAATATATTATTGGGTCCGCCTAGCTCTCCCCGTGAACAATCCCCCGTCAGTTGCATTAATTAAGGTAGTTAGTTAGTTAGAATTTATAACTGTCAGTGTATTTTAGGAATTTGCAGAAGTATTCATAGGTAGCACAACTAGTATTCATCCATATATATGAAGGTATTCACATTTGCAATAGAAACATATTTGGATATATTACAACAAGAAAGTAGGGGACAAACAACATGTGTGGGGGACCGCACAACTGTCAGAGCATTAATTAAGTGGGGGACCGCATAACCATCAGCGCATTAATTAAGTGGGAGACTTCTAACTACCTTCAGCTCATTTTAGAAATTTGCAAAAAAAGTATTCATCTGTAACACAACTAGCATTCATCCATCTATATAAATGTATTCATCTTTGCAATAGAAGCATATTTGGACACATCAATCACTCATCTTTTACACGTTTTTAGAGATGAGTTTTTTTTCTCCGTTCAATCTAACCAATATTTCTGACGATCTGTGAGGAATTTTGCAAATCTAAAACCACGAATGTCTTCTACACAATTTTCTCTTTCAAATGAGATCCATGATGACATACTTTCGAGTTGTCCGTTGCACAAGTATTCACACCTCGTCATGCAAGTATTCATTCCGCATTAAGCAAGTATTCATCCTCATCGTGTAAGTGTAAATAGTTAATGTACCAAGAGTATTATACGTTTTTAGAGATGGGTTTTTTTATTTCCGTTCAATCTAACCAATATTTCTGATAATCTGTGAGGAATTTTGCAAATCTAAAACCACGAATGTCTTCTACACAATTTTCTCTTTCAAATGAGATCCATGATGACATACTTTTGAGTTGTCTGTTGCACAAGTATTGACACCTCGTCATACAAGTATTCATCCCGCATTAAGCAAGTATTCATCATCATCGTGTAAGTGTAAATAGTTAATGTACCAAGAGTATTACAAACATATGTGCATACCAAACAAATAAAAGGTATTCATCCATAAGATATCAAGTATTCATACATATAAGTTAAAGTATTTATGTCTAAGATGTTAAGTATTCATCCATAAACGTTGAAGTATTCATCCATATGTACTTAGTACGCACTGTTCTAATTCACCATTAATGAAGCTTTGTTCTTTGCAAATAACTCGGATCTGACCCGGCAGAGGCGGATCTGACCTGGCGGTCGACAGTGATGGATCTACTCCGGCGGAGGCGGAGGTGGGAGAGAGGAGGCGGAGGTGGGAGGTGGGAGACGGAGGTGGAGGTGGGAGAGGGAGGCCGAGAGGGAGAGGTGGGAGAGGCGGGCGGAGGCGCAGAGGGAGAGGTGGGAGAGGCGGGCGGAGGTGGAGGCGGAGGTGGAGAGAGAGAAGTGGGAGAGGTGAGAGAGGGAGGGAGAAAGAGGAAAGAAATAAATGGAGAAAATTGAGTAATTAATTTGTAGGGCCATTAGGTAGTTAGAATTTTGAATTATAGTTAGAAAAGGTAGTTAGTTAGTTGAGGGATGAAATAGGGGATAGATAGATGGGGGAAGATATAATTACCCTATATTATTATATTTAGTCCTCTCTAATTTAAAGTCTAGAACTTTGAGAGTATAATAAATTTTGAAATCCGCTTATGAGGAAGTTTTTGAAATGAATATTAATTGATCTCTAACCTAAATACCTAATTGATTTATTATTGAAGGGTCTTTATAATGTTACTAACTTTATTTGATCTAATCTTTGCATAGTATATATATATATATATATATATAGATGGGCTATGGTGCATTGCAATGCATAGGCACCCTTGTGCATTGGACCATAAATCACCGATTCAAAGTCCAAATGACCGATCCAAACCGTTCATCTTGTTCTCCATATTAATATGTGCTTGGAGACCAAATTTTACATTTTTTGGAATTTTTTTACTATTTATTAAGCCACTTTGAAAGTTTCTGATCTGGTGGTCCAGAAAATTTTACTGTTTTTTACAGTTCACCATTGGATCAGAAACTTTCAAAGTGGCTTAATAAATAGTAAAAAAATTCCAAAAAATGTAAAATTTGGTCTCCAAGTACATATTAATATGGAGAACAAGATGAACGGTTTGGATCGGTCATTTAGACTTTGAATCGGTGATTTATGGTCCAATGCACAAGGGTGCCTATGCATTGCAATGCACCATAGCCCATCTCTCTATATATATATATATAGAGGAGGGTTCAAATGCCTCCATTTTTCATGCCTCCACCATGCCTTCATTTTTTAAAACTTTAATAACTCAAAATTTAAAACTTAAAAATCAAAATAAAACCGTTGGATATGATCTAAATCATTTTATCTATGCACGTGTAAAAAATTATGACATTTCAATTTTGTTTTAGTTGTCATCAAGAGCTTGTAAAAAACGCACTAATGTGGATAATTTCTAGACGTTGATTTTTTAACTTATTGATTCACATAAAAACAAAATCAAAATGTGATAATTTTTTTATGAGCACGTTGATAAAATGATGTAGATCATATCCAACGGTTTTATTTTGACTTTTAAGTTTTAAATTTTAAGTTATTAAAGTTTTTAAAAGTGGAGGCATGGTGGAGGCATGAAAAATGGAGGCATTTGATTTTGAACCCTCCTCATATCTATATATATATATATATATAGAGAGAGAGAGAGAGAGAGAGATGGGCTATGGTCAGGGGCGGATCTACTGTAGCACAGGGTAGGGCAACTGCCCTACCCTGAAAATCCAAAACTAATTTACAAAAACTAGATTTTGGGCCTTTGTCCTACCCTGAAAATTGATATTGCCCTACCCTGTAGCCCAATTAAAATAACTGGCTCATTGCATATTAAATTTGGTAAATTATATAAGATACGGTCCAATTAAATTAAATTCGAAACCCGATTCAATAATTTATTGCCCTACCCTGATCAAAATCCTGCATCCGCCCCTGGCTATGGTGCATTGTAATGCATAGCCATTCTTGTGCATTGGACTCTAAACCGTTGGATTCAAAGTCCAAACAGTCGATCCAAATCATTCAACTTGATCTTCATATTAAAATGTGCTTGGAGACCAAATTTTACATTTTTTGGAACTTTTTTGCTATTATTTTAGAATTTTTGAAAATCGTTGTTTTTCAGAAATTTTTAGACCATTCAAAAACAATGATTTTCAAAAATTCTAAAATAATAGCAAAAAAATTCCAAAAAATGTACAATTTGGTCTCCAAGCACATTTTAATATGGAGATCAAGTTGAACGGTTTGGATCGACTGTTTGGACTTTGAATCCAACGGTTTAGAGTCCAATGCATAAGAATGCATATGCATTGCAATGCATCATAACCCAGCTCTATATATATATATATATATATATATATATATAGGGTCCGGCTAATTTGCTGCCGGCAGCATTCTGGCCAGCTGTTGCCGGGGGTATTTCGGCCATTTCTCGTGTTCAAACAACAAATCCGAACCGTTCAACGTGTTCTAAATATTAAAATCTACTTGGAGACCAAATTTTACATTTTTTGGAATTTTTTTACTATTTATTAAGCCACTTTGAAAATTCTAGATCACATGGTCCAGAATTTTGTTGCACTGTTCACCCGGATCAGCCAATTTCAAAGTGGCCTAATAAATAGCTAAAAATTCCAAAAAATGTAAAATTTGGTCTCCAAGTAGATTTTAATATATATTGAATATCTGTATAAAAACATTTGTTGTTTGAACACGAGAAATGGCCGAAATGCCCCCGGCAGCAGCTGGCCAGAATGCTGCCGGCAGCAAATTAGCCGGACCCTATATATATATGGGCTATGGTGCATTGCAATGTATAGCCCCTCTTGTGCATTGGACTATAAATCGTTGGATTTGAAGTTCAAACAGTCGTTCTAAATGGCTCAGCATGTTCTCCATATTAAAATGTGCTTGGAAACCAAATTTTATATTTTTTGGAATTTTTTTACTATTTTTTTAGAATTTTTTAAAATCGTTGTTTTTCAGAAATTTCTGAACCATAGAAAAACAGTGATTTTTAAAAATTCTGAAAAAATAGCAAACAATTTCCAAAAAATATAAAATTTGGTCTCCAAGCACATTTATCAAATTGAACGGTTTGGATCGGTTGTTTGAACTTCAAATCCAACGATTTATAGTCCAATGCACAAGAGGGGCTATACATTGCAATGCACCATAGCCCATCTCTCTATCTCTCTCTCTATATATATATATAGAGAGAGAGGAGGGTTCAAATGCCTCCATTTTTCATGCCTCCACCATGCCTCCATTTTTTAAAACTTTAATAACTCAAAATTTAAAACTTAAAAATCAAAATAAAACCGTTGGATATGATCTAAATCATTTTATCTATGCACGTGTAAAAAATTATGACATTTCAATTTTGTTTTGGTTGTCATCAAGAGCTTGTAAAAAACGCACTAATGTGGATAATTTCTAGACGTTGATTTTTCAACTTATTGATTCACATAAAAACAAAATCAAAATATGATAATTTTTTATAAGCACATTGATAAAATAATGTAGATCATATCCAACGGTTTTATTTTGACTTTTAAGTTTTAAATTTTGAGTTATTAAAGTTTTTAAAAGTGGAGGCATGAAAAATGGAGGCATTTGAACCCTCCTCATATATATATTAGATAATTATAAGGATCGAATCATTCAACTTTAAATATTCACAATAAATTTTTCATTTGAGTTTAAATTTGTGACTTCTTATACGGAAAACAGAGATAATTTTTCTTTCCATAATACATATATTTATATATACTTATTAATTTTAGAAAAAATTTGGTTCGTAAAATTAATTTTAGAACTATTAAGTTGACTTCAAATAACTAATTTGAACTATAAATATGTGCATGTCTGTCTTAACATACACCTGTCAATTTAGAGACAATCTGGTAAAGATATAATATTCTTCATAAACTTAGATAAAAATTAATTTAGATATTTACCATTGTTTCTTAGTTATCAAATATCAAAACCAAATTCTCCTTTTGTTATTTCGATTCGCTACAAGGTTTTTAAATAAGCTATTATCTTCTTCTTTTTTTAAATGGCCCTAGGTACATTTTGCTGCACACAGAGCAAAAGAAATTCTCCCTAACAAGAGTGGGACCCGATCCAGACATGTTTAGTTTGGGTGTGGATATGCTTTAGTTTAAAAAAAAAAAAATTGTGGATATGCTTTATAGAGTAGAACTAGGGTGTTCTTAAGTTCACCAAGCCTCTTTGTGAACTCAATTCTAAAATCTATCGAATTGGCTTCAAACGATGAATCCAAACCGTTGAAATCCTTCTACCTTACGAGTGATGCGTTTACATGCAAAAAAAATTAAATTTAAAATTAATTATGTATAGAGTCAAGTGGTCAAAAGGCGTCCAAAAAATGAATGTATTAAAATTAATTTATAAACCTTCTAATTTTGACCACTTGACTTTATACTAAATTAATTTGAAAGTTTAAGGTTTTCACATGTAGATACATCACTTAGTAAAGAAGAAAGATTTTAATGGTTTGAATTCGTCATTTGAATCTAATCCAATAGATTTTAGAGTTGAGTTCACAAAGGGGCTTGGTGAACTTAGGAACACCCTAGTTCTACTTAGACTTCTGCTAACGGGTACCTCGGGCAGGGCAGACCCGTACCCGTCCCGGGCAGCGGGCAGAACGGGTACGGGTACAACGGGTAGGCGGGTACAACGGGCACGGGTAGGCGGGTACAACGGGCACGGGTAGGCGGGTTTTTTTTTTTTAAAACTCCGTCCTGCCCGTCTCAAACCCGTGCCCGTTGCGGGTAGACGGGTACAACGGGCAAGGGTACAGCGGGCACGGGCAGGACGGGCACGGTTAGAAATTTTTTTTTTTTTTTGCTGTTTTCTGATTTTGTTTACCGTGTCGTACGAATATTATTACGTGTCGTACGAAATATTATTTCTTTACACGAGTAATTTTATTTTATTTTCAAACTCTCATTCTAATTTTTATATATGAGTTACAAATAATAGTTCGGCTATAAAAATTGTATATATATATAATAGTTTATAAATAATACGCTATAATTTGTATATAAATAATATTTATAAATAATACGATTCCAACAATTATTCCGACACATCATATATAAATTGTATATATGAGTTACAAATAATAGTTCGGCTATAAATTAGAATGAGAGTTTAAAAATTTGAAACTAAACCAGACATAAGAACAAATACGCTAGACATAAGAACAAATACGCTAAATAAATAATAGTTTCAAATTAGAATGAGAATTTGAAACTAAACACATCTTTATAATTCCTAAATAAATAAAATTTGTAACTCATATATAAAAATTATTTGTGCGAAAATTTGTATATTTATTCGGCTAAGTACAAGTCTAATTATTTATACTAAAATACGCTAGATTACTTGAAATTATGTTGAATTACACTATATTACAATAAATTATGTTCAATTATACTAAATTACGTTAAATTACAATAACCTCGCTAATTATGCTGAAATACGGTAAGAAAAACACTAAACTACACAAAATTACGCTATAGTAGACTGATTTTGCTCATCTTTCATGAATTATAAAAAATAGTAAAAAAATTCCAAAAATAGTAAAAATTGGTAATCTGCAAGTTCATTATGTAACTAATTTACTGAGCTACTTGGATTGAATGATAGATATGAAAATCTTAATCGGAAACTTCAACTCAAGTTTTGAGGCTCTTCCCTTAGTTTTTTGACTAATCCGACGGTCGGATCGGTCCCGACGGACGGACGGATCCGACGGACGGATCAAAAGTTATGCCCTTTTTTGTGAAGCATGCGCAGGACTTGATTAATATAACTTTGGATATTAATAAACTTTGGATATTAATATTCAACATAATTAATAATTTGTATTAAACTTTGGATATTAATAAAAATGTCGGCATTTTAATTATATAGTTTCATAATTTATTTATATCTCGAAATTTGTAGTTTACATTTTAAATTGATAATATATTTTCTAAACGTTCATTTTAAATTGATAATATATTTTCTAAATGTTCATTTATTTTTAATAGGTTAAATAAAATATAAATCAAAAATATCTTAAATCAATTACTTTAAAACAATAAACATTTTAAATTGATAATATATTTTGTAAACGTTCAAATTAAATTGATAATATAAATCTAAATCTAAATTAAATAAAAATTCAAATCTAAATTTAGATGCAAATAAAATTAAATCTAAATTGAATATAAATCTAAATTTAAATTTAAATTGAATCGAAATCTAATTTAAATCTAAACTAAATTAAATAAAAGGAAAAAAAAAAAACTCAAAATAAGGCTCTGGCGGCAGCCGAACTAAAATATGTAAGCCTCTGCAAGTTAACAGAGCCGTTTTGGCTACAGGCAGCGCAATATTCACATGAAAAGCTGCACTCATTGCGCTTTCTGTAGCCAAAACTGCTCTGTTAATATACTGCGAGTGGGGGGAAAATTTTTTGAATTAAAGTTGTTCGGCGGGCAGGGGGCAGCGGGCACGGGTACGGGTACGGGCACGGGCACGGGTTACCGGGTGCGGGTACACCCGTGGCGGGTGCGGGCAGACGGGCAGCGGGCACGGGTTTGACGGGTACGGGTACACCCGGGTTTGGCACCAAAACAGGCCACCCTGCCCATTTCAAGCCCGTACCCGCGTACCCGTTTACCCGTCTATACCCGGGCACGGGTACGGGTACCCCGGGCACCGGGCACGGGCGGACCGGGTTCGGGCAGCCCCAGGCGGGAGTGTCAAATGTCTAGTTCTACTCATGCTTTATATATCTTTTTATGATTTAAATATGCTTTATATACGACAAAGTACACGAGTGGGGGTACAACTTTTCAAACAAACCTTCCCCACGAGTTCTCTGTCAGACCATAGTCACAAGATTCGTAAATTATTCGTCTTTTTGGTGATGAGGCGAACCGAATGCCGAATTATTTGGTTGATCAAACTTTGACCGAATTATTTCCGAATAATTCGAGAATTTTACGAACTTTTTCCGAATTTTACGAATTATTTGCAAATTTTTCCCGAATTTTTTTCAGAACATTTTTTTTGCTTCCTTGTAGGACTGAGATATCTAGTCTAGATAATTCTGAATCATTTCCGAATTATACCCGAATTATTTTCTAATCATGAATTTTTATCTCGCCGAACCGAATCCGAATAATTCATTTGTCACTATGCTCTCTCTCTTCAACTAATTTAATTATCAACTGTCTATCTCTAGATCTTTATTATTTTTCTCTATATGGAACATAAGGTGTTTAATTTTTCGACAAAAATATAAAGTAAAAATAAAAAAACAGTGGAAGTCAGTATTAATCTTGTGATTCAAACAATGTTTTTTATGCGAAAAATAGCATTTTAGTACGAATATATTTGTACGAATATATTTAAAGTTAAAAGTTTGATTCTATTGTTGAAAGTAAAAAAGGTGCTAATTAAGAAGAAATGGGGTAGGCACTCTCCAATTATAGGATTTGGTAAAAGGTCCATTAGGTTGCAACCTACAAATACTAGACGAATATCCAACCAAGAAAATGATATTAAACTAATAAACATGTTTATTAAATCATTCCAGTGCTACCTGCTTATGCCACAAGAAGAGCAAATGTTTTTAGGATTAACCTGAGCAAATTAACTCATGAGCATTTAATTAATTCTTTCTAAAGATTCAGCTCTTTAAATGTGTCGTTATAATTGATTATATATTTTTTTTTGTTTTTAATATTTGCGCATGCATATGAAAATGATGTGCAATTGTACCCATCTTACTTGAACATTCATACCGTTCTCGAAAAACGAAAGATACTCGTCCAATTTTTCTTTTCTATTTATGGCGAAAGTTACCCCTTAACTATCGCCATATCGAAGTAGACTTTTGAGCCTAACCCTTTCTTGTAAGTATATGTGATATATTTGATGTACAAATTAAGGTTTATATATGTCAAAGAGATATTTGAGATGTAAAAAGTTACGGCGTGATCGGATATGTCACGGTACATATGATGTGTTAGTCATGTATCATGATTCGTTTGTCATATGCTATTATAATATTTTGAAAATTTGATACGGTACGGCATGTTACGCGAAATATCTCATCACGAACGACATGTCACGTATAATTTGAACCGTTAGATCTTAATTAAATAGTGAATCTTTAATAAATCAACTTAAATTATATAAAAATAGTTAAATGTGACAAAATGTGACTAGTCACGTGTGATCACGGAGTGACTAATAACATGCCGTGACTATCTTTTCGAATTTAGTCACAGCATAGCACGATACGTAAAAAATCTAATTTGAACTCGTGCGACATATGATCTAGTCCCAATATGACTAATCACGACACGACATAGTACATCACGTATTTAGATTCCTATTTAGCATTGTATCATTGTATGTTATAAGTTGTCATGTCGCTACGTGTTTTAGTTCTTTTATTTATTTTTTTCAGTTTCCTTTTACATAATTTATATTATGAGGAATGTTCCAAATTGAGGCAACTAAATTTCAAAGATGTAAAATTTTCATTTATTGCCTATCTATCTAAATATTTTCTTACATATGACCTATCTAAATATTTTTTTAACATGACATGCATTAAGATAAAAAAAAAAAAATCCTTCAATTCACTTTCAAACTTAACAAATTTTCACGTGGACGAAGGCTGATTCATCTTAAGGATCTTAAAGATTATTATCAATAAGAGTAAGGCTCTCTTAAGGCTTAGATGCTATGAATAGCATAAGATTTTCCGTGCTACGATCTCAAAAACCTATCGTATATATTTCAAACTTCGATCTAAGTAACTCAGTAAATTAGTTATATAATGAACTTGTAGAATACCAATTTTTACTATTTTTAAAATTGTTTTACTATTTTTTATGATTTATGAAATATGGCAAAAATAGCTTAAATATACAAGAAAATTGCTAATATTTTAGACCATTTATTGTCATTTTTCATAAATCATAATAAATAGTAAAAAAAAATTCAAAAATAGTAAAAATTGATATTCTACAAGTTCATTATATAACCAATTTACTGAGCTACTTAGATTGAAGTTTGAAGTTTATACAATAGATTTTTGAGACTGTAGCACGGAAAGCCTTATGCTATCCATAACACCTAAGCCTTACTCTATCAATAATATTCAAATCTAAACATACAAATGGATGGAAAAATTAACAATCTTTTAATACTTTACTTGGACTTCACGAGATCTGTTACTAATATATTTCATAAAGGAGCCTGATAATTGCCTCCAAATAAATCTCCGAGCGCGTCCCTAAGTACTTAATGTATAATTTTCATTTTCAGCGTTCATATCCAAGCTTTCAAAGTTTGTTTGTAATCTTTTATAATTCTACTCGCAAGCATTTAAACTTCTATCTGCAAGCATTTAAATCTTAAATATGAGTAGTTTTAACTCCTAAATATTTTTGTTTTCAAGTAAAAAAATAAAAGATTTATTTCACCCATTTTTTTTTTTCTTTTGATCATTCTTGTCCATTTTTCCGATGATCCGTGTTGAATTTTGCAAATCTAAAAATACAAACGTTTTCTCAGGAATCAACGGTCTAACAATGCTCTCCATCCTTAAATCATTCATTATTATTGGGTGAACCATCTACTTCAAGGAAACAATCATGCATTTCTATTTTATAATTATTTTTTCTTAACTACCACCATCATACATGGTTAGTCATTGCAAAGATCATACATGGTTAGTCATTTCTTAACTATCACCAATCAAAAAGGCCGAACTATATATATGAAGTCAAAGAAAAACAAGAATGTAATTAAGGTCGTGCTTGGTCAAAAATCAATTTGGTTAAAACAAACATATTGATTACAGTCGTATCACTAAGTTCTAATTATGTTTAGGGGGAATTCATGAATACCCTTCAAATAATTCGAAATTAAGTAGTTTCCCCCCTCTAAAATTCATAATATCACATCTACCCTTCTAAATTTCAAAAATTCACAATTTACCCAATTTATTGCCTTTTCTATTAAAATTCATTTTAAATTTATAGATTTTCATTTTATCCTATATTTTATTCAATTTATAAAGTTTTAAAATGTCCAATTTTCTAATTGGTTAGTTTTTTTAAGACAAACAGTTCATTTCTCTTCGTGTGACGCATGCACAGTGACATTTATGCAAATACTTGTGTGTGTGTGTGTGTGTGTGTGTGTGTGTGTGTGTGTGTCACGAGTAAGAAAATGAATTATTTGCTCTAACAATTGGTCAAATAGAAGACTAAACATTTAGCTTAAAACATTCTACATATTTTTTTATTTTTTAATAAAGAATAAAATGAGTACTTTATAAATTTCAATTGAGTTTTAATAGAAAATATATTAAATTGAGCACACTTGTGGGTTTTTTAAATTTAGAAAAAAAAAATATATTAAGCAATTCCAAAGCTTTTGAAGGGCATAATTGAAATTGCCCCTGATGTATAAATATAATTAAGCAAAGTTAAATTTTAGGGACGACTTAAAAAAAACATCTCATAAATAGACGAGTCGCCCCTGAAGCATAACTCGAAGAACAAAATCATTCATCTGTTGATTAGATACAATCATTGTTTTGTTTGCCCTTTTCGTGCAGACAAGATTATTTATAACGGGTACAATCTGTCCAAGTATCTAACGACGAAGAAAACATTTAAAAATAAATTCAGACTCCATTAAATTATGCAGAGGAAGCTTCTTATTATCTGTAGTTTCGTCGCCTTTAATGGTGACAAAGAAAAAAATTAACATGAAAAACCATAACAGCAACTATTGCATTTTTTTCATGCTCAAGTTTTTTACAAGCAGTTTTATGATGAACATGAACTCTTCCATGTTCCAGCTATGGCTTTGTAATTACCGAAATTTAAGGGTCTTAGAGCATCTACATCCCAGTAACTCGAGTGAGTTTCTAAATAACTGTTAATTACTTTTTAGAAATTAAGGTCTCTAAAATTTCTAATGCTCACATTTCTGAAATTAATTTTAGAATTTATATTAAGTCACGTCAGCAATAAATTAAAAAGGAGAAATAATTTGAGCCAATCATTTAATCAACATAGAGTTTATAAACAATTTATTAATAAGAAACTTCACTGCATAGTTTCTAAATAAGAAACTCTTCTACATCTCTAAAACTGAATTAAAAATTGCCACATCATATTAGAAATTCTAATAGTACCAGAATGTAGATGCTCTTACTAGTCCTGGCACCTAAACAAATTTCTCTTAATAATTTACCTACTTTATAGGTTAGCAATGGGTTAAGCAAAATTAATTACAAGTCCATTTCAAATTTGTCTGTGCCATAGATTCTAAAGTTATAGCTTTAGCATATTGGTCTTTTTGTATTTCATGTCTTGGCCATCCATCTAAATTATTCATATTCATATTATAATCTATAAAGCGAGTTGAGTTTTTTTTTTTTTATCCATTCAATCATTTTTCTATGATTATTTGCATTTTTTTGTTAGGTATTAAAAAATAGTGCAATTAATGCTTCCATGGGTAACTTCTATTATGTAGGGCTTACTAAAATTAATGCATGAATAAAATTGTTATAATGTTATGATTTTTATCGAAATTTATGCGTATTTTGGTATATTCAGGAAGAAGTTATGTCTCCATTATATATTTATTTTCAAAACTATAAAACTCAAAATCAAAATTAAAATGAATGTAATCAAAATCAAATTTGGTACTGAAAAATTGATTAACCATTCATCAAACTTTTAGAAGAAAAAAAACACAATTGAGTTTTATATATTTAATCTCACTGACCAAATGATTCTCAAACTGCACCACGCATGGCATATTTACATAACAAAGAACATATAATTTATTCTCTTGCGTTTGGTAATCATTGAGTCGGTTGTCATAATCATAGTGACAAATGAATTATTCGGGTTCGGTTCGGTGAGGTAAAAAATTCGTGATTCGGAAATAATTCAGGTATAATTCGGAAATTATTCGAAATTATTTGGATCAAAGATCTCAGTCCTGCAAGAGAGCAAAAAAAACCCAAAAAAAAAGTTATGGGAAAAATTCGTGAATAAT
This sequence comes from Carex myosuroides, assembly GCA_028015225.1. Taxonomy (NCBI): domain Eukaryota; kingdom Viridiplantae; phylum Streptophyta; class Magnoliopsida; order Poales; family Cyperaceae; genus Carex; species Carex myosuroides. The sequence goes on along the minus strand of CM051474.1, from coordinate 4,024,727 downwards.
TAGTAAAATTCGGGAAAAATTCGTAAAATTCACGAATAATTTGGTCAAAGTTCGGTCAACCATATAATTCGGCGTTCGGTTTGGCATTACAAAAAAAACAAATTATTCACGAATCTTGTGACTATGGTCATAATTATTAAATAAGGTTCGTCATTAATATATCTCTTCCCTTTTGTATTAAGGTTGGGTTTAGTGTGATAATCTGTAGTTAGATTTTTCTATAAAATAAAGCGCTGAATATTTTCGGTTTATATTATTAAGGAAAGATTTTTCACTTTTATTTTCATTAACTTTCCATTAGCGCTAAGTTAGTGCTTAAACTGCTCTCGAATGAACCAAATTACCTTTTTTCGAAAATTTTAAGAACTAATTAATTGGTTCAAATCAAAATATTTTCTAAAAGTAGTTCGAGTGGAATTCAAAAGATCCACTTTATTTTATCTTTTTATTTATTTTGAGAGAATGATTGATATACCAAATATGGATCTTTTTCTTTTTGCAACTAAAAGAAAGATACGGATAATTAAAGTTTGAGTATTCGTTATTGCAACTTCCGTTGTTGTTTTATCTCCTAATATTCGGTTGCTGAGAATATTAGGTAAGGTGCAAGCAATTATACCATTGTTGTACATTACATTTTATTCAATTAATTATATTAAGAGTAGGGTTAAAATGTACTATTTGATTTTGTGCTCCAATCATGCTCCACATTCTTATCTTCGTTTCCAAAGTCCGAACAGTCAATTCGAACCGCTTACCATCATCTTCGTATTAAAATGTACTTGGAGATCAAATTTTATATTTTTTGGATTTTTTTTTACTATTTTATTATATAGGTACAAAATCACTGTTTTTAGAAGATTCTGGACCATCCAAAACAGTGATTTTGTACCTATCTAAAAAAATAGTAAATAAATTCAAAAAATATAAAATTTGGTCTCCATGCACATTTTAATATGAAGATCATGTTGAGAGGTTCGGATCGATTGTTCAAACTTTTAAAACAGAGAAAAAGACGTGAAACATAATTCGAGCACAAAACTAACGGTGCATTTTAACCCTACTCTACTCTTATATTAAAGTTAACATATGTGCATTATGGCTTATTACAAATGATGAGAAGGTTTTTGGCGATGTTATTGGACAATTAATAGATATCAGTAAATTGGGGACAGCTAATTGAATATTAGATATAAAATTAAGTACAAGTTTCTCTGGATTTAATATGGGGTAAATTTATGAGGATCACCTCTACTGTTACTATTGTAAAGAAAATGAATTGTCATTATTTGATCATGAGTCAGAACAGTCCAGTTTATGAAACGCTTGATATCACACAAACTTTATATTCTTGTGAAATTTTGCTCATCCGATGATTTGATTTTAATCGAACAATTTATGCCATAAAGAATTAAATGAAATTTGATGGAAGAAAAAAAAAATCAAGGGAGAACCTTTGAATAACTTTTGAGAAATCTCATCCGTGAAAACAAGAAACATACAAATTTTTGTGTAATCTCATGCATCCGATCATGCATTCGAACAAAAAGAGGACTCAGCTGCCCTCTTCTTTTAATTTTAAGTTATTGTAATTTTAAAAATTAAAGACATATTGAAAGCATAAAAAATTAAGACATTTGAACTCCTCTATTCTCTAAGGGTTATACTGCAAAAGCTTTTTTTTGTAAGGTCGGTAGTTGGGGTGTTAAATTAGTCAGTCCGGTTGAAATCAAAATAAAACAAACAAAGCATATTTTTTTTATTTTTAAAAATTTAACCGAACCAACCAAATTAAAATGACCAACCAAATAAGAACCGAACTATTTAAACTAAATTAAATTTTGATTTGTTTGGTTGAACTGAATAAAAGAGGTTAAATTTAAGAAAACTCAAAACTCAATACATACCCCAATAATAAATATCAAAATAACATTACACAACTTATTCAATTCCATACAAAATATGTAGATGTTCTATAATATTCAAATAAAAATGAGAAAAAAGAAGCGATGATTAAATCAAATAAAATATAAATCATACTTAAAATCATTATTTGATCGATTCGATTTAGTCGGATTTAAAAAAATCTAAATCAAACCGATCTATTTAAACCGAACAACTGAACCGTTTACCGTTTAAACACCCTTAGTCGGCAGGCGATTTTTACAAAATTCATTCTAATTTTTTTTTTAAAAAACCACAAAATCTGTGAAGTCGTGAGTGAGACTTAAACCTTCAACCTTTTGAGTAACTACAATTTCAAAATATTTTCTCCTAGCCATCATCTGAGCTACCTCCCATCTCAAAATTCATTCTAAAAGTTAACAGAGTAATAACCCTACCGGGTTTCTGAAAAAGGAAAGGAAAAATTCCTTGCCCGGCACACTCGCTCACCCAGAAACACACGCACGCACGAAATTATTTCTCTCTTCGACGCTTCGACGTCGCTTTCTCTCTCTACTATAACAACCTCAAATTCGAACCAAAATTCTACCAAACGCTGTCTTCTCTCTCTCTCTCTCTCTCTAAATGGAAGGAAATACCTTCTCTGGTCTCTTATAAGGAAAGGCGGACATTCTGTTTCCTAGTCTCCTTCTTTTGTTGGGTATTTATTTCCAAGTCTTGGCTTACAAGCTACTTAAACTTGATTACGAGAGATTTCACCACCTCTCTCGCTCACTCCTCAGGTCCTCTAAGACAACTTATGGGTGAATCGGCTAAAGGCAATATTACAATGGAGACTCCTTGTGGTACTCTGCTCAGAGAACTTGAGGTCTCTATCTTTCTCTTTATTTTTCTTTTCCTGAAATGAAGAATTGTGTGTGTGTGTGTGTGTGTGTGTTTCTCAGTGCGCTGACAACGTCGTGCATGTCTTTCTTTCATCTTTGGATATGAATGACATGAAAATCTATTAAGCCATTAGAAGAGCTATTTTTGAAAGAATACTGTTAAAGAGAATGAAAGCATGCTATGCTAGTCCGGTTGGTTTGGCAACAGCTGTAACTTGAGTGTAATTCTCATTGTAAAACATTTGGGATTAAAAAAATATTTCAACCCCTGTTTTGGTTAATTCTGTGTTATTTTCTTATTTATAGTGTATATATGAATTATCAAATTTTCTTTACTCCATAAACCAAATATTTTTTTGTTGGAGCCAATTGAGGTTTAGTTAAACATTCACATATAGTTATTTATTAGACAATTTCTGTTCTAGCAAATATGGAGAGACATTGGAGAAAAAGAGGAAGAGAAAGAGAGGATGCTGATGGAGATGGAAATGGAATGCATGAAAGTCTATAGAAGAAGAGTCGACGAATCAAGTAAAGAACGCGCCCATCTCCACCAATTACTAGCTGCCAACGAGGCAGAGCTTTCTGCACTAGTAGCCTGCCTAGGTGAAAATGATTTACCACTTAAGGTAACTATCTTACCTCTGTATGCTCAAGCTAATTTTAGAAAAGGCTTGTTTTTTATCAGAGGAGGAATTTTGGGTGGCTTAATTTTAAGAATTTGACATAGGGCTGAAGTTGTCTGGTTTAAAGGACTAGAATTTTATCATAGGATTTTTGTAAAAGAGATATCATGTTTGCCCCTGTAAATCATGAAACAGAACCCTCACAATTATCTTCCTCACGGTCTTCAAACCTTGTCCAAACTAACCTTCTGTTCTTATCTTCTTCTTTTCCTATAATTGATGAAAAAAAAAAAATTTGGGTACTGTTGAATAAGTTCCTTGTCTTATAGAAACATAACAATCTAATCTTGTAGGGTTCTAGGTAGCAATTGGAAAAGAGCACATTAAAATCTTCCTCTTTCTCAGAGTTTAATATGCTTTGTCTTATCATATACAAACATTTTTTTTTTGTAGTTGAATAAACATGAAACATCTTTGAGGGTAAAAGTTGCAAATGTCAACCTTCTGTTGGAGAAACTAAGAGTGAAGAAAGAGGAGAGACTAAGGAAATTTACTGATATAAGATCGCAAATTGAAAAAATAAGAGCTGAAATTTTGGGGAGCAGTTGTGAGTCTGATGGGTTTGTTAAAAGAGAAGACCATGATCTCTCTTTGAGGAGACTTGAGGAATTTCAAGCTCAGCTACAGTACCTACAAAGGGAGAAGGTTTTACAATTTTTTCCTTTCTTTCACAAGAAAATATCTTTATTGTATTTTGACAGAAATAATATACACAATATATGGCAAGTAGCGTCGTTCTTCTGGCAGTTACAAGTAACCGGTTTTTTTACCACAAATATCCAGTTAATACCAAATAATTTGGTGAGAGAATATGGAAGAACTTTATGAGTAGAACTAAGGTGTTCTTAAGCTCACCAAGCTCCTTTGTGAGCTTAACTCAAAAACCTATCGGATTGACTTCAAACGACTCATCCAAACCGTTGAAACCGATCTACTTCATGAGTGATGCGTTTACATGTCAAATTTTTAAATTTTTGAACTAATTTAGTATGAAGTCAAGCGGTAAAAAAAAAGATGATTTATAAGTTAATTTTAATGAGTTCATTTTTCATCATTTTTGACTTCATACTAAACTAGTTCGAAAAATTATAAATTTGACATATAAATGCATCACTCGTGAAGTAGATCGGTTTCAACGGTTTGGATGTGTTATTTGAAGCCAATCTGATAGATTTTTGAGTTAAGCTCACAAAGAGGCTTGGTGTGAGCTTAAGAACACCTTAGTTCTACTCGAACTTTACATTCAATCACTACCTGAATGGTACTGCACTATACCTGTAACATGCATTTGCACTAATTATCAGCATCCAGTCGGTTGACACCTAATTAAATTCAATGTTCGCATTCTTATAACCTTCTCTTTCGTTAATGACCTTGATCTGCAATTGTTCCTAATTTGATCCTCATATTTATTTGCAGTCGGACAGGCTGAAAAAAGTTCATCAATATGTCGATGAAATACATGCTTTATGTAGTGTTCTGGGACATGATTTTGCCAAAGTCGTGGATGCGGCCTATCCTGGTTTATATGGACGGAATCCTGAGAAATCTACAAATATTAGTGACAAGACCTTAGATGGCCTCTCTTTATCAGTACAAACTTTGAGAGCAGAGAAGAAGACCACGCTCCAGAAGGTAATTTAATTACCATAATAACGCGAGAATTATTATGTTGGGTCAGTGTTACTGGCACTTTTTACCAGTGGTCTACGTGTGTACTACAATAAATATTCACTAAAATAGGAAATTCTCCTAGCAAACAAAATAAAGGCTAGAAATCTGAAAAGTATGCCATAGAGAAACCATGGTCTGTACTATACCAATTTGGAACCATTTGTGGCCATAGGAGTCTGTTACAGAATTCTATACTTGTATTTTACTGTTTACTTATTTTGATGGGATATTACAACTTGGAGATTTCACATTAGATGTTTAAACATAGTCTCGTATTTAGATCAATTGGAAGGCTTGGATTCCCTGTTTTAAATCCCAAATTTTGACTTTTGGATCCAGAGCACTAGACACTTGGTGCTTTGATAAGTACCATACTACCATATCCCATCTCTATTTAAGAGAAATTTGATTTTTTTTATTAATTAGTGTGATGTACAATTTTGTCTGTAGTTGAGGATCACAGTGGAAAACCTAGTCAAGCTGTGGGACCTGATGGAGACATCAGAAAAAGAGAAGGCCCAATTTACAAAAGTGGCAAGTGTTTTTGGTTCACTGGAGGAAGAGATCGTTTCTCCCGGCTTGCTGTCTCTTGAAACTCTTAAAAAGGTATATTTGTTGTTTCTTCTATTTCCCATGGTTGTCACTTGTCAAAATAGCATGTCATTTTTCCAGCACCAGGTTTGTCCTGGTTGGAATTGGAGCAATACCTTATATTGGTGGAACTTCCTTTTCTCATAACTTTTGCTGGTATAGGGTTTATAGTAATTAATAGAACATTGACTATACTCGAATTACAGTCACGGTTGTACTCAATTGAGGCTTATTCGTCACAGGATTAAGTGAAAAATTACAAATTTGGAAACATCCAACTGATCATAATTGTTACTGCCAGTGCCAGAGAATACAATACAGATTTGTAATCATGGATTCACAGGACCGCTTAAATCCTAAATTGAGGAACTCCATTTATATGTGAAAAGTTGGGGCCCCTTTACTAATTGGGACAGACATTTCACCATGATAGAAGACGCTACCTTATCTCGATTTTGTAATTTACACCTAACAAATGTGGGTTATTTGCAATTTGTAAATATTACCCAGTCTTTGAGATCATTGTTTCTTTAGTACTCCCGACTCTTTCATTGCTTTTTTTGTGTGTGATCAGAACTGCTGGGCCCGAGAATTAGTTGTATAATTTAAATATTTAAACTTTGTTATGCTCATGAGAAGAACAAATGTCTCATTAGGCTGAAGCTGAGGTAGATAGGCTAAAGAAGGTGAAAGCTAGCCGCATGAAAGAGATAGCGCTAAAGAGAAGATTAGAATTGGAAGAAATTTGTAAAAGTGCGCATATCGATCCTGATATCAGCACTGCACCAGAGAAGGCTATTGCTTTAATAGATTCAGGTATTTTTTTTTCTTTAGGGAAATTTTAAATGTATGCACCTGAAAATTGTCACAATTCACTGACACTAGTGCAAAATAAGAAATATAGAACAAATAGCTACAACAGAGAAGAAAAGTCCTCCTTTTTCTTCCGATCCGGCTGCAAAAGATCCCAAATATTACTTCCTTAATTAGCTTATTGTATTTTCACATGTTGGAGGAGCTAATGAGATTATTTTACTTAGAAGCACTTTGTTTGTGGATGTTTTGGTAAAAACCTATGTATAATGTTGTTATTCTTTCTTAATTTCTCTTTTCGGTAAATATATCTTGGGACAGCCCCTCCTTTGAGTTCTCTGTTGTCCTACTTAAAGCCACTATATCTCATTCCAAATGTAAAACCAATTACAGGGTCGGTTCTAGAATTTCACCCAAAATTTAACCGAGTTCTATATTGCGAATTTCTTATATTCTTAACTGAATAATTCCCGGTTTAAAAAACCAAAAACATATTAATTACTTGCAATAAATCAGTAAGGGTTTTGAAATTAGAAACTGAAATTAGAGAGTACAGAAAAATTTGCAGATGGCTTATAATTTAATTAAAATATTAGGCCTTGTGGACCCATCAGAGCTTGTAGCTAACATAGAGAAGCAGATAGAGAAGGCAAAGGAGGAGTGTCACTCAAGAATAGAGATAATGGACAGAATCACAAAATGGGCTGCGGCTTTGGATGAAGAAAATTGGCTTGAAGCGTATAACCAGGTAGACATATTCCCATTTTTTGTTTAGATACGATATCAATACAACCAGGTAGACATATTTTCATTTTTTGTTCAGATACAATATCAATCAGATCCGTCACTAATATATACTAGTCACCCTGAGAAAAAAAAAACAGTCAGAGCTCAGAATTTCTTTATAATCTTTCATGACCTATACATTCAGCCAAAATTGGCTGGTTGGCTGTTGGTTTCCCCTCACTGGTATGGTCTGTACCAGTTTGTCAGTTCCTTTTATTATTGCTATTTATCCATATATTGGTGTCAACTATTCATTAGTAAATTAGCCTCAATATGGCGTTGGAAATTTCCCAAAAGTACAATGTTAAGAACAATTCTAGCTAGGATCAAGAGAACTATAAAATGTAGAAAGCAATGTGGATTAAAATTTTGCATTGCAAGTTCTTTTAAGCTAAATTGATGACTTGAAGAATTGATTGGTTCATAAGCAAGGCTCTGCACTATGATTTGATCTGACGTTTCTTATCCTTCTTAAAATTGCGTAGGATCAAAATAGGTACAACTCTGGGAGAGGGGCTCACTTGAACTTAAAACGAGCAGAGAAAGCAAGAATTCTAGTAGCCAAAATTCCGGGTATATTTCTGCAAATTTCAGGATATTTTATAAAATAATGATTAAGTGTTCAATGATTAACTAAGCTTTTCTTAATTTTCGCAGCTATAGTAGATAACTTAATTAAGAAGACTCAAGCATGGGAGTACGAAAGAAACAAATCATTTATCTATGATGGGGTGAGATTATGTTTCACGTCTTTGCTCATAAAATATTATACTTGTTTTTCATAGTGTCCCAATTAATCTTCATATCTTTTTTTTTCTAATTTAGGTGCGTTTGGTCACTTTATTGGAAGAGTACAAGCTTGGAAGACTGCAGAAGGAAGAAGATAAAAGGAGATACCGGGTATTAATCTAATCAAAAGGCTTGATTCATAGCAAATTACATGTTCCTATGATTCTATCACTCAATATTTAGTGCCACTTGGACGTTACTAGTATTTTATAACTTCTACATCAACCAGATTGCTCTCTTGGGATGTTATGTAAAGACCAGACTTTAGCTTTTCTTAGAAATGTCTCTTAAATTTTTTCTCCTGGAGGTACTTGTCATTCTTGCAGTGGTAGAGAATTCAAAATAAAATTTGAGGCCTAATAACACAGATAATTATGAATTTCCCCAAACTTTGATTCTAAACATACAACTGCTACTACTGCAGGACCAAAAGAAATTACAGAACCTACTGACAGATAGAGAACTTCTTTACAATCCTAAACCGAGCAATAGGAGTGTCGCCAACTTGAGAAAAACGATAGGGTATGGTCCCAATCTCAACAGATCCGGGTCCATGACTCCATCTTTTTCTGGTCGGATCTCTGCCGGAGGAGGTTGTACACCTAAGCTCTTGACACCACGCTCCTACTCAGGCCACACCCGCACGTATTTCTCGGGACGAACCTCCCAACTTTCAGCAACTCAGCTGAACGTCTCTTTTGGGTCTACTCAGGCTGAAAGCATGTCTTTCACATCCATTAGTGGATCTGAACTGGGGTCGCCGCGCCTCTACTGAGCATGTTGATGAAGGTGCGTATTCTTTTGATAAGACAAGCAATTACTGTAAGAAGCAAGAATTACAACCCCTTACTGTACCAGTTACCATAAATGCACTATTTTTGGAAAACATACTGTACTTGTAGGTACTTAGCATTTAGCATGGTATATTTGGTTTTTCCGGCTATTGTAATAAAAAAAAACAAAAAAAATTATTTTAGTTTTCATTTTCAGGTTTATGGGGGAGCCAGTGAGCACAAGGAGAAACCCTAGTTTCTTTCCTTTTCGCTCCTATGGTTCTTAATGCTGCAGCTTGCAAATACAAAGGGTACAACAGTGACTCAGCAAAATCTCAATTTCGTTTCTGCTTTAGATTTTGTAATAATATGATACAGTATATGTAGGTTGATCTAAAGCATTGTTTTCTTTCAAGTATGCGATATTCAAAATCTCATTGTTTTATTTTAAATTTGAACATAGTATATTCTTTGTAAATTGATGGTAATAATTAGAAACCAATGCATGCCACTAATACTCTATTTATTGGTAAGTCTAAATACCATGTCTCAATAAACTTTTTTTTACGAAGCCCTCAATCATTACATTATGCACATTAAGATAACTAAAAACTTCGTGATACAACAACTTGACAAAAACTAACGCAAAACTAAAACGAACAGAAAAATTAGAGACAATATAAACCAGCATTGTTGACACTCAGCTTAGCCTAGAGAAAAATTTAGTCTTCCAACAAACAACAAATTGTCCCTGAAAATATAAAAGAAAAGAACCAATACATCATAAAACAGTATAACCAAGTATGGCATTTTCAAATCCAATATATTTGAAACCCAGAGCTCATTTTGTACAAGATTATTCTAGGCCCAAAAACCTATGTTATTCTTGCATAATCTGTGTAGTTGCATTTTCACCTCCGATCTACTATAAGAGAAGAACTCGAATTTTAGAATTTTTACAATGAATGCATTACTTGAAACTTATAACCAATACCAACGGCTTTGATTTTATCACCAGCAAATTATAATCTGAATTACTAATGCCAAACTGAAAATTGAGTATGATATACTGATATGTCATTAATAAGTAGGTACCGGATGTCCCTATTTCTATTTCTAGAAAGTATAAACATAAGCGAAACTCCCGATAATGGAACACATATTGTTCTGGATGATACAGTACAGATGTCATCATAATCGATATTTTAGAAAGAACATTGCACACAACAAGTGAATCTTTATGTAGTCACATGGATGACATCAGTCCTCTGTAAAAATGAAAATTCTAACCAATCTCTACATGTAAAAAAGAAAATTCACATTGTACAGTTTATGTAGAAGAGCTTATGACAGTCACAATGCCACAACTCTGTCAAAGGACAAAGACTCTTCAAAATTTCGTATATAGAGCTCAACTGAAGAACTAATGCATTGTTCTCTCGCTCAGCCCATTTACTTCAACCCATCATATCCTTTAATGTTTATTTGATGAAATGTGCATAAGATGTGTTGAAGTTGAGGAATCAGAAGGTAAAATTGCACTGAAAAAAGCTAAAAGAACAAAGAGATTGGAAAAAAGAAAAGGTATCAGAAGGAGACTGATGCTTGAGGAATGAATAGACGCCTGATCTGTTGCACTGATTAACAGTTTTAAATTCCAGTCTCAGGGTTTAATGATTAAGGTTTCACACACCCCTAAAATATTAAATTCAATTTACCACTCATAAATAAAGAACAATTTTCTGAAAAGAATATATCACACCTAAAACTGTCATGTCCAGCAGTAAATATATCAAAATGGACCAGGAAAACCACTTGTAAATGTAATTATTAATGTAAGAACAACATAATTAAGTAGGATCCATTCGAAATTCTACTTATTCAATTTAAACTTTAATATTGTTTTCATAAGTTCATCCTTTCATCATGCTATTTCAGTTCGAATTGTACTGCCATAGTCTATAACTGCCATTCCTAAAGCCCCAAAACAATTGCATAAATCAGTTGTGGATACCTTACAAAAATTAGTATTTTGGAGATTGTTAGGGACAAAATAACCAATGCAACTCTTAACACAATCAAAACAAAATATTCCAAATTACAAGGAGAAAACCAAAATGAAAGACAAAAGCCTGGTACCTTTTTTTTCATTCTACTTCACAAATCAAATCCTTTAAGATAATTGGGATCTCTTCTAGCTCTCTCCTGAAACTTCCTAAACCATCGATCGAGTATATCAGCTGGTACCACTATATTACCACCTCCATCAGCGCCACAGAATGACTGCATGTAATTAAATAAGCTCTCTCCCACTTTAAGCGCCATCCTTTCCCCTCTCCTCCCCTCTCCTTCGTCCTTGATCGGAGGCAAAACTGTCAAATCCTCCACGCACACCCCAATCTTCGCACCTATATTCGACTTCTCCGTCTCGCTGTCAGCAGGCCAAGGGAGAGTGAGGATTGCTGAAGGTCGGTCTGGCGTGAGGGCCCCACAAAAGAGAAACGGCGGCGTGTGGGTTGGGGAAGGCTGGAAGTAGAGAGAGAGGGCTTGATTTGGCGGGAGAGAGGAGGGAGAGAGCAGAAAGATACAGACTTGGTGGAAAGGAGGGGAAGGGAATTGGGAGAGGTCGAGCATCCAGTGGGTCGGATCTATTTGAGTAAGCGACGTGGGATCCATTGGGTAAGTTCGCTCTGGAAAGAGGAGGCCGAACATGGCGGAGGCGAGATTCTGGAGTTGGGGATTCGACGATGAAGTTTGTTTTGAGCTGTCAGACCCGGTGGAAGCGAGAGAGAGAGAGAGAGAGAGAGAGAAGGTAGGGAAAGACCGAAAGAGAAAAGGGGGGAATTTCTCGAAGGTTTTGGGCTCCCGGGCAGAAAATTCTAGAAGATGCCTGAAAAGTACAGAGAAGCAATAACATGGAGTTTGATTTTGGAATTATGAACTGACATTTTTGACAAAAATTATTGAATATTTATGTAGTAACATTTTGTTTAGTTGGTATGTGAAACATTTGCTTAATCTTTCTTTTGGAACAAATTTAGTATTGGATCAAAATTATTATGGACGGTCCAATCATGTAAAAATGATTATAAAGATATCAGATAACTAAGAGGACCATTTTAAAAAAAAAAAAACGGACAACACTTTTTTCTGTTATATAATTAATGAAGTTATAAGTTGGCTCATCACTGGATTAATGAATTGTTTAAAAAAAATTGTATATGTTCATGCTGAACAAATGAGAACACACATACTTCGCAACAAGTGCACAACTCATGCAATACAAGTGTAGAGTAGCGCGACCAGCCGCTCAAATGTACAAACTCACGCTCTCACCGGCGACGCAAGCACAACTCGAGCTCAAACGCCACTCTATGAAACTATTACGGTACCAATCACGCTCAAATACAACCATGTCATGCCTATCAAACGCACAGCTTATGCGTCATAACAACATCCTAATGCAATGGAATCAAATCTCATGTCCACCTGGGATCCATATCCTCGACGGTACCGTAAAGGATTTCCTTTTACAATTAGTTATTTACGGTGCTGTGGTTTGGAGTATATGGAAACATCGTAATGATCTGTGTTTTAATGATACTGTTATTTACTCCTCTAGAACCATTATCTTACAAATTGTTTCTCTCGTATCTTATTGGACAGGGGCTGTTAATCAGGAGGTCCAGGTTGCTGCACGTGCTTGGTTGCCTCAAGACTTGGAGGCCATTCCCTTCCAGGTGATTGATCCCGAGGATGAGCTGCTGCTGGATTGGGTGACCGGCGGAGAAGATGTGGAGTAACAAGTTTTTCTCCTTCGCTGCTCTAGCGTTTATATACTCAATACTATCCCTAGACTTTAGTAATCTTACTGTGCATTGCTTTTGGATGGTGCATGTTTACTCTATGTTAACTTCTTGTTTGTGGTTAGTGCCTGTGTGCACCTTGTTATGGGTAGCTACCTATCGCTGGTTTTGTTTTGGGTTGATTTTAGCTTGGGGTTGTTGACCCTACTTACTAGTATATCTGTAAGTTAACCAAGTTTAAATATATGAAACGGGCATTTGCTGCCTTTTTTTCAAAAAAAAATAGTTATTTACGGTTTGAGATTAACTCTCAGCCGGTTTGAGATTCAGGCTGACTAAGGGGACAGTATTATTGGACTTTGAGATTCGTGCCAAGTTAAAAAGAACGGTTCAAATCAAGTAATTGTAAAAGATTCCCTATTACGGTACCGGAGGTGATATGAATTCGTCCACCTGTGGGCGGAAAAATCATACTCACATAATTCAATCGTCTATTTATTTCTATGTCTACTCCGATCTAGACAATCATAATTAAAATATAAATTGTGTCTTTTCAAAATTCAAATATTCTTTATACTTTAAGCAAACATAAAATGAATGGATCAATGAACTCTGTGGACAGAATTTTTTCGTCAAACATGTGAGCAGGAGATTCAATTCCCTGATACAAATGTTATGAAATAATTGAAGAATATAGATCAGGGGTCCTTATTAGAATGTCAAGCTAGATCAAAGAACGCATTAATTCCAAATAAGAAGAGTTAATTGCTAGATAGAGTATTTTACTGTGTCATCTGTATGGAGCCGAAATTTTTAGTTATACCATTTTAACAAAATAAATTAATAAAATAACCATCGTTTCTGGTCAATTCTAAATCTAACACGGCCGCAGAATGCCGGAGCGGACCCATATGGGGGGGCCGCAGAATGCCGGAGCGGACCCCCATATGGGTCCGCTCCGGCATTCTGCGGACCCATATATATATATATTTTTTTTATCTCGTTTACAGCTTTGACTTTCATTCCATATTCAAACCTTGGCACGCATCCCTAAACCAACAAATACTAAACAAACCATATGGGTCCGCAGAACCAACAAGTAGCTGTGCGGCCTATGCCTTGGTAAAAAAAAAAAAAAGAAAAAAAAAAGAGGGTCCGCAGAATGCCGGAGCGGACCCATATGGGGGTCCGCTCTGGCATTCTGCGGCCCCCCCCATTTGGGTCCGCGCCGGCATTCTGCGGCCGTGTTAGATTTAGAATTGACCAAAAACGATGGTTATTTTATTAATTTATTTTTAAAAAATGGTATAAATAAAAATTTCGGTGTATGGAGTTGTCAGAATTCAATTCATTTGAGGTAACATAATTTTTTAGTTTGAATCCGGTGAGTTCATAAGAATTAGTTTTTGATCTAGTGACAAATGCACATGATTTTCGATATGAGAGATTATGGGTTTAAAATCTGAATGAGAGAAATCATTTATTATAATAACTTGAGTATTGAATAGTTGAGTGTCTTGATCTTTGATCTTTACTCAAAAAAAAAAAAAAATCTAGTCTGTTCGATATATACTACCAAGAATTTTAAGAAAAGTTGTGCATTATAGTTTAGACAAAATTGATCAAGATTCCGATTGAACAGTTCCGATTGAAACTAAAAAATTGGACTCAAGTTATCAAGGTCATGTTTGATTGAGACCTAAACTATGGAATAAAGAGTTTCAATCTCTCTTAAGTCGCCAAACGTGATTTAATTGAGCCGGTCTAAGATGTCATAAGCCGATCTTTAGACCAGCCTAAAACATAAAAACTTAAGCCACCTATTAAGGTGGTTTAACTTTTAGTCCACACATGTGGCTTAAGCTTGCATATATTAAATATAATATAATTCAAGTATCTACATATCATCTGTAAAACTTGTTAATTATATTTTTAATCTCCTTTTAATTTATTTAAAAATATATAAATTTTGAACTAAATGAAATAATAAAATATTGTGTAAATCAATTTGGTCAAAAATTACTAATTAAAAATCTACATAAAATGTTAGATAAATTTTATCATAAATTACTAAATAAAAAAATTATATGAAATGTAATATTAATAACTTTGGCTCATAACTTAAACCACAAACTCTAACAAAATAAGAAATAACTTAAGCTATAACTTAACTTTAAATCTCAATCAAACATAAATAACTTTGACCGGCTTAAGTTAGAATAATCAACTTAAGCCACAACCAAACACCACCCAAGGATTTAACTAAGGTTACAAATGCTACTATGCCAGCCCATTTGTAGCGAGTCTGGCTAGTATGACATCAGTGTCATTTCAACCTATATAACACAAACTCCAAAACCTATTAAATCAACTTCAAACGGTGAATCCAAACCGATCTATTTTATTAGTTGTGCGTTTACATGCAAAATTTATAATTTTTCGAATTTATTTAGTATCAAGTCAAGTGATCAAATGTGTGAGTTTTTAAGTTAATTTTAATGCATTCATTTTTCAACATTTTTTACCGCTTGATTTGATACTAAAATAACTAGAAAATATAATAAAATTTGCATGTAAACGTATCACTCATAAAGTAAATCGGTTTGAACGGTTTGGATTAGTCATTTAAAGTCTATCCAATCAATTTTGTAGTTGGTGTTATATGATATTGATGCCATACTAGCCGGACTCATTTGTAGCTGCCGGCTTAATATGGTGGAATAAATAATAAAAATGTAATTACAAAGAAAATATAATGAAAAATACTTTAATTTATTTGTTGACGTAAAGAATGTGCCAACAACACCGCTAAATGGTTGTTTCGACTTTTCAGTACAAATGAAAACTATAATTATGTTAAAATTGTACATTATTTAAAGAGCGTGACCCATAAAAATAACTTTTGCTGTAATTTATTGTTGCAATTTTTAAGTGGCTCCCTTTGGTTATTAATGAAATAAACCATCGAAGTGATTTTGTGCAAGAAAATTATTTGGATCACAGTTTCTTATTGAGAGGGAACATATCTTACTAAAAAGTTTCCAAGTTCAATTCTTTGAAGGTACAAATTAAATGGATACATGAATTCAAGTGACAAAAGTAATTATATGTCGAGAAGAAATTATTTGTTAGTGAGAAGAAAAAAGTTGAATTTCAATATTGTCGTGCCAATTATTCGTTGGAAATTTCGCTCAGACGCCCGAGCAACTTATATATGGTGATGTCGCTCGTAGGCAGATAACTCGGTAGGAATCAGAGGCGGATGCACATGTTGCATATCAGATATTTTGATTTCATTTATTTTCAAATAAATTGTACTTATGTATGATTCTTAATATAGTTTAACTATAGAATAAGATATTATGAATATTGTAAAATTAATATCCATATGCGACATGAAAATTATATATGATTGACCTCTATTTACATTTGTGACCCATCAAATTATGTTTATAACCCAATAATATTTGAAATATTGACCTCTATAAAAAAAATTAAGGTGTTGTAGTATGTAGAGCATCACATTTAAATTTGCTTGTCTCAATTACATTTCTTTCCTTTTCCGTACAAGTTTGAAATTATTAAGTATTATTTGTTAACGTAGTAAAAGTTTTAACCCATTTAAAGAGGATAATTTCTCAAGGAATTGAGAATTTAAAATTTCAAACAAAAGTAATTTACGCAACAAAATATCAAATGAAAGTGAATTTAATGTAAAATGTGCGTGCAATTCATGCGTTGAACAAATCAAGGGGCAATAGTGAACATATTGTTTTGGGGGAATTTCACGTGTACTTCTCAAAAACTTTAAAATTACGTATTTTCTCCTCTAAACTTTAAAATTACATATTTTTTCTCTAAATTTCAAAAACTCACAAATTTACTCATTTTATTGTCTTTATATTAAAAATCTTTTTAAATTTATAAAATGCTCATTTTACCCTTTATTAAAAACATAAAACGCCCATCAGACTCAAATTTGAAAGATCTGAGGTCCGGATGAATGACAAATTGTTTAAAAACATCTCAACATTTGAATCTGATGGGTTCCTCTACGATCTGATCTGTGCGCATCGCATTAAGATTTGTGTGCATCGCTTCAATATCCGTGCGTATTTGCTTCCAGATTTGTGCTGATCTAGCACGTCCAGGTCTTCAAGCGGTTCAGACAATATAGGAACCCATTGAATTAAAATTTGAGTCTAACGGACGTTTTATTCTTTTAATAAAGAGTAAATGGATATTTTATAATTTAGAATGAGTTTTAATATAAGAAACAATAAAATAGATAAATTTGTGAATTTTTGAAGTTTAGAAGGAAAAATACGTAATTTTAAAGCACAGTGAGAAAATACGTAATTTGGAAGTTTTTTAGAAATATACTTGAAATTCCTTCTATTTTTTTAATGTCGGCATTAGTATAAAAACATATCCAAAACAACGCGAGGTAAGGAAACTAACAGTAAACAAAATAATAACGATGCGAAACACAAAGAATAAATAAATAAATCGTACGTTGCCATATCCAATACGGCGCTACAGATGATTCCATAAAATGCCTACTAAGTACTAACACCTGAGTCGGTCAAATATAAAAAAAAAAATGGTTAAAAAGATGAGTAGAACTAGGGTGCTCCTAAGCTCACCAAGCTCTTCGTGAGCGCGACTCTAAAACCTATCGAATTGACTTCAAACGACATTTCCAAACCGTTAGATATTCAATCTATATTAAAATGTGCTTGGAGACCAAATTTTCCATTTTTTGGAATTTTTTTACTATTTATTAAGATGGTTTGAAAATCGCTGTTTTTATTAAAATTCTGCACCATTGAAAAACAGCGATTTTCAAACCATCTTAATAAATAGTAAAAAGATTCCAAAAAATGAAAAATTTGGTCTCCAAGCACATTTTAATATAGATTGAACATTTAACGGTTTGAAAATGTCGTTTGAAGTCAATTCGATAGGTTTTAGAGTCGCGCTCACGGAAGGGCTTGGTGAGCTTAGGAGCACCCTAGTTCTACTCCTAAAAAGATAAATAAAAGTAACTAGCAGCTGGGGACATCCGGTCAAATGAGAATTTTATATAAGCTGTCATGGATGTTTATACAAACACATGCATTTCCTCCAAAAAAAATGGAGGCTGTCTCAAGGGAGCCAGAACAACAGACGAAATAATAGCTTGAGAGAATTTTGATTAATTAAACTATGAGGAGGGTTTAAATGTCTCTATTTTTTGTGCCTCCACCATGCCTCTATTTTCAAAAACTTTAATAACTCAAAATTTAAAATTTAAAAGTCAAAATAAAACCGTTAGATATGATCTACATCATTTTATCTTTGTGCTCATAAAAAATTATCATATTTTGATTTTGTTTTTATGTGAATTAATAAGTTGAAAAATCAACGTCTACAAATTATCCACATTAGTACGTTTTTTACAAACTCTTGATGACAACCAAAACAAAATTGAAATGTCATGATTTTTTACACGTGCATAGATAAAATGATATAAATCATATCCAACGGTTTTGTTTTGACTTTTAAGTTTTAGATTTTGAGTTATTAAAGTTTTTAAAATAGAGGCATGGTGGAGGCATGAAAAATGGAGGCATTTGAACCCTCCTCTTAAACTATTTATGTAGGTTTCTGTAATTTTTCTTTTTTCTTTCTTTGTTTTTCTTCTTTTTTCCTTATCGATTCAACTTATGTAATACGGTTAATGAAATAGGGGCTCCACCATGTTGTTTCCTCAAAAAAAGAAAATACCTGATAAGAAAGAAAGTTACTGAAATAGGTCAAATTAAGAATCTAATCTAATTTGGGTACGCAACAAATGCAGCTCTCTCTCTTTCTCTCTCATTGGTCCCTTCATGTTACAAGACTCCAATCTCCTGCTCCACCTGCTGTGTGCTTCTCTGTGTATTGGGTTTCTTTTTCAAGATAGCATCATAGCAACAACAAATCCAAGTTCAATAAAAGCATCTATAAACTACTGCTTCCCAGCTCTCATTAATAGTGCACAGTTACTTAATTTATCACAATATAGAGTCCGGCTACTATAACACTAGTGTCATTCCAAACTAAATAACACCACATCTTAAACCATTGGATCTACTTTAATATTCGTGCAAGACACTAGTGTCATTCCAGTCCTATCTTGTACACGAATATTAAAGTAGATCTAATAGTTTAAGATGTGGTGTTATTTAGTTTGAAATGACACTAGTGTTATAGTAGCCGGACTCCACAATATATCCGATATATAGTTGCAATAATTATAAAAAAGTACATATCTCCTCTCTGACTAACTTTTTATCTACAGAATTGTTAATAAAAAAAAGACAAAAGATAATAAACAATGTCCGCAGCACAATTTACAGCATTAGTAGTGAAATAATAAATCTCTACTGTCACGTGAGCATGCACTCAATGCAGTACTGGCTTCTCCATCCTCCATCGCCTTGGTTGACCAAACAGAGCGAGCATTAATTAAATGTAATTATTAATAATATTTATATATTACCTTACGGTATTGTAGATTTGTAGTGGCAAGTTGCATAATTCACCCGGAGGTAAGGTATGCATTTGAGCTTTTTTTTTATAGTAACAAATTAATAGTTCGGTTCGGTTCGGCGAGGTCAAAAATTTCGCATTCGGTATAATTCGGAAATGATTCGGTACCACAAAGAAGCAAAAAAAAAAAAACCCAAAAAAACCGTAAAATTTTTTTTTTTTAGTTTTTATCGCGAATAATTCGTCAACTTGCATTTTATACGTGTTTTATTTGTGAATAAAACACATTATACGTTTTTTTGCATTTTATTCGGAGTTCGGTTTGGTAACGTCGAAAAAACGAATTATACGCGAATTATACGCGAATCTGGTCACTATGCTTCTTTTTAGTTGATTTTAAATTTAATCGTTTTTATTTAATTTAATTATATATATCCAAAACAAATACATATATAAACACAGATTGTATGAAATTCTTTAAGATTTCCAGAATATGTTTAAGACTGATCATTTTAGTTTATATCCTAGAAATTTTCAGAAATTAAACAAATATATTGCCATTTTAGCTGACCTCCATCCCAGGGTTTTTTTGTATCCACATTTAATTTCTTCCTCTATAATTAATTTGTCTCACATGCACGACCAGTTTCACCTCTGTCAGTTAATTACTGACCCCACCTGCATATATGCATCTCGATTGATCTCTAATTCTCTATAAAATGCTAGAAGCTGCACCTCATGTTATAACCAACAGACTCACTTCCTAAACTCTCTGTAACACCTAATATACAGTAGTCTTTGATTGAGAGTGAGAAATAATTAAGATGGCAAGGTTCACCTTTGTAATCCCAACTATAATGCTAATATTATCCCTTGCTGTAACCCTAGCACTAGCTAGGAACATTCCTACTAGTACTGTCAAAGCAACAACTGATCAGCAATCAACAGCCATGCTGACTGATGAAAAGAACCTCCACCTTGGACTCAGCGGGTTCGGTGGGCTCGGTGGCGGTGCAGATATTGGTGGCTTGCCCCTCATTGGAGGTGCAGGTGGCTATGCCGGTGGTGGTGGTGGAGCCGGCCTCCATCTTGGTGGGCACGGCATTGGCGGAACTGGTAGCGGTCTTGGAGGCGGCAGTGGTTTAGGTAGCGGCGTAGGGGGGATTGTTCCCTAATTAATTCGAACTCAGTTATTTAATTTGCATGATGCATTGGTTATATTTATATGTTTTGCATGTATGTTGTCATTTTCATGATCCAGTTAAGTTAATAATTAATAATTAGTTGCATGTATTTGTTAATTAGGTTTTTTAAGGTTGCTTCAGTAAGATCGATCGAGTAGTACTCCTCATGTGCTTGAAACAACATGAGGCATGCATGCATGCATGCTTGCTTTTAGTTGGTTAATTTTCCTTGATTCAGTGTCATGAATTATTGATCTTCGTAATTGTGTAATTTCAATTAATATATGCAGCTTCTTTATGATCTGTTCTTCGTATGTGATTTGGTGAAAAATATTTTAAAATTTATAATGTTTCTGCACAATTCATATTTCATGAGGAATACGAGTAATTATAGGCAAAACACCAGATATAATTAAGAAAAGGAGGGTTTAAATGTCTTATTTTTTGTGCCTTTATTAAGCCTTCAGTTTTTTTAAAAAAAGTTAATAACTTAAATTTTAAAACTCAAATATTAAAATAAAACCGTTAGATTTGATCTATAACATTTATGCACGTATGAAAAGATAAGACATTTTGACTTTATTTTATCGGTATCAAGAGTTTGTAAAAATACATTAATATGGATAATTTCCGATGTTGATTGTTTCATCTTATTAATTTTTATAGTAACAAAAAAAATTTTATGTACATGTAAAAAAATAATCTAATTCACATATAATATTTTATTTTGACATATCATTTTTTTAAATATTTCTTATAAGAAAATTAAAAAGCGGAGACACGATGGAGACACACAAAAAAAAATATCTAAACCCTCCTAAATTAAGAAACTTTTGTTTTTTTAGAATTAATTTTTGATTTAATAAATACAAAAATTATTGGTTCAAAATCCGGACGAAGAAGAAATTTTGTGAATATTTAAACTCTGAAGCTAAAAAGAAAAGAATCTCTACTCTTCTCTCGTCCTTGATATGTAGAAGATAGTTGAAGGCTTGAAGCAGTAATTAATTGTGTGGGGGCAACCATAAATTTGTGCTGTTTTGTTTTATTGCCAGCGCAGCGCATCAAAACACATTACACATGAAGTCCTTCGCGAATTGCGATCATTTCTCAGTCATCAATCTTTCTCACATCATACTCGTACAGGAGAACGGAGTAGGTCCGTCGGACCTACTTTTAGGTTCAACGAGTACGATGACCGTCCAATTTAATTTAAGATTTGTGCACACCAACACTGAAACAAATTCGCACGAATTTAAAGCGTTCTGCACGAATCTTAAAGTAAATCGACGGTGATTAAACCCATCGAACCAGAGTAGGTTCGATGCCCTCAAGTGCTCGTACAGATGGTTGTTATCTTTTACTACTACATCAAAATGATTAATTGATTGATTTTTGAAGCTGATCGTTATTGTTTTTTACATATTTTAGTTCAAACAATTTTAATCCAGCTGCACAGCTTGACACGTTTGCTGTGTCGAACTCGACACATTCTTTTTTTTGTTTCTATTTTTTCTATGGAATTTATGCATAAAACAAACAATTATTCATTGGCGGATCCAGGGTGGATGCCTAGTGCCTACTTCTGGATTCGAAATTTATTTAAAAGATCTAGTGATATTTTATATTTGTGGCTGTTCCTGAACGGAAACAATGCTTAACCCTGGCTTTAATTTATAGTCAAGTAGAAGAAAATTACACGGAAAAGACAGTCAGTCCAGACTGATTCGCATAGAATAATTAAAGAAAAAATGCGGTCTGATTCGCTACTCTACTCAGAAGAATCGCTGATTCGCCAAGATGAAAAAAGAGATGCTACTAAGGATCTATATATATATCATGTCGTAACTAGTACTGCCGTGACTAAATTTGGAATGATGGTTATGGCACGTGAATTGTCACAACACGTTAGTCACATCATAACCAAAGCATACCGTGACCACACGTGACGTATCTAAATGTTTAACTATTTTTTTCATAATTTAGGTTATTTTATTCAAGATTCACCATTCGATCAAGATCTAACGGTTCTAATTACACGTGACTCACGTGACTATGTGCCGTGCCATGACCAAATCTTTCGCGTGAAGTGCCGTGTCGTGTCAAATTTTCGAAAGATGATCACGTCGCATGAATGGTCACGACACAGGACACGCGAGTCACAACATGTGACCGGCACACGTGCCATGTCATGCCGTGATGGAACCGTGTTGTGATGTGACTGAACCATGTCGTGTCGTGACGTATCTGGTCACGTCATGAGTTTTTTAAATCCTTATCTGTTTTTTCTGCTCTAATTCATCAGGAGAAAAAAAAATATATACACTTATTAGTATTTTGACCTCTGACCGGAATCCTGAAACCGCCCTTGAATTATCGATGCCAATCAGCTCGTTTATTTTTGGAGAACGGAGTAAGTCCGATGCCCATCGGACCTACTTTTAGGTTCAACGCCACGCTGACCGTCCGATGTAGTATAAGATTTGTGCGCACGAAAATTGAAACATACACGCACGGGGTTTAAAGCATTTCGCACGAATCTAAAAGCAAATCGATGGTGATTAAACCCATCGAACCGAGGTAGGTCCGATGCCCATCGGACCTACTCTCAAGTCTTATTTTTGACCCTTTCAATTCGTCGGTTGTGTAATGGGTTATGTCACTTATGTGTATAATATGAGGCTGAACAAAAGTTAGTTTTTTTTTTTTGCATAAAAAAAAGTTAGTTTCTTTCGGCATAAAATATAGTGTCGTAAAATAGTAGAATTTTTTTTTCAAATTAAGAAAAATGATTTATTCATTGAAGGCGGTAATTCTGATTGTACGATCCTGATCTAAACTCAAATATTAAAAAAATGATTGTACCTGAGGTAATAGAAATTTTGAGTTTAGATTTGGACCGTTCAATCTGTTTTGGCATGAATATTAAAAGACCCGTGCGTTTTATTTTGAACCGAATTGATCCGAATTCTGATTGTACGGTCCTGATCTAAACTCAAATATTTTTTTTTATCAGGAACTCAAATATTGTTACCCAGAGGTTATGGAGTCACATGTAGGGGTGCAAACGGATCAAATACGGATTGGATAGTGGCAAAATCATATGCATATCCGTTTTTATTTTTCGGATACGGATACAGATCGGATATTATATGGATACGGATCGGATATCCGTAAATATACATAAATATTTATATAATATACATTAAATTATATGGTATATATTAATATATCTACTATTCCGATACATATAATTAAAATTCAAAACCTAGTCCGTATCCGTATTCGCATAAAGTATCCGTTTTCACATCAATATTCAGATATCAAATATTCATATTAAATTTTTGAATACAGATCCGAATACGGTCGGATATTCTGATCCGTTTGTACCCCTACGGCCCTACTCACATGGCGGTACACCGTAGTTAACATGTGAATGTATACGATGCATGTGAACTTGTGAAGACGACGGTTAAAGTAGCAACAGTCAAAAGGGTCTTTAGAGTATTAAAGAAGTAAAAGCCTTTAATTAGTATTCTGGTTTTCACACGCTTCCTTGTCTTGCTTACAAGTTACAAGCGATCGGCAAAGGCGGGTTTCTATGAAATTGATAAAAGGGTAGGAAAGATGGAACTGTTACGATTTCTGAAATTATTTTCTGAGTATTACGAGGTCCGTCCGAACAGGATGTCAACGACTGCGATAAGAGTTGGATGGAAGTAATTTCCTAACCGTACCTGCTACAAATTATTTTTATTCGTACTTTACTTTTACCTGCTACAAATTATCTTACTCGTATCTTATCTTTATCCGTTATGGTTGTTGGATAACGAAACGTTTGCAGTAAATAACGGGTAATACTAATATATAATTATTTTTATTATTTATTAAATAAAATATTAAAACATATACATTCATTTCACACATGTACAATATTTCATTGAAAAAAAAAATTCTGATCTTGCTAGTACTCTTTTCAATGCTTATTAATATATATAATATATATAATTTTCTTTTTATAATTATCCAATCGTGTAACGGATGCGAAATAGGTTTTATCCGTACCCTTACCTGTTTAGATAATGAAAAAAAATCTTTACCCATACCCGATAAATTTACGAAAAAAAAATCTTACCCGTATCTGTCTTAACAGATACAGTACAGATCGGATGGATAAAAGAATGCCATTGACACCTCTAGGTCCGAACGTCCAGCGAATATATATTTACTAGATTTTTCGGGTCAGATTTTTAGTAAGCTATTTTCATACTTTTTTAAGTATTCATGAGAAATTTTTAATAAATACAACTAATACTTGTGCATAATTCACAAATTCGACCAAAAAAATTATACTTTTGATATAATAATAAGTACATGATATACTTGAAATAATCTTTGTTTTTCACGAAATTTATAGCATCGAGTAGTTCACATTTATTTTATAATATATTGTATGACACATTAATTTCTAACATGAAATGCGTCGGTGGACACTTATATTTATACTTTGAGTAAAACTAGAGTGTTCTTAAGTTCACTAAGTTTTTTTGTGAATTTTAACTCTAAAACTTATAGGATTGACTTCGAACGACGAATTCAAACCGTTGAAATTCTATTACCTTACGAGTGATGCGTTTATATGCAAAAAATTTAATTTTCAAATTAATTTTGTATAGAGTCAAGTAGTCAAAAGGCGTTCAAAAAATGAATGCATTAAAATTAATTTATAAACCTTCTAATTTTGACAGTTGGATTTTATACAAAATTAATTCGAAAGTTTGAAATTTTTGCACATAGACGCATCACTCGTAAGATAAAAAGATTTCAACGGTTTAGATTTATCTTTTAAAGTCAATCCGATAAATTTTAGAGTTGAGTTCACAAAAGAACTCGGTAAACTTAGGAACACCCTAGTTTTACTCTTATACTTTTATATCATTTTACATAGTCTATATAAAGAATGTTTACTTTACTTTTTATCAGTAACTATTTGGTTTAATGAAATCATGTTATTTTTTGTTCGACCTATTTCAAGATTCAAGAATTTGTTTGCATTTATATTTTAGGATACACATAGATCAAACATTGTGTCATTGATATGTCATCATCTTTGCATTCAACTAAGTATAACTTACTTTTGATTTTTTATATATATATAAGAGTTGGCTACGGTGCTATGCATAGCATAGAGGGCCTCCGTGTTACGGCTCAATATTTGAGTTTTCAAAATTCTAACGGTCGATCCGAACCGTTCAACATGATCTCCGTATGAATATGTACTTGCAAATCAAATTTTACCTTTTTTATAATTTTTTTACTATTTTTTTAGATAGGTAGAAAATCACTTGATCTGAAAATTCTCCGTAGCCAACTCCTATATATATATATATATATAGTAGAACTAGGGTGCTCTCGAGTTCACCAAGCCCTTGGTGAATTCAAGTCCAAAACTCATTGGATCGGCTTCAAACGACGAATCCGACCATTGAAACTCGTCTACCTTACGAGTGATTGCGTCTACATGCAAAAAATTTAAATTTTGAAATTAATTTTGCATAGAGTCAAGTGGTCAAAAAACGTCAAAAAATGAATGCATTAAAATTAATTTATTAACCTTCTAATTTTGACCACTTGACTCTATGCAAAATTAATTTCAAAATTTAAAATTTTTGCATGTAGACGCATCACTCGTAAGGTAGACGGGTTTCAACGGTCGAATTCGTCGTTTGAAGCCGATCCGATGAGTTTTGAACTTGAGTTCACCAAGAACTTGGTGAACTCGAGAGCACCCTAGTTCTACTATATATATATATATATATATATATATATATATATATATAAAGGTTGGCTAATATCAAAACATTTGTTCCTAGACCGTGGAACAAATGCTTCGATTTTTACATTTTCAAAGTTCAAACAGTCGTCCAATCCGTTTAATATTCAATCTATATTAAAATGTGCTTAGAGACCAAAATTTTACATTTTTTTGAATTTTTTTACTATTTATTAAGTCAGTTTTAAAATTGTTGTTTTCAATGATCCAGAATTTTTTCACTATTTATTAAAAGAAGTGATTTTAAAACTGACTTAATAAATAGTAAAAAAATTCAAAAAAAATGTAAAATTTGGTCTCCAAGCACATTTTAATGGATCGACCTTCTGGACTTTAAAAATCGGAAAACTAATTGGTTGCACCACAGCTTCAGAACAAACGTTTTGATATTAGCCAACCTCTATATATATATATATATATATATATTAGGCTTAAAATGCACCATTGGTTTTGTGCTCCAATCATGCTCCACGTCTTTTTCTCCGTCTTTAAAGTTCGAACAATCGATCCGAACCGCTCAATATGATCTTTGTATTAAAATGTGCTTGGAGACCAAATTTTATATTTTTTGGAATTTTTTTACTAATTTTTAAGATAGGTACAAAATCACTGTTTTTAGAAGATTCTGGACTATCCAAAACAGTGATTTACCTATTTAAAAAAATAGTAAACAAATTTCAAAAAATATAAAATTTTGTCTCCAAGCACATTTTAATATGAAGATCATATTGAGCGGTTCGGATCGATTATGGGATACTTTTATAGCTAGCTATATAGCAATAAGCAATTACATTACGAGTAGAACTAGGGTGCTCCTAAGCTCACCAAGCCCTTCGTGAGCGCGACTCTAAAACCTATCAAATTGACTTCAAACGACATTTTCAAACCGTTAGATGTTCAATCTATATTAAAATGTGCTTGGAGACCAAATTTTACATTTTTTGGAATTTTTTTACTATTTATTAAGATGGTTTGAAAATCGCTGTTTTTATTAAAATTCTGCACCATTGGAAAACAGCGATTTTCAAACCATCTTAATAAATAGTAAAAAAATTCCAAAAAATGTAAAATTTGGTCTCCAAACACATTTTAATATAGATTGAACATCTAACGGTTTGAAAATGTCGTTTGAAGTCAATTTGATAGGTTTTAGAGTCGCGCTCACGGAAGGGCTTGGTGAGCTTAGGAGCACCCTAGTTCTACTCGGGATCTAATTACCACAATTTTGAGTTACAACAAAGTTACCACAATCATTTTCTATAATATATGGATTGATTATTATAACAAATTACCATGCAAAATCCAACAAAAAAGTATATAAACTTGCAAAAAGACTTCACTAACTACCAAACCCAAATGTATTTCTAAATTATAATACCTCCCTAACCCTAAGTTCCCCTTTTTTTTCTCACTTGACAGTTCAGAGATTGGTAGCATCCGAAAGTCACAAAGAATCTCAGCTACAAAATATATTTCATTTATTAAAACCCTAATATGTTTCTATATAGAATATAAAATACAAAAAGCGTATCCATTCCCCTCTGCCTCTCTCTCTCTCTCTCTCTCTATCTCTCTCTCTCCGCGTCCCAGTCCACCAAAGAACCCTAGGGGCAGTCCCCCTCAAGGTAAACACTCCCCTTTTACTCTCTCTCTCCCTCTCTCTCTCTCTCTCTCTCTCTCCCTCTCTCTATCTCGCTTTGCATGAAAATAACAAAGTTACACTGTTCTGTTCACAGTTCACTGGCTACATCTAAAACTTACTTTTCTTCTACATTTCTTTGCTAAATCTGCTCTGAATATCAAATCTACGTGCCCAGTACTTGCTAAAACTAGCAAAAGAATGCCCATTGTTCTCAAAAAGATTTAATCGCTAAAAATAATTTCTGATCTGGTTTTTGTAAACTAGGGTTTCGCCAAAGATGGCTTCATTGAGCGGCTTCACTTATTTGTTCTCTATTTTATCCTATTTTAACAGAATTTTTGTACATTTTCTCAATGTTGGTCTTCTAAAAACCGTTTGAGAGCCTAAAAGCGAGCTATGGGGTGATTGAAACGTGTGCAAGCTCTGGACTTGGATCCTGATTTCTCAGTTTCCTCTCATGTATCCCAAGAGAAATCTAATGTCAGCCAGGTCCTGTTTAAAATCGCTAAAGCATTTAATCTTAAATCTCAGTTTATCTGTATCTCTCTGTTTCAGTGACAAATGGATGATGATGGTGGATTGGGGATCCGCAATTGGGGCTATTACGATCCCCATCCTCCAATGAAGGGCAATTTGGGGCTCCAGCTTATGTCTTCAGTCACCTCTGACAGAGACACCAAACCATTTCTCCCTAACAACAGCTTCTCATCTTTCCTGAGCAGGCTGCAGGAGCCATCTCATACACCAATGCCATTCATGCGTACTGATGGGTGGACCCAGAACCACCACTCCCATCCAAATAGAGATAACGCCGCTAACAAAATGGTTCGCACAATGCCCTTGGTTAACGCTCACTACCACACACACCAAACCAACTTTTCACCTGTTTCCCTAAATACCCTCCACATGTTACCTCATCAGCCCCCTCATCCTCCCCCATCTCCTCCCGTACCTGAACTTCCAAAAAATGAACAAATTGTCCCTATGACTTCAGAACCTAGCCCAAAAATCTCTGCCCCTCTGAAGAAGCGGGCTCAAACCCAAACTGGGGTTCCGAAAACCCCCAAACCCAAAAAGCCCAAGAAAACAAAGGAATCATCCAATGGGGGGACTCCACGTAGCGTGAAGAAGGATACAGGAGTGGTAATTAATGGTATTGATCTCGATTTGTCGAGAATTCCCACTCCGATCTGTTCTTGTACTGGTACACCTCAGCAGTGTTATAGGTGGGGCATCGGTGGGTGGCAGTCGGCATGCTGTACCACTAGTATGTCAGTATACCCATTACCGATGAGCACCAAAAGGCGGGGAGCCCGCATTGCAGGTAGGAAAATGTCTCAAGGAGCCTTCAAGAAGGTTCTAGAGAAGTTAGCTGGGGAGGGGTACAATTTAGCTAACCCGATTGATCTAAGAGGGTTTTGGGCTAAGCATGGCACCAACAAGTTTGTAACTATCAAGTAGCGAAAGAAGTGACTTCTATAGCTTTGGGGGTAGGAGATGAAGGGAGAGAGATGTTTTGGGTTTCCCGGTTGGTCTGTATGTGTGAATAAAGGGTAGAATTAGGTTTTAGGAGAGTTTAAGCATGATGGGTCTCTCTCTCTTGTTAGAAATTTATTGTTTCCGTAGGGTTATGATATGAACATGTTAATGTACCTTTCTAGTTTCTTCTTTAACCTTTGACATGTAGTTCGATAACATGTTGAAAAAAAAAAGACGTGTAGGTTGCAGCTACAGAGGAAGCAGGTATGTCAAATTCAATGCTCTGAAATTTAATATAAGTTCTTGTTTATGCATGACTGTTTTTATTTTCTTGTTTTATGATTCTCATAGACACTGGATAATTTGAGTTTTCTATTAGAAGATTTTTGTAGTAGGCTGTTAACAAGTTACTAGTGATTTTTTCATGTGACTAGAGCTTACAGGAAGGCTGAATCATGCTCCCATCTCTGATACGTTGTTTGCTGTGACACTAATTGTTGGTCAGAATTTCGGCATGAATTGTTTGACATAAATGTTGTAGAAATTTGGTATTGAAAGATGCATGTACTTGATCCTAGTTGAGGTCTGTTGGTATATCTAAATTTTAATATAGTTCTAAAATTGCGCTTCTAGTCTAAAACTAAGCAATATACAGTGGTTATGATGAGTAATGATTGTCAGTATACCCCCAAATAAACTACCCAATTTCATATAATATATCCACTGCTTAATGTCTCTACTGGTATGTGTCATCTGTTCAGCGAATTTGGTTGATACCTCATTTTGGTAAATTTACCTGATAGTGTTAGCTAAGGTTTGCATATTGAGATTTTGCCACTCCATGCAGTTTCTGTACTGGTTTGTATCTCTAGTTATGTCCCTAATGGCATGTGCCTTGTAGTTTGGCAGATGTTTAACAGTAAAATTTCCAATTCTTGTACTATATATGATTGTTCTACCTTGCCTTGCCTGCTGGAGTATTTGGAAAGATTTTATCTAGTGATTTTGTTACTGCACCAGTAAGTTCTTAAGTGCCATTTGCATGGTATCAGACTGGTATTGGTAATTTGTGAGGTTTGAGATAAAGCAATCTGACAAGCTTGTGCGTGGACTGGTAGCAGTGCATTGCAATGCAACATTTTGCAACCTGAGTTCCTCTTTTAGAATATTTCATTTAGATTATGCAAGCTTTTGATTTTGGGATGGCTGCACCCATGACATGTTCTAAACTTATAATTAAATAAGCAATGGGACTAAAAGTATTAATGTATTAATGGCTGAGGATGGATATTTTCGGCAGGAAAAAATGGATTTAAACCTTTCAGAATGCAGACGGTTTGCTGTCAAGTGTCAATTCTGATAAGCAATGGATAATTATAATGAAATAAGTAACAATGACTCCATTTTTGGGTTTTATGGGTACTAGACATACAGGTAGATTAACATGGGAAAACGGTGGCAACTGGCAACACACGATATTGCGAAGTTTGGTCTTAGTGGTAGAAAACTTCTTTCACAAATCACAATGGGGGAGAATGAATGGTCGTCTCGCTCGATGCGATTTCTAAAACTGTGCTTCATGATGCGATCATTAAATGACAGAGGGGAGAAACAGCAAGATCAATCAGAGTGCAGGAGTGTAGAGGGAGTAAACTTTTATGGCGACTCTTTTCTTTTCCTTGTGTTTCTTTTCTCTGCGTTCTGAGTTATGGAGCACAGTAAAGTCTTGCCAGGATATTGTACGGAATTGAAAATTCACGCGCACGAATTTTGATGCATCGGTTAGTTGAACAATGTATAAATTAAATTTTGCATAGAGTTTATTCTTTCCGGCACATTAAATAGAAGTTTGTATATTGTTAACATTTTTTGTTGCATTAAAATTTGTGTGCTCTATCAAGATAAATTTGAATTTTATACAAAAAAAATTTAATGTGTTGGAAATTTTGAATTATGTTCAAATAAATTTATTTTAATGTATTCAAAAGGATGAACTATATACAAATAAATTTGTACATGATTCATCATTTAAACGTTCTGGTCGGTGTGGTTCCAAAATCTTTGTTGGGCTGTTCATTTTCTTGGGTCAGGTCCAGGCCCACTTGATTAGGTCTAGTCTCAAGTTTTTTTTTTTTTTACTATGAAGTTAAAACTTTATTTCAATATGTAAATAACTGCAAATTAATTTATATTCAATTCATATTAGCATTTCATGCTTACTGAAATCCATTAATCTCAATTAGACATATGGTTCAATATTCAATATTTTTTTCTTGAAAGTAGGAAGGTACATTAGTTTGGTTTGTTAGACATGTTATCTACTACAATAGCAAGATCTCAAATCCAAATAGCATTACCATATGATCAAAATTTCTTAAACTTTAAAATAGTGCTTTGAACTGAAACGAAACCGAATACTCTGTCCAATAAATGAATATACCTTAGCTCCATATATTATGAAAAGGACTAAAGCATGATGTGAATTTTCAATCTGGTCTGCCATGTCACATAAACTTGTTATTCAAATGAAGGGCAGCTAAAAGCAAAGCGACGAAACACAAATCACCAAATATTAAGGCCAATACAAGTAGACATTACTTTTTGGACTATGTAACTATCAAGAGGCAAACCGGGGCTCACAAGCTTAAAACATATGCTTGTAATGTTTCTTAGCTCTAAAATTTCATTTTCCCAATGTCCTTTCATATCACCAATAATGTACTGTAACCTTTTGTTTATGGGAGTAGAACTAGGGTGTTCTTAAGCTCACCAAGTCTCTTTGTGAGCTTAACTCAAAAATATATTGGATTGACTTCAAACAATATATTGAAACCGTTGAAACCGATCTACTTCACGAGTGATGTATTTACATGTCAAATTTATAATTTTTCAAACTAGTTTAATATAAAGTCAAGCGGTCAAAAAATAAAATCATTAAAATTAACTTATAAATCATTTTTTTTTTACCGCTTGACTTCATACTAAATTAGTTCAAAAATTAAAAAATTTGACATGTAAACACATTACTCATGAAGTAGATCGGTTTTAACGGTTTGGATGCGTTGTTTGAAGTCAATCTACTATGTTTATGGTATCATTAGTGCGTTGATTTTCTCGTTTATTACCTTATTTTTAAATAAACTCTAGTAACTATTTAAAGATAAACAATTGATGTTAATTGAAAATGTGGTTGGATAAGAAAAACTTACATTGAGGCCCCCACAAGAAGTAGAATTCAAGCTACAATGGAACCGGCATCATAATTGCTTTTCTGAAGAGAAAATTATGCTGGGCAAATTGTGGGGACGATCCACATTGCACATGAAACAAAAATAGGGCCCCTTCTCTCACGGTTTAAGGCTTCATGGCAGACGCAAAAGGGCAAAGTTTAAAAAAAAAAAAAAAAGTTAGTAGAATTGGGAAAAGATCTTGGATTATATTCGGGCAAAATCAGAACTTTTACCTTTTATTTATCCCACCTATTTTAATTACTATCAAATATTTAGGGTAAAATAGAACCTTGGATTATATGTGGCCATAATTGTGTTGGATCTTTTGCCACTCTCTTTATTTAGGTGACTACACAGTGACAAATTAATAATTCTGAAAAAAGTTTTACATTTGTCGTCTGAATTATATAGAAGGGGTGATGGGAACGAAACAAAGGTGGAAATAAATATTTTTATTACTAGTTTAGGAATGAGGGTATATAATAATTTAGCGTGTAATATGAGGATAATGATTATTTAAGTAAATTCTAGTTTAGATTAATTTTATTAAATGGAGAAAAGGGGAAATATCAAAGATATATAGTTTTGATGGAATATAAGCAATTTTAAAATATTGATGAGAAAATTAGCAATTTTTACATGTTTCGATGGGCTTATGAACAATTAGCCCATTTTTTTTAGTATGATGTCCTTGTTTTTTTAAATCCATTTTGTACCGAGTGAGCTAATAATTATTAAAACAAAATGTTTTAAGTAAAATTATAATTCAAGTCAAGGGGATGGACCAGATGGTAAACACAAAGTAACACTTTAGACTAACAATGCATTAAATAAAAAATGGGTATATCGAGGAGAATATTTTATTTATAAAAATATTAAAAAAGAAGAGAGAAATAGAAAGAGTATTAATAGATTTTATGGATATAAGAATCTGTAGGAAGTCTACCGATTCAAAGTTGAATTTCTACTGATCTAAATTAGTTTTTTTTTAATTTGCTCTATTAAAATATTATAATTATAAAAAGTTAAAAAAAAAAATAGATGAAGTAGCTTAGAATATGAATGCAGTAAAGGACTACAAATATTTTTTAGGTCGGGTTTTTTGTGGTTGGAAAAAACTAAAAATGTTTCTTGGTGTGTTGCTAGAAAAAAAATAAAAATGTTTCAATCCGAGCTATTGATCCCGGTTCAAACTTTGGATCTGTGTCAATAAAAATGTTTCGTGGCCCTTCTAGTATATTCAAATTATAATATACTCTATCTATTTGTCTAGAAGTGTTTTTAGGAAGATATTAAAATATTAAAAATATAAAATGACTTTAAAAAAAATAAATGGAGTATTTTAAAATTTGAATGAGAACTGTGACAAATAAACCAGATCTAATGTTTGGACTGAGATCAATGTCTCAAATCTAAACATTTTTATTTTTCTTTCAGAAGCACACCAAGCAACAATATGATGAAAATGTTGGTCACAAAAAGTTCAGCCTGAAAAATATTTGAATCAGACCATTAATCCTGATCCATACTTTAGATTCAAGTCATTTGTCGCAATCCTTCTAGTACACTTATATTATAAGATACTCTATCAATTTTTAGAAGTTTTTATATTTCTAATATTTTAATAGTAAATTAAAAAAAAAACTAGTTTGGATATTTCAACCGATTCAAATTTTAAATTAGTAAAATTCCTACAGTCTATAAGAATATATTGATACTCTTTCTGAACAATTACCGATTCTTTTATCTATAAGAATATCTTGATACTCTTTTCTGTTTTCTTCTTTTCTTTTTTAATATTTCTATATAGATAAAAATTGCCCATATCGAGGAGTTTGCGGTGAGGCAAAAGCTATATACTATTTACTATTATGGACAGTGTATACCTTATTACCAAGCACTTAAGCAGCAAAAAGGAAAGGAAATGAAACAAAAACTGGCTTTCTTCAGCAATACTGACAGATGAGACCTTCATTATCCAGTCAAAGTGCAGAAAAAGCTTGATTTTGACCCATTTATACCAATCCAAAGAGATAAAAAAGATACATGCAATGATCATGAGCGTGGTGTATATTCTTTCAATGCATCTCCTCTTTTCCTCCTTTTGGGTAGAGAAAAAAAAATAGCTTTTAGTTTGACCCGCCTTGACCCTCTTATTAAAAAAACAATTAAAACTTTCAATTCAATTTTTTTATTGGAATAAATTTATGGGTATTTAAGTTCTATTCTTTTTGTTGTATAGCTTTTCATATATAATATATTATTTAACTGAGAGATACTCTAGTACACTAAAATATTTAGACAATTCATATTGATTTTATCAGATGGTTATAACTTGATTACAAAACTTAGGATAGACACCAAAATCATTTTAATGTTTAAAAATAAATTTATTACTAAAAGTCAATATTTTGATATTAAATTTTCTTATATTATTGTTGGTTAACGGAACAGCTGAATAGATTAACATCTTGATGCAGCTTCGCTATCTGTGTGCCTATTTAGAGATCATTACCAGCCCTCAAAATATATAAATGACAATTGTTAATATTATGTAGCCAACTTAAAATAATACCTTGAAAGCAAGATTAAAAAACTCTCATGTAGCCAACCAAATCTTTATATCAGGTGATTTTCCATCTCTTTACAAAAATATTAATTTAAAAAAAATATAAAATTTGATTTTTAAATATATTTTTATATGGAGACTATATTAAATGATTCGGATCTATTATTTAAATTTTAAAAATAAAAATATAAATTCATAAGACGGACATATGTAAGAGTAGCATAGCATCCCTCATATAAATACATATATATAAACTTTACTCGCCAAACCTTTTCTATCTATTTTTTTATTATTATCATTGTAAAGTTGCAGCTTTGCCCTTCGTGTTTTCGTGAGAAAACAATAAAACATGTAAAAAAAGAGAGAGAAAGCCAATCTTCATGCGCCGTCAACGAACTTGAAAAACTAATTTCTATATCACGTCTATGTATTTTCAATTGAGAATTAATTTTCCCAATTAATGTTGTAGCCCAAGTAACTACAATTCTTAGGATTTGTTTCTATTCAAAAGAATAAAAAATAATAAAATCTGCAAAATACATTGATAAAAAAAAAATGTATCATCATATGGATTTTTTGTATATAAATTATTCTGATTGAAAGTTGAAGCTGACTCTTTTTTCTATAGACATTTAATTCCTCTAGTTTTTCCTTTTTTTTTTTTTTTATCTACCAGTTTCATACTCTATATACCCGACATTTTTATTAATATCCAAAGTTTAATACAAATTATTAATTATACCCAGAACTCAACTCAATATCGAAATATACCCAAGCCGGCCATAAAATGGCTGGCTATGTTCCCTCCCTAAGCCGGCCATAAAATGGCCGGCTATGTACCTTTTTTTTTTTTTTTTAAAACCCCAAAAACTCTATAAAAGAGCACCCCTCCCTCCTCTTCTTCACGCAGCCCGAGGCTTTCGCTAATCACTGTTGAGGTAATATTTATATTTTATATTTTTTTATTTTTTTATATATTTTTATATATTTTTATTATTTTTTTATTTTGTTATTTTTTTTATAGATTAATTAATTGTTTACTATTTAGTTAATTGTTTACTATTTACTTAATTGTTTACTATTTACTTAATTGTTTACTATTTAGTTAATTGTTTACTATTTACTTAATTGTTTACTATTTAGTTAATTGTTTACTATTTACTTAATTGTTTACTATTTAGTTAATTGTTTACTATTTAGTTAATTGTTTACTATTTAGTTAATTGTTTACTATTTACTTAATTGTTTACTATTTAGTTAATTGTTTACTATTTAGTTAATTGTTTACTATTTAGTTAATTGTTTACTATTTAGTTAATTGTTTACTATTTACTTAATTGTTTACTATTTACTTAATTGTTCACCATTTACTTAATTGTTCACCATTTACTTAATTGTTCACCATTTACTTAATTGTTCACCATTTACTTAATTGTTCACCATTTACTTAATTGTTCACCATTTACTTAATTGTTCACCATTTACTTAATTGTTCACCATTTTCTAAAATGTAGTTTGTTTACCATGGCCTTTATTTCATTACACTATGGTGGGAAGATGCTTAATAGTGCACAAGGGGCGTATTACAACAAAGATGCAGCTCATTCATTGATGATTCCAGATGACATCTCACTTTTGGACCTGAAATCCATAGTTTACACACACACCGGTTACAACCCAGAAAGGTGTGACCTAGAATTGGCAACCCGATATTGCCATCCCTCCAGCGGAAAATTTATGGTTGCGAAAATGGTAGATGAGAGTACGTGGAGAGGCATGTTTGGTTATTTGAGGTCTGAAGGGAATTTTCTAATAGAAATATTTGCTAGAAGAGTTCCGGTAGAGCCCGGAGTTGGAAGTTCGGGCTCTGGATCAGCGGCACCACATTATACCCCACAACCAGAAACCAACAGACGTGACTCCACCTTACTCCTCAACGAACCTGACCCAGAACCCTACAACTACGTCACTCCACCAGCACCTCAACGAAGACACTCAGTTGCATCCCCACTGTTCGCGCGAAAGCGCAACGCAAGTTTCGGTACGCTTGAGGGCGTACCTTTTAAAACCGCGCTTACACTTCACGAGTAAGGGTTGCAAGTGCACAACCCCTATCGAGTAGTATAATCGGGTATCGATCCACAGGGACGGGCAATTGCTGGGTTAGAATCCACCGAACTCAATTAAAAACTAGAAGTGAGAAAGATTGGGTTTGGTATTTAAGTTCCTAAAAGATCAATTCAAACAAATCGAACAATGCAAACAGATGTAATAAAGTGCTAGAAGAAATGTAAACTGTGTTTTGATTATGGATAAAAGGCGTTTCCAGGGTTTCAGACTTCATCTGTGATCTGCCTCTAGTGGTACGGCCCGTACCAAGTTGGTACGGCTAGACCGTACTCCACTTGGTAAGGCAAGGCCGCACCACTCTGGTAAGACCCGTACTGGCTTGCCAGAACAGAGTTTACCAGTTCGAGTTGATGCATTTCTTGCTGGTACCTTGTGCTAAACTCTTAAGAAAGGTTCAATTGACCACGCCTAAGGTTCCTAAGCCTCAACTCTCGTGTATTGGATCAAGATCTAGGTTGGAATGCAATTGATTGCCTTTTAGGGATTTCTACACCTCAATTTTCATATGTTGGTACAGATCTACCCTAGCTGGTTGATTGGAGACCTAAGGTACCCTCTAATCTGTCAATTAGAGGGGAACTCAACCTCTCGGCTTCAATTCGAACAAGTCTACCCTAAGCACTTGATTTGGTTGAGAGATTGAGATGATCACATGACCTTGATAGGTTTGATCTAGACCTAGAGGTTCATCATACACAATCACAGCAAACAAAGCAAGAGATAGCAAAGAAATCACAATCAATCAATCAAAAGAGTTCATACAAGATACAAGTCAAATAAAGTCAAAGCAAATCAAGAATCCATCTCAAAACCCTAGAAACTAAAGTAACTACTCACAGCACATGATCTGATCTAAAAATACAATAAGAGAGGTAAAGAAAGCCATGGATCGAAGGGATCGAGTGGAGGAGGCTTGATCCGTCGAGTTTCGCCTCTTTCCTCTTCCTTCCTTCTTGCTCCTAGCTCCTCAGCTCTCTTTCTCTCTCTTACTGTGCTCTCAAATGTTTCTGGAATGAATCCCCTTCGAAAGTGGAGAGCTCCCCGCCTTAAATAGCCTCTGCCAAGATTTGAATCTGTCAGGCCGCCTTTAGGTACGGCCCGTACCAAAGTGGTACGGCCTGGCCGTACCAGGCGTGATGAGCTGAAATCGGCTAAGTCCGGTGAGACCCGTACCAAACCTGGTAAGGGCCGTACCAGATCATCCCAAATCGCCGTTTCTTCGTGTGTTTTGCTCCAAGCCTGCAGAGAACAAACAAACACTCAGCAGTACCAAATTCTAAAGATATATCGATGAAATGCACATGATTCTGGTGAATTAGGGCACGAATCTGGTACTAAAACAGGCCTAAAATAGACTAAATATGCGAGGTATCACCCACCTAGACACAATCGAGGCAGACCAAGACACTCAGTTTCAACCCCACCTAGATCTATAAATGTGGCTGATTTACCGTTACCTCCAGTATCACCTTACCCCAGACCTGCACCAGTAGACGATGCAACATGCCCAGACTTTGAAGATATTAATGAAATACCGGAGGACGAGCTGAGGAGAAATACCGGAGGACGAGCTGAGGAGCGGGGATGAATTTGAGGGAGAAATGTGGGGGGATTCAGATCACATGGAAGGTTGCGATGAAGACGGGCCGGTTCAAACAGCTGAAAGGCATACTGATGAGGGGGGCCGCTTAGTGGCCGGACTGATACGCACCCGTTCCCAGACCTCAATAATGTTTCTGAGTTTAGAGAAGCAGATATTGGTTATTATGGGCAACGGATTAAGTACAAAGGTGAGCTGTATGCAAACCTATATTTTAAAACCAAAGAAGACCTAATGAAGAAGATCAGAGAGCACCATATAACTAAGAATCAGGAGTTCAGATCTTGGAAAAGTGACAGGGATCGGGTTACTCTGGTGTGCAAGGACAAGAATTGCCGTTACGAGCTTAGGGCAAAGCCGACGGGATGTGGAGACGCATGGGTTATAACTAAGCAAGACAGGCCTCACACATGTAGGACTGAGAGTACGAGGGTCGACCACGAATGTCTGACGGCATCACTCATTGCCGATGTCATTGAGAACGCCATTAAAAAGGACCCGTGTATGAGCATCCAAACGGTGGCATACATTGTTTTGTCTGTGTATAATGGTGTGACACCTAAATACAACCGACTGTGGAGGGGCCGTGAGCTAGCAATAGCCTGGCAATTTGGGAGTTGGGAGATTTCATACAGCTTGCTGAGACCACTGTTGCTTGCAATTTGCCACAACAATCCCAACTCGATCCACCAATTTCTGACCAGCCCGGTACGGAATAAGGAAACAGGACTAATCATGCAAGGTGTTGCCCAGTTCAGAGCCGTAGCCTGGGCGTTTGGTCCATGCATTGTAGCGTTCCAGTACCTGAGACCAGTGATCAGCATCGATGCCTGCTTCTTGTCTGGGCGATACGAGGGGAGGCTTTTGATAGCTTGCGGCTACGATGCCGAGAACCAATTGTTGCCTATTGCATTTGCAATTGTACGTCAGGAGGATACTGAGAATTGGGGCTTTTTCTTGCAGTGGTTGAGGAATGAAGTGCTCGGCCCGTGTAAATTTGTATGTGTCATATCGGACCAGCACAAAGGGATCAAAGCTGCACTGACAGCTGAATACGGATGGCCTCCCGAGCTCTTTGTGCACAGGTATTGTATGCAGCATGTTGCTGACAACTTAGTCACGAACTGTGGATGAGACAGATGGTACGGATGGAGGTTCAGGGAAGGAGCAAAGAGGAAGAAGCCGAGAAGATTACAAGAGATGTTCCAAGAGTTTGCTCATGTATGTCTA
Organism: Carex myosuroides; assembly: GCA_028015225.1. NCBI lineage: Eukaryota > Viridiplantae > Streptophyta > Magnoliopsida > Poales > Cyperaceae > Carex > Carex myosuroides. The sequence continues at coordinate 3,984,607 of CM051474.1, read as the reverse complement.
ACTTATAACATTTCGTTTAATTATCTTATAAGAATTTTATGAAAATGAAATAACACCTATTTGTTTTTGTGCAGCAAAATCCGAAGTGCAATGCATATTTAAAGAGAGTGGGCAAAGTACGTCCTAATGATGTGATGGAGCCGTCCAATTATGAGAAAATTTTCCAAACCTGTGATGGAGGATACCGGTTTGGTATCATGACAACAAACGGCTCCGAGTCGCTCAACAATGTCTTCCGAACGAGTCGTAGATTGCCTGTTTGTGCCATTGTGGAGGATACGTTCTACACGTGCAACAGATGGTTTGTTCAGCGGCGTCAGCGAGCAATGGAATTACAAGACAATGGACAGGTTCTGTCTGACCGGGTTTTGCAGAAGATCAGAAAACGTTGGGAGAAAGCTGGAAAAATGCGGGTGGTGCGTTACACGCAGGGCCAATGTCAGTACCAAGTTTCATCCCCAAATGAGTACGTTCCTTGCACCCGTAGCGACATGGGTAACATGGAACCCACTCACAGGGAGTTCATGTATATTGTGACGCGCGGTCCCGACAGACAAATGGAATGCACTTGTAGAGGTATCCAATTAACTTCTATTCCGTGCGCTCATGTCTTAGCTGTTTGCCGTGACCGAAACTGGCAAGAGGACGACTTTGTTGCAGACTGGTATAAAACACCCTATCTTGTGAGTACTTGGAGCCATGTGTTCAATCCAATTGGCAATATGGGAGACTGGCCTCCTAATGTTGGAGACAGAATCCTTCCGAGTAGTGGTTGGATTAGGAAGGGGAGGCGAAAACACACCCGTCATGTAATGACGATGGATGAAATGGAAGGTAGACGAATGGGGCATCAGCCTCGCCGTTCCACTTCCGATAGGCAACGAAGAGGTATGTAACATTCATCTAAAATTATTTTTCTTTTCAATTTATACCAACTTACTAAGTAACACATGCAAATGCAGAGGCAAGAAACGCAGCAAATACGGCAGAAAATGAGCGAGTAATGGCGTCGGGAAGTGGGTCCGGAGGGTCACGGCGTAGCACAGCTACGAGCCGTTTAGATGCAGCTGCTATGTATGCCGAAGCAATGGGAGAGGCGGTTGCCATAGGAGGAGAGGCGGTTGGGGTGCAAGGGGAGCCATCTGCCCAACCGAGGAGGTCCACTACTAGACGCACAACAAGGGCATCTACAAGCCAAGCAGGGCCATCTGGAGCCCAGGCTGGCCCATCTACAAGCCAAGCAGCGCCATCTGGAGCCCAGGCCGGCCCATCTAGTGAGCAACCAGAGCCATCTGTTAGACCACCTCGTAGGGCATCTTTCGCAAGTGGTTTACTTCGGGGATTACCTTTTAGACGTAGCAATAATATGTGATTTGTATGCATGTTGTAAAAAATGTGTGGACTCTATTTGCAATTTGTGTGTACTTTATTATTTTATACGAAACTTAGAAATGAAATATTTGACTTTAATAGAAATCACCTAAAACAAAAATAATGCGGTTAAAAAAAGAAAAAAGAAAAAAGAAAAAAGGTACATAGCCGGCCATTTTATGGCCGGCTTGGGTATATTTCGATATTGAGTTGAGTTCTGGGTATAATTAATAATTTGTATTAAACTTTGGATATTAATAAAAATGTCGGCCTATATACCGGAGGCGTGCAATGTGCAATCGTCTATTTTCAAATTAAAATTTACAACAATTCTAAAATTTAACTGAACCAACTGTGAATTTTCGAGATAAAATTAGCATATCTTGTTGATAACTTTGCCTTCTCTATTAGTCAGGAGCGGAACCAAGGCCTGGGCCAACTTAGGCCCTGCCCCCCCCCCCCCCTCTTGATCCAGAAAAATATATAGATATATATTATCTACAAACAACTACAACCGTGTAATCAGATTCAATCTGTACAGAACAATATCGTCAAAACGCATCGGACCGAAAAAATTTCAAATTTGATAACTAGTTAAAACTCGTTAGGTCCCTCTTTGCCCCCGCTTGGCCCAGAGAAACTAGTTAGACCCCTCCTACCGATCATTCCTAGTTCCGCCACTGCTATTAGTGATCCAACACTTTTTTTTGTTTTGTTTTTAAGCACAAGTCAGTACAGTACACCTCCTTTAAAATTAAGATATGGACTTAAAATTTGGAGCGCATGTGGTGAGCCACTGCTGCTTCCATTATTCATCAGATACACCTATCGAATTTGGGTCCAATGCTCATCGGACTCAAAGTGAGTTCGATGAATTCGATGACCGTCCGATCTACTTTAAGATTCGAGTCTGCAATTTTCGCGTTTGCTTTAAAATTTGTGCCCACGAATCTTAAAGTGGATCGGACGGTCCCGAAACCCATCGGACCCAAATTTGAGTCCAATGGGCATCGGACCCAAGCTGTTCTCCAGATACACATGTTGGGAACTTAATTAAAGATTTAATTTAATCATATATGAAGAACATGGTGACATCTTCTTTTGCAGTTTAATTAAAGAATGTGAAATTATCATGGCCTAATTAACATATTGGCTCTCTCTCCTTCTGATCCAACCACCCCGCTTTCTTTCCTTTTCTTAAGTATATATGCTAGGTGTTTATCCATTTAATAAACAAAGGTTTAGTTAATAATTCAGGAGAAATGATTACCGCATGTGTGGAGAACTTTCTATAAATAAAAAAAGTTGAACGGCTCTAGTCCAGCAAAATATATAACAGTAGTAAATTGATCAATAGTTAGTACTTAATTTTTTTTTTTAAAAAAACATTAACATCTTCACTTTTCCATTTCATTAGTAAAGGCCATAGGAAAGTACAGTTTACAAATTCATGTCAAACTCATTACGGATGAATGTGTTAAGGAGAGGTTGAAACTTGAAATAGAGGAGAGCTGAAAATAGGGAAATTTTAAAAGTTGAGTCATTTTCTAAGTATTTTAAATTTTAAAGACAACATGACAGAAGGGGAACAGAATTAGGTTCATCTTGGCCCATGAAAAGCCGACATTTTTATTAATATCCAAAGTTTAATAGAAATTAATTAATATACTCAGATATTCTGAGTATTTATAAAAATATCCTACCGAGCATTTTCTGGTCGATACTCTATTTATTTGCCTACCGGCTATTAAATGGCTAGTACCCTTAATTTTTTTTAGAGACACTATAAAGAGCAAGATGCTGAAATCTAACACTAAAAATTTGAATTTTTAGTTTAAATTATTGGTTAGATTACTTCTTTTGATGTATAATTAGCATATTTATACTAAAATAAGCTAAATTACTTGAAATTATGTTAAATTCACTAAATTACGCTAAATTACGCTAAATTATGTTAAATTACGCTAAATTACGGTGCATCATCGATATTTTTGCAATGAAACATTGATGTTTTATTAGCCTTAGCATTGGCAATTAAGTAGGGTAGTGCTAAAAAAATATCGGCGCGTCGCTGATATTTTTGTAATGAAACATCGATGTTTTATTAGCCTTAGTATTGGCAATTAAGCAGGGTAGTGCTAAAAAAACATCGGTGCGACGCCGATATTTTTGTAATGAAACATCGATGCACTTCTGCCGTCGTTAAGCTGTGTATAAAGCATCGGTGCTTCATCGGTGTTTTTGCATGAAAGCATCATTTTTTTTTTTACTTTAAACGGCCATAACTTTGGCTAGGAAACTCGGAGTTGTGCGTACGACCCAAATTCGAAAAACTTGGGACGAGACAGGGGTAATGGCACCCTAGAGGTCATCCCCAGGAGGCCGATGGAATCATAATTGCAAAAAAAAAACATCGTTTAGTGCCTCAAAAATTGAGTTAAAGTTTTTTTTATCATCGGTAAACACAACGATCCGTATGTGGCTAGTGACAGTGTCGTATGCAGCTGATGATTAGAAAAGATAGGAAACCTGAATCACATTAAAACAACTGGATCAACCTGAACTAGTGAAATTGTTAAAACTTAGTACCTAAAAAAACGTAGTTTAGTGTTCGCATGTAGCTAGTGAATTTAATTACTTGAAATTATGTTAGCGGAATTTTGCGTATTTCAGTATAATTATTATAATTTTGCGTATTTCAGTATAATTAGCGAAATTAGCATAATTTAGCGTAATTTAACATAATTTCAAGTAATTTAGCGTATTTTAGTATAAATATGCTAATTATACATCAAAAGAAGTAATCTAACAAATAATTTAAACAAAAAATTCGAATTTTTAGTGTTAGATTTCAGCATCTTGCTCTTCATAGTGTATCTAAAAAAAAAAAATAAGGATACCGGTCATATAATGGCCGGTAGGCAAATAAATAGAGTACCGACCAGAAAATAATCGGTAGGGATATTTTTATAAATACTCAGAAATCTGGGTATATTAATTAATTTCTATTAAACTTTGGATATTATAAAAATGTCGGCATGAAAAGTTTACTCTTTCACTATTTCATTACCTTTTCCATTCGAATAGTTTATTTCATCAAAGGTAGAATTGAAAGCGACTCGAGTGAAAAAAAAAGATGAAGTCTGAGTGCAAAATTTAGTCTAATTTTACTATTTCACTTTTTCATAATTTCAATTAATTTCAGTCCATTTGACCCATATTCTGATATAGCCAACAATTCCTCTATTATTTTCTTCTGACCATGCTCTATTAAAATTATTTTTATTATTAAAATCACTTGATCTAACGATTTTAGATCATTTATAAGCAGTGATTTTCTATCTACATAAAAAATAATAATGAAAATTTAAAAATAAAAAATTTAGTTTGTAAGTATATTTTCCTATGGATATCATGTTGCACGGTTTTTTTTGAGAGCTTGACAGTGGCTGTCAAGGTGTTTACAAAGCAAATTTAAAAACACGACCACACAACTATTTATACATGCTCTACAACTCTAAGATAAACTAGTTAGACTGTTTGGACTTTAAAAACAATTTTTTTTTAATTTTCTATATATTAGACTAATTCTTATAATGTTGCACGGTTAAGATTGTTTGAACTTTAAAAACAAAAATATTTTTCTATATATTAGACTAATTATAATAATAATAATTAGCTGCGAAGTACCTAATTGAACTTAAGATGTGCCTTTTCGTTATAGAAAGATATATAAGATATGTGTTTGACATGGAAATAAATCTGCTGCTATCCGAAGTTTGGAAATAATAACTCTGAAATTTCTGTTTTTCTAAATCCAGGTCCAAACTTTTTCTATACATGCATCTCGAAACAGCTGGTTTTTCTGTGCATGCATCTTGAAACAATTCGACAACTGGATTCAAGAAAACAGGAATTTTAGAGTATTGTTCACACGAGAAAGATCGCAACAGATTCGGATCCATTTGGCATAAGAAATAGTAGAACTGTCTATCCTTATTTTATTATAGAGTAGGGTTAAAATGCACCATTAGTTTGTGCTCCAATCATGCTTTACGTCTTTTTCTCTGTTATAAAAATTCGAACAATCGATCCGAACTGCTTAACATGATCTTCATATTTAAATGTGCTTGGAGACCAAATTTTATATTTTTTGGAATTTTTTTACTATTTTTTTAGATGGGTACAAAATCACTGTTTTGGATGGTCCAGAATCTTCTTAAAACAATGATTTTGTATCTACCTAAAAGAATTTCAAAAAATATAAAATTTGATCTCCAAGTACATTTTAATACGGAGATAATAGTAAGCGGTTCGGATCAACTATTCAAACTTTGAAAATAAAAATAAAGATGATTGGAGCACAAAACCAAATAGTGCATTTTAATCCTACTCTTTATTATATCTAACTTAACTTGGTAACACAGAATTCAACCCCACCAGACCCTTTTTTAACTTTTCGCTAGTGGTGCCCGTTGTTTATATACCTCTTGCCTAGCTGCCAAAGGGAATACATTATACATAACCCCGCGCAGAGAGAAACAAAGAAAGAGAGAGGGATGCTAGCCTCACCTTCTCCAAATACTGTCTCTAAAACACAACAAAGTACCTCTTCCTCATCCCTCACAACTAAGAAGAAACGGAGGCCGGCCGGTACTCCAGGTATTAATTGCTAATCTTTAATTCATTATACGATTATATTACTTAATAAGCCGTCATCAAGTAATAATACTTACATGACATTTGCTAAATATAATTTATAGTGATCTTAAAAAGCTTTATTCTTGCATATTAATTAAACACAAATCACCAAATCGAACTGATTCGACGTCGCTTCACGGTCCATTTCGGTAATTACTTAAACATATATATCTCAATACAAGACCAAGAACTACATATTGTTTTGTTGTTGTTTGAGAAATACTTTTCATTAACGAGAATTTGCTTAAAAAAATAAACCTAATTAAGGTTGTATATAATCTCATTAATTAGTTCGAAATGTGGGTCATCTTTGCTAAAAAAAAAAACACTTTTGGTGTTTAAAGAATTGTACCAAATACTTTGTTGTATGATAATGCTCTAAAAGACAGGTTTTGAAGAGCTGAAATGGGAGGGAGGAGAAATTGTGAATTTAATTTACACAAACATACCAAATTTCTATTGTTTATCCTTCATGGAAAATATTTTTCTGGGAAGGCCGTAATCCCATTTATTGGTATTTATGAAATATATGCAATTTCCTATAATAAATGAGCATCAATTTACGATTAGTATCCATATTAATCGAAAAGCATGTAAGGTACCAAAGATATTCAATAGGAACTATTGGAGCTTAAACATAGCCAACAACAAAGACCAAAATGCTACATTACTACTGGTTAAAAGCAATAAATGTTGCATATGTTCATGTTAATAACTTTTAAATTTGATCATACGCTCTGTTCCAAAGCAAGTTTCGCAAAACATACCCAATATTAACCCTCACACGCACAGAGCTAATTAACCTGAACTGATATATTATCTGATCAGATCCAGATGCTGAGGTAGTGTCTCTATCTCCCAAAACCCTTCTTGAATCCGATCGGTATGTGTGCGAGATCTGCAACCAAGGCTTCCGCCGGGACCAAAACCTCCAAATGCACCGGCGGCGACACAAGGTGCCATGGAAGCTCATGAAAAAGGAAAAGGCCGCTGCAGCAGCAGTCACGAGGAAGCGCGTGTATGTTTGCCCTGAGCCAAGCTGCTTACACCACAACTCTGCACACGCACTCGGGGACTTGGTGGGGATAAAAAAGCATTATAGGAGAAAGCATGGTGGCCAGCGCCAGTGGGTCTGCTCCCGATGCTCCAAGGGCTATGCGGTGCAGTCTGACTATAAGGCCCATGTTAAGACTTGCGGCACACGCGGGCACACCTGCGACTGCGGTCGTGTTTTCTCAAGGTATGATTTGTTTGGAGCAGGGGTTGAAGTCTGGTTGGTAAGGCAGGGAAATAGTACTGATATGACATGGTGTTGGTTTTGGATGGTCTTTTGTTATTTTTCAATGCTGCATAATTTAGAAAACAATATTGATTAACTAATGCTACAGAGATCACAAAAAAATGGAAGAAAACAATACAAATTAAACCGGGGTGACCTAGTAGAGTAAAATTTGGGTCTTTACACTAATTTATATAAGCAACTGTAGCGGTATGGTCTCTGGACACTGCTGAAATCAGTTATGCTAATGAAATAAAAACCTTACAGGATTCATATATCAGTCACTGCTGAATTTGAAATTGTTTTCTTTTTTATACTTAGTTACTTACCCTTTCAAATTGACCCTCATTTATAATCTGATATTCTAAACCTTAAAACGGCACGTGCTGGCTAATTTCCTTTACCAATGCTACTATCAGTCGGTTTATATTCCAAGTCCCTAACTGTTCTTGTAGGGTTGAAAGCTTTATAGAGCACCAGGACTCGTGTCATACCAGCCGGCCATTGGCCATCAAACCGCCGCTCCAATTCCTTGAGCTCCAACTCTTACCTGAACCTGCTAGCTCTCTCTCTTCCACACTTTCCCTCTCTATCCAAGATCCCCCAGTTAACATTGTCACCAAGTTATGCCTATCCCTCAGCCCTGTTGCCAATTGCTCCGTTCAAGCATGCACCGGCATTGACGAACAGCTGTGGCAACTGACAGAGGAGAAGGTGCTGGCTGATAAAGAGAGAGGATGTGCAAGAAAAGAAGTCGAGGCAGCCGAGAGAGAGTTAATTGAAGCCAGAAAGATGCTTGAGCGGGCCCAGACGGAGCTTCGGAATGCATTGGCATTTAGAGACGCCACGATCAAGATGCTCATGCAACTCACCTGCCATTCCTGTTGTAAGAGCTTTAGGATGGTGACAAGTGTATTGGGAGATGACAAGTAGTTGTGTAAAATTGTACCGTCACTAATTAAGTTCAATTTGATTAGTGTTGAATCGAGATTTCTGTGATTTTTTTTGCTTATTTAATTAGCTTGTACAGCTGCCAGATATATCAAAGTTTAGATGGTAACCAGCATTTAGGACTCAGAAAATAACCATCTCTGAATATTCATTTAGTGTCACTAAATACTTATCACGGCCTCACGTGTCTCCTTGTATTACTAAAAGCTAGCACTACCACCACCCCTTTCCCTAATTCCAGAGATCCCACACTAATCATAATTAGAGCAACACCGGTAATTCCTCCTGGTTTGAGCTCGGCTCAATTGTGTGCGTGCAGCCTTAATTGTCATAACTCTAGCTAGGTCTTTGATCAATCATATATACCCAGAAGAGCTCTTTCCAAATTGAAGGTCTTTGATCTATTTCTATCATATATATATATATATATATATATATATATATATATATATATATATATATATATACCTGACAGAGCTATAATATAGAGGTCAATATTTCTGAATCTAACTTGTATGCATTTGTTATATGCTATGCATAATCCCAATTGGAGGGAGGTGAGTTTGATATTTTAAGATCTGTACTGGATTGCTGAAAGCCTGAAACCATTTGAAGAATATGGATTGTCTGGCAATTGGGGATACCTCGTTGAAATATGAAAAACAAATATATGCTGGAATGCTCTTCGGGCTTGTTCAGTGGATAATGAAATAGAGGAAATATTGAGATTAGAAGATAATTTTGAAGTAAGCTTTTTACACTATATAATATAATAAAGGAGTACTGAAATTAGGCCTATTACGGGCTATAGAAAAATATACTATTCCTCTATATTGTTTCCCTTGTAGAGTAGGAAAAACCTATTACTATTAGAGAGGGACTAGAGTGCAAAAAAGGAAAATTGGATTTTAAGTACGGTCTTGTGGATATGTTTACTAATTAATTATCTGTCAAGATTTAATTTGCCCACCTTGGAGCTAGGACTTGGATTTTAATTTGTTCGGTTCAGCTTGGGATGTCATTGATCAGATTTCAAAACAGTGAGGATGGATCTTGTTCTGTAAAGTGAGTTCTCCCAGTACAGCTAGGTATCATCAATATCATACTTTCTCCAGTATCTGTATTATTATATGATGGTGCTATCCACTATCCACTATCCAGGTGTTGGATGATTTAGAAAGAAAGAAATCTAAGAGTGTTTTTTTGTTTTGTTTTGTTTTGTTTTATTTTGAGAAACAACACCAATAATGAAGCTGATTATGAGAGCACGAACGCAAGCTGAAAACAAATACATAATTGCTAGCTACATAGCTTCTATTTTTACTTTTTACTTTTTTGTTTTGCTAGTCTGCTTTCTTATTCATGTTATTAATTTTATCTTATAACCTTGTATTAATTTTTTTTTCTAAATATATATATATAGAGGTTGGCTACTTTACTTATATAAGCATATGAGAGTATATGCTTATAAGTCATTTTTGGATTTTCAATGTCTAAATGGTCGATCTGAAGAGCTTAACATGTTCTCCATATTAATATGTGTTTGGAAACAAAATTTTATATTTTTTAGAATTTTTTACTATTTTTTTTATTTTAGATTTAGATTTTTTTGTATATAAAAAAACTGTTTTGAAAAATTCTAAAAAGATAGTAAAAAATTTCCAAAAAATGTAAAATTTAGTCTCCAAGCACATTATAATATGGAGAACATATTGAGCGCTTCATATCGACTATTTGGACTTCAAAAATACAAAAATGACTTATAAGCATATGCCCTCATATGCATATGCTTAGGTAAGTAGCCATATATATATATATATATATATATATATATATTGGTAGGCAAGCGTCTACCGTCCTTCAAAGACTGTTTTTGCATGGCAAAAAGATTAATGAGATTAGGCTAAGCCCAACATACTTGAACTAGCCCATTCCTAATTATATCCTATTGGGCTAACTGGGCCTCTTTCCAATTATTAGGGTGCAGATTTTAACAATAATTGTTTTACTCAAACAGCGTTGAGGTGAGAGAATTTTGTTTATTTAAACTATACTGCCCTTGCTTCAAAAAGGACGTTAATAAAAAGACTATTTTAAGTCTTTTAAATTAAAGAAGTTATATATGCGCATATCACCGAATATTTAATCTGCACCCGATTAATTGTATACAATTAATCAACTTTTGAAGTAAAAGGGCCAAAACCTTGTTGGCTAGTTGGGTTTCACGGCTGAATACAAAAAAGTTGTTGTTTTGAACTTAAAATAAGATTTTGTGCTTCATCGTGCCTCAACATCATTATCTCTTTTTAAAGTCTAAATAATCAATCCGAACCATTCAACATGATCTTCATACTAAAATGTACTTGAATAACAAATTTTAAAATTTTTAGAATTTTTTTACTAATTGTTTAAAGAGGTACAAAATCACTATTTTTAAATGGTCCATAATCTTCTAAAAACGGTGATTTTGTACCTATCTTAAAAAATAGCAAAAAAATTTCAGAAAATATAAAATTTTGTATCCAAGCACATTTTAATATGAAAATCATATTGAACGGTTCGGATCGATTATTTAGACTTTGAAAATAAAGATAATGATGTTGGGACATAGTGGGGCATAAAACCAATGAGGCATTTTAACCCTACTCTTTGAACTTAGTGCCTTTTTATTCGGATGAAGATTTTGACATAGCAGTTTTTAATTTATAGGGCACATCTAATAGAGTCAAAATAATATTGCATACCTAGGTCTTCTCTAAAAAAAAATAGTATTGCATATAACTTGTTTACAGTCTAAATTCTCAAAATATTATAAACTGATCTGTCAAAATATTTACTCTTTATTCTCTCTTCTTCAACACAGAGTCGAAGGCTATTCAAAATTCTGAGTAGAACTAGGGTACTCTTAAGCTCACCAAGTCTCTTTGTGAGCTTAACTCAAAAACTTATCTCATTGGTTTCAAGCGACGCATCTAAACGGTTGAAATTGATCTATTTCACGAGTGATGAGTTTACATGTCAAATTTATAAATTTTCAAACTAATTCAGTATAAAGTCAAGCAATAAAAAAATGATGAAAAATGAACATATTAAAATTAACTTATAAATCATCTTTTTTTTTACTGCTTGACTTTATACTGAATTAATTTGAAAATTTATAAATTTGACATGTAAACACATCACTCGTGAAGTAGATCAGTTTCAACGGTTTGGATGCATCATTTGAAGCCAATTCAATATGTTTTTTAATTAAGCTCACAAAGGGACTTGGTGAGCTTAAGAACACCCTAGTTCTACTCCAAAATTCTCAAATCCCTACCCAACAACAAAAGGTAATTTAATTTTCAAACGGTTTCAAATAGTTTCTCTCATTACTTATGTACGAAATTTTTAAACTAAGTAAAATTTTGAAGGCAAATTTAATTAAGTTTTTCTATTTAACTGTCTAGCAATATACATTGTACTAAATAAAATAACTTATAAACCTTCAATTTTTTTACCGCTTGACTTTGTACTAAATAATTTTTTTTTTAATTTTACATATACAAGCATCACTTATAAAATAGACCGTGTTTGAATTCATCATTTGAAGTCAATCCGATTGATTTTGAAATTATGCTCAGTTTGCTCACCAAACTCTCTTGGTGAGCATATTACATCCTAAACTCAACTCTAATAATTTAGTTTTATTTAATAGTTGAAATATTTGTTTTAGTCTATTTTTAAATGACACATCTATTTGTTTTGCAGTATTTTGTCATTTTCTCTATAATTATGCTAGCATCAGTCGTACAATCTCTGTTCTTTCTCTCTCTCTTATTATTTTTAGTATTAATTATTTTTACATTTAAAAAATACTTATAAATGGATATTAAAAGTAACCTTGCATCTAAGAAAAAAACTACAATCCAGAGGTACCATCTGTAAGTCTGTAACAACATCACAAACGCTGTATCTAACGAGATACAGAGTATATAAAGCCCTCAAACAGGAGGTCAATTTGGGTCCGATGTCCATCGGACTCAAACTGAGTTCGATGGGTTTGATAACTGTCCGACCTATTTTAAAATTCGCACCCGCAACTTTCACATTTGTTTTAAAATTCGTGCGTACAAATTGTAAATCAAATCGGACGGTCCCAAAACCCATCGGACCCAAATTTGAGTCCGATGGGCATTGGACCCAAGCTGCTCTCCTCAAATAGAGCTTTACAAAAGTTTTCAGGACAAAGGGGATGGTCAATATGCTACCTTTACATTTGCAGTATTACTTATAACAAAGGTAAAAACCAGCTAAAGCATTTTAGGTTTTAATAACCAGTCAGATAGGAACAATGATAAAAAGCGTGTTTTGGGATTGGAACCAAGAAGGATGGTATATTAGTATTTTTTTTTTTTCATTCCTCCTTTCATCCTTTGCATGCATGCGCAAAGGTTGTTTATTACTAAGCCCCACATTTACTTTATCTTTTGAAAAATGCTCCTATACCTAGGTATATATGCAACAAGTAGCTTAATTAGTTGGTGATAGAAATTGATTTGTTATTGTTCTATACTTCTATGCCTTCTTTCTTGAATTACAAGGTACTTGTAAAAACTTGAATTACTGCGGACCTTACTATTAACAATGTTGGTTGAATTTCAGGAATGAATAGCAACCGCATGTTTTAACCAATTAAGGTATACACCACAAAGGTTGATTATCTTAATTAAGGGAATAATGATGATTACACGTGCAATAATTTTGTATTAACCCTTAAAAATAGTTATCATGACGAATATGGCCCTTTGATCTAACTAATTGGTGGGAATGTCACACATCATAAGTGCCCACGTGGATCCTACTTTTTTTTTTTTTTTTTTTAACAATAACTACCCATAAATCAATGGCCTATGCGCCTATTTGCTTTTCATGTTTCTTTTTATATTTTTCCGAACTTTGTACGAGACCCTCCTTCAAACCAATCCACATGTCAATGTAAAAATTTATACATCCATATATTGATATTGCCCCTGGTAGGGGCTTAAACTGTTCACATGCAATATACAGAGCAGACTGCAGTTCGCTCTCTAAGTACTTTTTACTCAAATGCAAAATTGAAATCATAAGATGGACGGATATAATTGCATATTTCTGGTTTAAATAGGTGTTAAGAACAGCTGCAAGTAAAATTCAATCAAGCCAAAGTATGTATTATGGTCTTGCTAATTAACGGCACTCCTTTGTCAATGAAGAACACTCTGTCAATCTCTTGACTTCCTACCTTTTCTTAATTTGGCTCTAAGCTCTAATCTCTAAGCTCAAATAGTTCATTTTTAAACTTCAACAATAGTATACACTACTACATTAGCTAGATGGAGTATACCTCTCAAAGGATGCATATTTAGTGTTTTTTTCCACCAACATTTTTGTTGTCATGTGGGAATGGAATTAAGTAACTTGTATGATTAGATGTGCATGAAACAGAGCACAAGTATTTTCTTTAAATTTTAGGGGATAAACAGAGCACAAATTTTCAACCTTGCATTTGTTCTATCTCTTTTTATTTGAGGAAAAATAAGGGTCATGCCCATAACATTTGCTCTATCTCAAGCAAATCCACTATGAAATCAAAGAACAAGTCGTCTATATTGTCGTTTAATTATTTCCGGCATCAATCGTCAAATTCCACTAATGTCATAAGTCATAACTGAACTTCCACTGACATCAATAAATAGTTAATTAATGGTATTAGCAGACAAGGGCACTGAGAGGCAGAGAAAGAAATTAGAACAAATGATCAGGATCTTCTGTGATGAAAATGGTGATTCTTTTAATCTCCCGAGTTTGGCTTGAGTGTAAGAAGATTATATATGTTTAACTCTTAACTAAATTCAAAAATCAAAAGACATTCTTCGTATGATCGAAATCTAAAATTCACACAAAGAAAAAAAACTCTGATCAAATTCACATAGTCAAGCTTTGGACATGTTAGAGTTCATCTTTTGCTAAATAACTTGTTGGAGTTCATGCAGTAGGTCATAATATTCAACTTATCGGAGCATTGTCGATCAGAAATTCAGCAGAGTACCATAACAAATTTGTGGGAGTTCATCTGAATTTTTCCATAAACTGCACAGAAGTAAGATAGATTGTTTAGAATGTTGCCCGGTAAAAGAAAATATTGACCGATTGATCAGAGTTCAGCCACAAAATGAACTATATAACAGCTTTTGCAATTTTAAAATTCTGCAAGAATATCGGTCTGTATCTGTTTGAGCTAGTACTGGTCCCTGGAATTCAAAGGAAGGGCATCTGCCAAGTTTCTCAAAAAAGGAATTAAAAGGAAGGAATGCTGCTCTTATCTGTTCTGTCAGAGGTCATAATGCCTGATGCCTCTCGTGTCACCTTGACATCTTTTCTTATAGGCTATCATTTTCATTCTTTTTATTAATTATTGAATTTCTATAAACAACTTTTAATCACTTAATTTCACTGCATGCGTTTTGCTGTTCATCTCATTGGTAGTGATTTCCATATGTGTGGTCCTCGCCTTGTTTGTTATTTACGAAATGAGATCTAAAAAGAATGCTAAAGTGTTACTTATATAAAAATATATGATAAAAAAGGAAATCAATGCTGCCTTGACATCTTTCCTTTTTAGCTTTCCCTCCACCTTTTCATAATAGTACCCACGCACCTCTCCTTTGCCCAAAACCACCTTATTCCCTCTCTCTTTCTGGTCCATCTCTCTAGCTATCCACCAGAAATTAATGGAGAAGAAGCATCTCTTACTCATCTTCATTCTCACCTTGCTCACTTCAACAAGCCACCAGCAAGCAAGTGACCTCAATGCTCTACTCCTTTTCAAGAAATCCATAAAACATGACCCAAATGGAGCTCTCTCTAATTGGCACGATGGTGACTCAAATCCATGCTATTGGTATGGTGTCTCATGTACCAACACTACTACTGGAGTAAGAGTATCTCATCTC
Organism: Carex myosuroides; assembly: GCA_028015225.1. Taxonomy (NCBI): domain Eukaryota; kingdom Viridiplantae; phylum Streptophyta; class Magnoliopsida; order Poales; family Cyperaceae; genus Carex; species Carex myosuroides. The sequence continues at coordinate 3,969,331 of CM051474.1, read as the reverse complement.
AACCTTAGCAATTGCACTCTCTCAGGCTCTCTCTCTCTATCTTCTCTCTCCTCTCTTGACATGTTGCAAGTACTAAATCTCTCTACAAACGCATTTTACATCAACTCCACATACCTTTTTCAACTCCCACGTGAAATTACACAACTTGATCTCTCTGCTTCTGGTCTTACTGGACCGTTGCCTGAAAATTTTCTTTCATACTACCCCTCTCTCAATTTGGTCAATTTTTCACACAATAATTTGACTGGATATTTCCCCTACAAGTTCATATCAAATTCTACTACAATCTTGCAAATTCTAGACCTCTCTTATAATAATTTCTCTGGTGAAATCTATGGTCTAGAGGTCCCAAATCCATGCAAGAGTTTGATCCATTTAGACCTTTCAGGGAATTACTTTACGGGTTCTCTACCCGCATCCATTTCCAGTTGTAGTTCCCTCAAGACCCTGAATTTTTCTTATAATGCACTTAGTGGTGATATACCAGAACTGTTTGGCAATTTAACTAGTCTAGAAAGACTAGACCTCTCCTCCAACCATTTAATGGGTACAATTACTTATGAGCTAGGAAATGCATGTGCATCCCTCAAAATTTTGAAATTGTCAAACAACAATTTTTCGGGTGCTTTGCCTGATTCCTTTTCCTCTTGTTCTTCCCTTCAATTGCTTGATCTAGCTAACAACAACATTTCTGGTTCATTGCCAGAAAGCGTAATCGGCAACTTTGTTTCGCTTGAGAGATTGTTGCTGAGCAATAATTTTGTCTCGGGTTCAATACCAAATTCAATGTCATCCTGCAGAAATCTGAAAATTGCTGATTTTAGCTCGAACAAGCTAACTGGTGCTATCCCAAATATTTGTACAAGCAATTCATTGCTTGAGGAGTTGAGACTTCCTGATAATTTGTTGACTGGTAAAATCCCTCCAAATCTCTCAAAATGTTCACATCTTCGAGTCATTGACTTCAGCATCAATTATCTTGAAGGCCCAATTCCAAATGAACTCGGTCAACTCTCACAACTGGAGCACTTAATTGTCTGGTTCAATGGCTTACAAGGTCAGATCCCTCCTGAATTGGGACAATGCTCCGGCTTAAGAACCCTGATTCTAAACAACAATTATATTCAAGGAGATATCCCAATTGAACTTTTCAATTGCACCAATCTTGAATGGATTTCTTTCACAAGCAACCAAATTACTGGTAAAATTCAATCCCAATTTGGCCTTCTTTCCCGTTTAGCGGTGCTACAGTTGGCCAATAATAGCCTAACAGGTGAGATACCAACTGAACTTGGGAATTGCACAAGCCTGATGTGGTTGGATCTAAATAGTAACAACTTAACAGGGCCTATCCCGGCCCGGCTAGGCCGCCAGTTGGGTTCACAACCAATGAGTGGGATACTTTCTAGTAACACCCTTGCATTTGTCCGAAATGTCGGTAATGCATGCAAAGGGGTTGGTGGGTTGTTAGAATTTGCAGGAATCCGACCCGAACGGCTGCTTCAGGTGCCAAATTTGAAAACTTGTGATTTTACTCGATTATATTCGGGTGCAGTATTAAGTCTTTGGACACGGTACCAGACAATTGAATATCTTGATTTGTCTTACAATGACTTGATCGGGGCCATACCAGATGAATTTGGAGATATGGTTGTATTGCAGGTGCTTGATTTGGCACACAATAGGTTAACTGGAGAGATACCAGACTCATTGGGCCAGTTACGCAATCTCGGTGTGTTTGATGCTTCACATAACAAGTTACAAGGTGTTATACCTGATTCATTCTCAAACCTCTCCTTTCTGGTACAAATTGATCTCTCAGATAACAAGTTAACAGGTCAAATTCCCTCTAGAGGGCAATTAAGTACCCTACCCGCAAGCCAGTATGCAAACAACCCAGGTCTGTGTGGGGTCCCATTGCCACCTTGCCCTACACCCACTGGAGTGCTTCCAACTGCCACTGGGTCTGATTTTTCTGGTTCTGGCAAAGGGCCCAGTAATCCGCATTTTTGGGCAAATGGTGTGGTTCTTAGTGTGCTTGTTTCAGCAGTTTCTCTTTGTGCGATAGTTATTTCGGGATTTATAATTAAGGCCAGAAGGAAAGAGGCTAAGGAGGTTAAAATGTTGAGTAGCTTACAAGCTGACCGTGCAGCGACTACATGGAAACTTGGCAAGGACAAGGAGGCTCTGAGTATAAATGTTGCAACCTTTCAGAGGCAATTGAGAAGATTGACATTTTCTCAGCTCATTGAGGCCACTAATGGATTCTCTACGGCTAGTCTTATTGGGTCGGGTGGCTTTGGAGAGGTATTTAAGGCGACACTGAAGGATGGATCTTGTGTTGCTATTAAGAAGTTGATTCATTTGAGCTACCAGGGTGATAGGTATGCCTAAATAATTTTTTTTGCAGTTCTCAATTTCAATTCTTATGTAGAGCTTGGTTGTGTTTTGATAACATTTAATCTTGCTTCCAATTTTGCTTTGTGCATGCTTGATTGAAGCTTAGGAATGAACCAAGTATCTTAATTGTCTAGTTCATGGTGAAAGAACAAAAATAAATGTATTCAACAAAAAAAAAAATCTTGAAGTTGGTACAACACCTAGTACATATATACCCCAACCACTCAGTTCCAAGGTGTGTGGAAATCCTTTCTAGTTTTGGCATACATAACAGAATTTTTTCAACTGCAAACAAAAAAAGAGGGCTATATTTACTTTCTACTTAGTTGTGCTATTGTTTTTTAGGTAGACTGATAAGTTTTCATACAATTATACTTATTCTGCAGAGAATTCACTGCCGAGATGGAAACCCTTGGAAAAATCAAGCACCGCAACCTCGTGCCACTTCTCGGATATTGCAAAATTGGGGAAGAGAGGCTCCTAGTATATGAATACATGGAATTCGGGAGCCTAGAAGACATGCTTCATGGCATGAAAAAAGAAAATGAAAAAATTTTAAGTTGGAAGGAGAGAAAAAAGATAGCTCGAGGTGCAGCAAAGGGCTTGTGCTTTCTACACCACAATTGCATACCTCATATAATTCACAGAGACATGAAATCTAGCAATGTGCTTTTGGATGGACAGATGGAGGCCAGAGTTTCAGATTTCGGCATGGCAAGGCTTATCAGCGCACTTGATACACATTTAAGTGTTAGCACCCTCGCTGGCACCCCGGGGTACGTAATATTTTTTAATTTTCAATACGCTTTCCTCTCACTTTTGGTACTTAATTATATTAAAAAAAATATGAAAATTGATCCACAAAGTTGATAAAAGTAGTCATGCTCGGAATCTTTCCATTATCTTAATTGTTTTAAAAGTATTTTGTGAAGTACAACTCTGTTTCCCGAAATATATAATGCTTGATTATAATATAAAAAATTTAAGTTCTTCCTTTTGGGCGCAACAAAACAGGTATGTACCGCCAGAATATTACCAGAGTTTCCGTTGTACACCGAAGGGCGATATATACTCTTTTGGGGTCGTAATGCTGGAGCTGCTTACTGGGAAGCGCCCGACAGATAAGGATGATTTTGGGGACACAAATCTAGTTGGGTGGGTCAAGATGAAGGCTGCTGAGGGGAAAAGCCGAGATGTTTTAGACGCAAATCTTGCAGGAAAAGATGCTAATTGTGGGGATGAAGAGAAAGAAATGATGAGATTTTTGGAGATAACCTTGAAGTGTGTAGAAGATTTCCCTTCTAAGAGGCCTAATATGTTACAAGTTGTGGCTATGTTAAGGGAGCTTGAAAATGGTCAAAATGGTGTAAATGAAGGTTGAGGATTGTTTAGTAGTAGCTTTTGTTTACTGTTATAATTAATTGTAATGTGGGTGATGAATCTTCCTATTTTGCTTTCATTTTTTTTCCCACTCTTTCCTTTTCTATTCATTCCCTGCGTGTTAGGTTGATTGTATATTTGCTACCTTTAACATATACTTTATTAATACATCCACCCCGTTAATTATCATTACATCAACTTTTAAACACTTCTTCTCTAAGATTTATGATTCAGATATTCACAATTAGAAATATCAAGGACTTTCATTATATAGTCCTTGAACTCGAAAGATTTATGAAAGGGCTTGGCAGGTTCATATTGGGCTTACACTGGCCCAATACTTGAAGATTATTATAAGAAATAATTGAACAATGGGTATGGAAAATTATGGCTAATACCTATGTGATCTCTGGTGGTTTGCCGCAATTAAAGTCTTGTCAGTATGTGGAACGAACAATTTTAATTGAGAACCCATCTTTTGATTTTTTAATTTAAATATATGTATCATAAGAGTTTGATACACATTAAGATTCACACGAAGAGCGTTACGCTTTGCCACTAGACCAAAGGCTAGTTCTTTGAATACACACTACGATTATTGTATCTTTGAAATTCATTGTGTAATTCATGTTCCCTTTAAAACTTTTGTATTTTTATACCTTTGATATTTTACTTAATGAAATTTGAGAATTTCATTCCATCTTTCTTTCAAAAAAGATAAAAAAAAGAACGCAATTAGTAGTTACGCTTGGCCTTGCTTATGTTCATTAAGTGTCAGCTAGGCATGAGATTTGGATGTAGTATGAAGAGTGGAGCATATTTTTCGTGACTAAACTACTATACTGTTAAATGTATTATATATGGTGTGCTTAGTTAAATGTGTATTGCAAGCACTTCAATTATTTTACATAACGTTGAAGTAGTCATTATTTTTCAACTATTATCCGAGAAATGAATATATAAATTTAAAACTAAATATCAGAAATAAAATCAACTTTTATCTAGTGACTAAGATAATAATAATTTCCGTATTTGTAAACAATTAAAATATTAGAGGAAATCAAGACGACAACTGTTGCAAAAAGAGTATGCCTTCTGAGAAACTCAAGATAGAAGGTCCAGGATGATCGTGTTCCAGAGATGAACAAATAAATCACAATTGATGGAACTTTTGGTGATCTCAATAACATTCTGATCTTGACCATCATTTTGTTGTTCCAACACGTGCCGCTAGAGTTGAATATTTCGACCAATGTAGAAGCCACGATACCTCCGAGCTTTTCTTGTCTAAAGATGGTTTACTGCCGTACTTCTAGTAACAGACCAGCTTTTAGAGGGAAAGGCGATCGATGTAGGAATCAGAATGATGTCTTGATTCAGATCTCTGTTTTGAAGCCAAGGACTTCAAATCCTCGATGGCTCTATCTGTTCCGAATCATAATTTAGTTGGTCTTCTATTTTGGGTTCATCTCTCTCTGCCTATTACAGTTTGATATTCTAAATATTTTTTCATTATGAACATTTTTATATATTGTTTCATTTCCAATGTCTGGTTAACAACATAACAGTCCAGCTAATATGATAATGCAATTTTATGCAAATGTTCTGATTGTAGTGAGGGATTTTAATGTATTGTTTTAAGCTTAAAATTGGTATTTGAAAGGAGGCAGTTGGGGGGGGGGGGGGGGGGGGGGGTGTTTATCTAGTCCAGGTTCAGGTTGTTCTTGAATATCATTAGGGGCGGATTAAAGGGGGAGCTCGACTCTCTTTACGGTAAAAAAAGTGTTATTTTTAATAAAATTGTATAGTAGTTTCCTCTATTAAGTAAAAATTTATTTTAAGTCAACCAGTTGAAGTTAGGTTGAATTAATGGATGGACATATATGTAGTTAATGTGTCAGACGAGCTTAGATTGATGGAGTGTTGATATGTCTCAAATTGTGTACAAATTTGTGGTGTGAAGCCTTTAAATTAATTAAGAGTTGCTACAATAAAACTATTACTTTGTAAAAAGGAGTGTGAAACAGATAAGTAGGGTTCTTTTCCGTTTATGTTTTTTTTTTTTTTTTTTAAGTAAGAACAAGGGTCTAGCCCCTATTTTGCATTAACCTTAAATGGTTACATTGTTTGGGTCTCCATTGTGGATTCCCAGTGTGTGTGTGTAAAAGAAAGTTACAAAGCAAAGATTAAAAAGAGAGGGTGGGGTTTGTGTGAGAGGTAAGGAAGTGCAAAATGAAAGAAAATGTAAAATGAAAGGTAAAATATACAAAAACTGAATCATTTAAAAATGTGTACGTGACTATATCTCACGTTGTTGTGTTGCCTCTGTGTGCCTATTTGCTTTGTTCCATTCCTCCTGTATCTGAGTCCTGAGATAGTATCTCGTCAGAACTTCTAACTTTTCATTGAAGATCCTATTACACCGCTCTCTCCATAGCACAAAGTGAGTTATTAGGATAATTGCCCTGGTCTCTCTGCTTGTTGTGTTTTTTTTTTTATGGTCGGTCAGCAAGAGCTGATGACAATATATTAATTAAGAAAAAGTTATTTACATATGGCCCTAAATCTAGATAAAAATAATCTAGCTAGCAGTAATTGGCACAATCATTTTACAAAATTCAGAGCCCTCATATCCTCTTACCCTCCATCGATTACCGTTGAGCCCAAAAGTTGATATCCAAGATCATATCATTTATCAGGATATACACCGGTCTGCTCTTATCCTCTGCTTGTTGTGTTGTCAGTGATGGCCGTTATGAGGTTGGTAGTGGGTGTGAGTCTGTTTTGTACTTTGTAGTCCCATTTGACAGTGTATTTGCTCGTGTATTGTTCTCGTGCTCAAACATGAGTTAAATAAATGTTCTGTTGATTCATCGCTTGCTCTACAAATGTAGCAAATTCCCACAATGTGAACTCCCCTTTTTCTCAGATTATGTGCCGTCAGTATTTTGTCATTACACAACAGCCATGCGAAGACTTTGAACCTTGGTGGTACCAGCAGTTTCCATATTCTCAGTGTGTATGTTCTGATCCTTGGCTCATCACATGCATAGTTTAAAATACACCGATTTGACAGAGAATTTGCCTTGTTCATGTGGTATCTAGTTGGAGTCATCTTTGTTTTGTTGTCAGTAGAGTGGATGCCACATCCATTGCTATGCGAGTCAGCTGGCTGGAGGCTTGAACCGATAGAGCATATAGTGTTTTAGGAAATATATATATGCATCTCTTTCAAGGCCGGATGGGTTTCCAAATTGATTGTGCCAATAATTTTAGCAAGTAATCTATAGCGATTGTGGGCTACTGGGCTGTATGGAAAATAATTAGTGATTAAACAAATCTTGTTATTACTAGGCTCGTTAATATTGTTAAGCTTTTGTTGACAATTTTCCTTTCGATTGAGGTGAGAATTAACAATGTTTTAAAGTAACCTTACCTCACCCAACCTAGGCTCGTTCTTTAAATTTCTTTTTTTTTTCTTCCATGTAAACTTTTATGGAGCATTTCTTTCTCTTGCGGATTTTGGAAAATTAGGTGACCTTTAATTTTTTGAAATTAAAGAATGGCATTTTGTGATTTAATTATTGACCTCATCTTTCTAAAATGTCCATTTTTATTAGATTATTTTCTTTCCGTAGAAGGTACTCTAATCTAACACATTTTTTTTCTTTTCATAGAAACTCACACTCCTCAAGTTAGAAGAATTCGGATCCTCCCTGGTACCCGTAAAAGGGAATCGTTTAGAATTAGTGAGTCCAGACCGTTTTTTTAACTTTGCACAAATCTCAAAGCACAAATAATACTGCCCCTGTGCTATTCTGAATAGGCACCATTTTTGAGTTAATCTGAAGCCGTAAAGTAGTGGGGCCTACCTTACACATACCTGAGAGGATACACCAATTGAGTAAAATTTTTAACAGAGTGGTTTTGGTTTCATGTAGCACACGAACTGTGTGTTGTATAAAACCAAAACTGCTCTATTAAAATCTTTATCCCACCAATTCTTAACCTTAAAAACAATATTGTACTTGTTACTTAAACTAGTTCAAGGGTCCAGGCATTGATATAGAAATTTATGTGCAAGCACAGTTGTTTGTTTTTAAGCTAGGGTTAGGGTTTAGGGAAATGTTCATTGATATAGAAAATTGTACGAAGCACCTGGATTATGTTATTTTAAAAGAATTTGGATAATGCATGATTTTATGAAAGGTGCTTCTTCTAACTCTTGAGAAGAATTATTTATACATGACTGTAATTTAATTTCCATGTGATGCAAAATTAGTTGTATAAACCGAAAAGGGATTTTGATCATATGCGCCGACTTTCACTTACATTGATGGTTATTAATTAATTAATTAAAATGATAGGCGCAACAGTATATTATCAGAAACCAGTACTTCGAATCCAACAGTATTTTCATATGGCTGCTGCTCAAGGAATACGAGTTTGAATGCTTTCACATAAACAGATGCCAAAATGGTATGGCTGATCATCTAGCGAAGTCAGGAAGTGATTTTGTTGAAGGAGTTACGGGCTATACATATCCATCTCTCACGCCAAGCAATTTCTGATTTATTTTGGTTCTCTTTTCTCAAGGTATGGTTAATGTGTACCAGATGTTTCTGGTTTTTTAGTGTTACTATTTCTACGATATCACTATTGTAAGGGTGTCCATGTAACTCAGTTGATTGTGAAATAAAAATGGCCTACGGGCGCGCTTGAACTAAAAAAAAAAAATCCAACTACTCAGGGGCGGAACCAAGGCCTGGGCCAGCCTGGGCCTTGGCCCCCCCTAGGCCCAGAAATATACAGAACCCCCTAGGCCCAAAAACAAAACTGGCACCAATTAAAGAGAGGGAGCGCAGGAAGTAGGGTCTGGTCTCTCTCCGCGCCTCTGGTCTCTCTCCGCGCAGCGCAGGAAGTAGGGTCTTGAAATCAAAGAGAGGGAGATTTTCACAGATGTCAGAAACGGAGACACCAATTATTCGATTTCTTCAAATCAACGCCTTGGCATTTGAGAATTGAGAGCAACAGCGCCTGACGAAAGCTTACTGGCCATGATTGAACTATCAACTATGTAAAATATAACTTTTGTATGCCTTTCAGTTTTTCACAAAGAAAGCAAAGTTTAACTAGGTGGAAATTTTTTCAAAATATTCTCATAGTATTTTGTTTCTGCAGAATTGTTTATCCTGAAATCAAGGCACGTGGAAGAGCTTTTTAAAAATTGTCTTGAAATTAAGGCACGTGGAAGAACTTTTTAAAAATTGTCTTGAAATCAAGGCACCTAGAAGAGCTTTTTAAGAGATATAAAGGTACCAAAGTTACTTCATGATTTTTTAAGGGTGCTTGTATAATTTTTCAACAAGTCAAAATCATGAAGTCCAATTAACACACGCCGCACTTTCCTTTGCTGTTTAATATTTTTAACTCTGCTGCTAGTTTTATTTTTATCTACTGAATTGTACGATTCTTGTTTATTCATTGTCATTTTTTTTTGTAAAATTGTAGGAATGGAGAAGTATTACAAACCTACGTCAAGAAGCAGTGAAATTGAAAGTAGTTCGCAAAAGAAAGCACGTGTCGAGTTGAGTCCAAGTGATATAATTGCCGATCCAGGACTTCGCAAACCAATTGACGAGTATGACAAGGAAATTAGAGATCAAGTTAGAAGAGCATACTTGTTGAATGGTCCAACTCAACCAATTGGCCATACTTTTCCTCGTAAACAACAAGGAGATCATTTCAGGAGTTTTCAAGAATCATGGTTCAAGAAGTTTGATTGGTTAGAATATAGTGTACAAAACGATTCAGCCTATTGCTTTTATTGTTATCTTTTTAAGCAACCCGTAAGGAATGATAAATTTGGATATGAAATCTTCACGCGACAAGGGTTTAACAATTGGAGGAAAGCATTGGACGCCTTCAAGGAACATGTTGGTGGAGTAAATTCTTGCCACAATAATGCAAGACGACATTGTCAAGATTTCAAAAATCAGAGACAGAGTGTGTCACACGTGTTCTCTTCACATAGCAAGGAAGCCGAGATTGCATATAAAGTTCGCCTCACTTCTATTTTACATGTTACAAGATTTCTCTTATTGCAAGCTCTTGCTTTTCGTGGACACAATGAGACTTCTAGTTCTAGCAACAGAGGAAACTTTTTGGAGTTACTAAGCTGGTATAAAGGAAAAAATCCCGAAGTTGCTAAAGTGCTTTATGAAAATGCTCTTGGAAATAATCAGATGACTTCCCCGCTCACACAGAAAGAGATGGTGAAGGCTTGTGCACAAGAGACCTCACTTGTCATTCTTGATGAGCTTGGAGATAAGTTGTTTTCTGTACTTATTGATGAGTCTCATGATGCATCGATAAAGGAGCAAATGGCTGTGGTTGTGAGGTTAGTAACTAATACTTCAAGTTTAATTATTATTATTATTGTTAGTAACATTCTTAACTTTATTGTTGTTGTATGTAGGTTTGTGAACCAGACTGGGCATGTGATTGAGAGATTTTCTTGGTATTGAGCATGTTTCTGATACTACTGCGTCTTCATTAAAAGTAGCATTAGAGGGTTTGTTTGCTCGTCATGGTTTATCCATCTCTAGACTACGAGGACAGGGGTATGATGGCGCCTCAAACATGAGAGGAGAATTCAATGGACTGCAAAGACGAATTTTGAATGAAAATCCTTATGCCTTTTATATCCATTGTTTTGCTCATCAGTTGCAGTTGGTGGTAGTTGCTGTTGCAAAGTGTAGTTCATCTGTAGTTGATTTTTTTAACTATATCACTTTAATTGTCAATACTGTAGGTGCCTCTTGCAAAAGAAGGGATCAATTACTTCAAGATCATCATGACAGGATTGTGATGAAATTAGAGAGTGGTGATATTTTTACAGGAAGAGGAAAAAATCAAGAAACTAGTCTTGCAAGACCAGGTGATACCCGGTGGGGTTCACATCACACAACTTTGGTTCGCCTCTTTACAATGTGGGACTCAGTATTGAAGGTATTGGAGAATGTGAGTGATGATGCAACTAATCAGACACAAAAAACCACAGCTGCAGGTTTGATAGAGAAAATGGAAAGCTTTGAATTTGCATTTATAATGCATCTAATGCTAAAAGTTTTGGGTTGTACTAATGAGTTATCACGTGCATTGCAAAGGAAAGATCAGAATATCGTTCAAGCAGTTAATTTGATTGTGGTTACAAAGCAAAATTTGCAACATATGAGGGACAATGGATATGATGAACTATTGGAAGAAGTTAAGGGTTTTTGTGTGAAGATGGAAATTCCCGTGCCCAATATGGCTGATAAAATACCAGCAAGAGGTCGTTCAAGGCGTGATGGTCAAATGGTAAAGTATTCGCATCGCTACCATGTTGATATTTTCTTGGTTGTGCTTGACTCTCTTCTTTTTGAGATGAATGAACGATTTAGTGAAGCATCTACTAATTTGTTGAAATGCATTGCTTGTCTTGATCCGAAGGACTCTTTCTCTAAATTTGATCATGACAAACTTCTTGAACTTGTTAGTATTTATTCCATGGATTTCTCACCATTTGACTGTACATTTTTAAGAAGTGAACTCGGCACATTCATTTCTGATGTGAGAAATAGTATAGAATTTTCAGCTTGTCATGATCTTGCAACTTTTGCTATCCTAATGGTTCAAACCGAAAGACATTTGTGCTATCCATTGGTATATCGCCTCATTGAGTTGGCCTTGATCTTACCTGTGGCAACAGCAACAGTTGAAAGGGCATTCTCAGCAATGAAAATCATTAAGACCGAATTGCGCAATAAGATGGCCGATGAATGGATGAATGACAACATGGTTTGCTACATTGAGCGAGAGATTTTTGCTGATATTCATGATGAAAGGATTTTGCAGCGTTTTCAAAACATGAAGACTCGAAAAATTCAACTATCTCAAATTAGTAATTAGTGGTACGTTTTCTAATTGAAAATTTAAAATCATTATGATTGTGAGATATGGATTCATTATAAGATTGTTTCTTTATTTTTTCTATGTAGGTTGTTTTGATGTTTTGTTTTGACTTGAAGACATGAAGTCATGAAGACTCGAAAAATTCAACTATCTCAAATTAGTAATTAGTGGTACGTTTTCTAATTGAAAATTTTAAATCATTATGATTGTGAGATATGGATTCATTATAAGATTGTTTTTTTAATTTTTTCTATGTAGGTTGTTTTGATGTTTTGTTTTGACTTCATGACATGAAGAACGATTCATCAAATAGGTGCTTTGTTACTTAATCTAATATTTATTTTTGTTAAACATTTTATTTTAAAAGTAAAAGATTATGACAATTGATAATTGCTGAATATTTTTTTTTTATCATTTAATCGTGTAACATGAAACTAAAACTGATATCCTGATAAACTAGTTAGGCCCCCCTATTGATCATTCCTGGTTCCGCCACTGCAACTGCTCCTGATATTTCTCATTCTATAGGGCACGCAATTGTTTGTGGGATATTTCCCGTTCTTGTCTTTATATTTTGACTAAAAAATTAATGTTTCTTTCCAAAATTTAATTAGTTACTAGAATACATGAGCTCACTACGTATGTTAGAGTAAAACATGTGTCACATAAATGAACATTTTTCTAAATCAACAAGTTCAATTATGCAAAGTCAATCGGGTTTAATATGTTCTTGCCCCAAGGCATGGTGACAGGTGAGCTCTTCTCAATAATTTTGGAGCCAGCGAATTGAGGAGTGTTGAAGAATAAAGTAAATTAGAAGGGTAAAATTGTAATTTAGAATAGTTAGAAATGAACCGTTGGAATGTCAACGGTAAAATAGAGATAAAGGTATATGTACCCCTGTATGTGTATATGCTTAGAATATATAACAAAAATATCAATAGAGAAAAAAATATCAATATCAAATACAGAAATTCATAATTCTCCTTTCTGTCTTCTCTGTCTCATACTTCCGCTAAAACTTTTATGGTATCAGAGCATTAGATCTGCATAATCCCTATATCTGTTCTTATCAACCGATTTCAATTATTCCATCTCAAAAATTCTGCTCATCATATACCAATAAAAAAAACCTCCTGTTCAAATCAGAGCAAACATTTCATACCAATAGCTGAAACCCAATAGCCCAATAAATTTCATACCAATATCTGATTGATCCACGATCAAACAGAATAATCCAAAAAAAAAAAAGAGGGAAAGAAAGAGGGTTCCCAGAAAATCAAATACCAGAAACAAAAAAACAGGAGAAACCCAGGAAATACCAGAAAATCTGACACATACCAGAAAATCAAATACCAGAAAATCAAAAACCAGAAGAAACCCAGAAAATACTCATGCATGGCGTTCCCCATAAAAAATCAGAACCCTAACCTTAGTGGTGAAGAGAAATGCACCAATTGCAAAATAAAGGGCCACGACTATAACAGATGTTGGTTTCTTCAAACTCATCTCCGGCTGAAATGGTGGAAGGAGAATGAGAGGAGCGATCGGCAGGGCAACCCTAAGGGGGAGAAGAAAGGGTTTCTCGCTACAGGTGCGGCGTGTTTTATCGGATCGAACGAGGGAACGAGATTTGGTGAACCGGGCGATCAGAATAGAGAGATAAAGACCGGTCCAATGAATAATGGTAATGGGTCCGCTAATGGGTTGGGTGATATCAAACCAGGAACCCGAGCAGAGCTGGGCTTGATTTTGGCCCAATTAAGTGAGCTGCTGAACATGCCTTCTCCATCAGGTTTTTCTAAAACTCTTTCAGCTTTGTCTAGACCTGGAATTTTCAAAACACTGTCTATGCCCGAACCCAAACCAGGGAAAATATATAATACCAAACAAAAGAATTGTTATAAGTCCAAACAAAAATAAAATAAAAAATGATAAAATTAGACAAGTAAAATGTACAAATTTTGGTAGTTTAGATCTTGAACATTCTCAAAATAATTTGATTTGGATTTTAGATTCCGGTGCAACCGATCACATGACTGGAAACAAAAATTTATTGTATAATTACCAAAAGGGCAAAGGTCAAGAATATGTATATGTTGCAAATGGTGAAAAAATGGAAATTTGTGGTTATGGCTCAATCAAGTTCTTTTCCAAAGAAATTGAACATGTATTACATGTAAAAAATTGCACCTCTAATTTATTATCTATAGGAAAAATTTCAAAAGAAATAAATTGTGAGATTATATTTTTATCTAAAAATGTATTGTTTCAAGATATGACATCCAAGAGGATGATTGGTGAAGGTTTTTTTCAAAATGGACTTTATATTTTAAATTGCCAAAAATTTAATTTCAATACACAAATACAAGACATGGGAAATTTATGGCATAAAAGAATTGGACATCCCTCCGATAAAATTTTAAAAAGTATTTTTGATTTTCCAAACCTAGATTGTAGTAATTGTGAAATATGTAAATTTGCAAAACATACAAGACTTCCTTTTGTAACCTCAAATTCTAAAAGTAACAAAATATTTGAACTTGTTCATTCCGATGTTTGGGGACCCGCCCCGGTAGACTCTTACAATGGTTTTAAATATTTTGTTACATTTATAGATGATTTTTCACGATTAACATACTTATGTGTTTTAAAAAATAAAAGTGAAGTTTTTTCTCACTTTCAAGAGTTCTCAAATTTAATTGAAAACCTATACAACACAAAAATTAAGATTCTTAGGACCGATAATGGAACGGAGTTTGTAAATAAAAATTTTTCAAATTTTTTGAAACAAAAAGGAATTATACATCAAACTACTTGTGTTTATACCCCACAACAAAACGGAGTTTCCGAAAGAAAAAATCGTCATTTACTTGAAATGACAAGAGCACTTATGTTTCAAAATAATGTTCCAAAAATCTATTGGTCGGATGCCGTTCTCACCGCAACTTATTTAATAAATAGGTTGCCAAGTGTTGTTTTAAAAAATAAAAGTCCACTAGAAATTATTTACCAAAGAAAAATAATTTTTAACCACCTAAGAGTTTTTGGATGTACATGTTTTGTACACCAAAATAAAAGAGTAAATTAGATCATACTTCTATAAAAACTATTTTTCTAGGATATTCATCTCAAAAAAAGGGTTATAAATGCTATGATCCTATAAGTAAAATTTTTTATATTTCTAGAGATGTAACATTTTTTGAAAATAAACCATATTTTAAAAATAAAGATAAGATTGATAATCAAATTAGTACAAATGATTTTGTCATTCCTATGTCTACTAATCAAATTATTGAGCAAAGAATTGTAGGAAATGGAGCCGGAGAGGAAGAAGATGAAAATATTGAAGAGGAAAATATTGAAGAAGAACCTAGGAGAAGGTCAACTCGTCATAAACAACCATCAACAAGGTTGCGAGATTTCGTAACATATAAGGTTCAATATCCTATTGAAAATTTTATTTCATATAAAAATATTTCAAAATCCCACCGTGCATTTCTTAGTTCAATTTCTAAAATAGAAGAACCAAGAAATTTTGAGGAAGCCATTAATCAACCGGTGTGGTATAAGGCTATGGAAGAAGAACTTCAAGCCTTAGAAAAAAATGACACATGGACCATCATACCATTACCTAAAAATAAAAAACCCGTTGGATGCAAATGGGTTTATAAAATAAAATATCAAAGTGATGGATCCATAGAACGGTATAAGGCCCGGCTAGTTGCCAAAGGGTATACCCAAACATATGGTATTGATTACCAAGAGACCTTTGCTCCGGTAGCAAAGATGAATACCATAAGAATTTTGCTTTCAATAGCGGTAAATAATGGGTGGAACTTATGTCAAATGGATGTAAAAAATGAATTTCTTCAAGGAACACTTGAAGAAGAGGTTTATATGACTCTACCACCGGGTCATATTAAAGAAAAAAATACTAACCTTGCTTGTAGGTTAAATAAGTCAATTTATGGACTTAAACAATCGCCAAGGGCATGGTATGGAAAACTCTCTCAATATTTAATTTTTCTCGGTTTTAAAGTAAGCCAATCCGATACATCACTTTTTTCAAAACATGAAAATAATGATTCAACTATTGTCCTTGTTTATGTTGATGACATAATTATTACCGGAAATAATTATGAAAAAATTGACAATGTTAAAAAACACTTAAAAGAAAATTTTGAAATAAAAGATCTTGGTAGACTTAAATATTTTTTAGGAATTGAAATAGCTCATTCTATCAAGGGTTTATTTATTTCACAAAGAAAATATACCATTGACCTTCTAAAAGAAACGGGAAAATTAGGATCCAAACCGGCCTCAACACCAATTGATAGCAATTGTAAGTTGAATTCCGAAGAAGGGGAACCGTTGGAAGATATCAATCAATTCCAACGGCTTGTAGGTAAGCTAATTTATCTAACGGTAACAAGACCGGATATATCATTTGCGGTAAGCCAAATTAGCAAATTCATGCACGCACCAAGAAAACCTCATTTGGATGCAATTGATAGGATTTTAAGATACTTAAAGTAATCACCCGGAAAGGGTGTATTGATGAAAAACAATAAATCTAATGATGTGTGTGGCTATTCCGATGCAGATTGGGCCGGAAGCTTTGATAGAAAATCAACAACCGGCTATTGAACATTTGTAGGCGGAAACTTAGTCACATGGAAAAGCAAGAAGCAAAATGTCGTGGCACGATCAAGTGCGGAAGCGGAATATCGTGCCATGGCATCCACCGCAAGTGAACTCACGTGGATTAAACAATTGCTTGAAGAGTTTAACTTTAAAATTGACAAGCCAATGAAGATGTTTTGTGATAACAATGCGGCAAGGCACATTGCTTCAAATGCCGTATTTCATGAAAGAACAAAACATATTGAAATTGATTATCATTTCATAAGAGAGAAAGTACAAGCAAAGGAGATTGAAACTCCTTATGTGAAGAGTCAAGACCAATTAGCTGATATCTTCACTAAGGGACTAATTCCGAGAATATTTGAAGAAATAACAAGCAAGCTAGGATTAATTGACATTTATAATCCTAGCTTGAGAGGGAGTGTTGAAGAATAAAGTAAATTAGAAGGGTAAAATTGTAATTTAGAATAGTTAGAAATGAACCGTTGGAATGTCAACGGTAAAATAGAGAGAAAGGTATATGTACCCCTGTATGTGTATATGCTTAGAATATATAACAAAAATATCAATAGAGAAAAAAATATCAATATCAAATACAGAAATTCATAATTCTCCTTTCTGTCTTCTCTGTCTCATACTTCCGCTAAAACTTTCAAGGAGAGAGAAGTGTGGAATGTGGGTCCGGGTCCGGGTCCGAAATTGGTTTTCACAAGGAAGCATTACTTCGTACTGTGCTACGTACATACTGTTGATCTATCGGTCTTGTTCAGACCGGTTCTGACGTCACAACAGGCACAAATTGGTAATGTCAAATGGACAACTTAGATGATGCTATTTGGAAGGGACATGCTACTAGAGGAGATTGAGATCCAATGGAATTGGATGAATAGAAGAGATATATCTTAATAAGCAAGGGTCATATATCTTTTGGTTTTGCTGGTTTTTTCTGTTATGCTTAACAGAGTCGTTTTCTACTCTGTTTTTTTTTTTTTTGCTTGCTCGCTACACCAAGGGGTTTAATCTTTAAACCTCTAAACAATGTAACGAAGTGCGGTTAATCTAATAGGAGTATGACTCCTGTTCTTACTCAAAAAAAAGAAAAGAATGCTACTGTATTTCCATTACTGTATTGTACAATATATGTATGTGTACAGGTAGTATGTAATGCAGATAGTACCTGAAACTTTTAGTCACATGTTATATTTCTCGTTGTGTGCAAAGATTTTGGATGTGCTAAAACAATAAAGAAAAAATATTAAAGTGTTGCCTTACAAAATATACAAGCCATGACCAGAAAAGTGACAAGCACAAACTTATTAAACATTCATACATTAATTATTATGTGGACACGGACTAAAATTAACACAGTACTAAAAAGTTGAACTAACTGACTTACAAAACATGCACTTATAATATCAAAGTGCAACAACAGATCACATTGGATCTTAATTAATTTCCAATGGAAAAATAAAAAGACCGTTCCAGACTCCATTATATATTATAACATCCTAATTATAAGCTAATATATAACACGTTATGTATCATCTACTACATTGTATTATAAACTGCCTTGAGTCTAGAGGCATTCACAGCATTCTGTGCCATGTCAGCCAAATCAAAATGACTCAAGAGCAGCTTGACCTAACTATAAGCTATTATAAAACACGTTGTGCCATGTCAGCCAAATCAAATGACTCAAGAGCCAAGAGCAGCTTCACCACTTGGCACCTCACTGATCGGAGTCAGGTCCTTTTTGTAATGAGCCCGCTTGTGACCGCCTAGCTGCTGCCCCGTAGGATAACTCTTATTGCATATCTCACACACGTGGGACCCGTTTTCGCTTTTCACCTTCCTCCTCTTGGGACTCTTCTGCTCTTCACCAATCTTTAGTACTTCAGTTGATTCCTGAATTGCTTCATTCTTCCTCTCATTTTTGTGACTGGAGCGATGTTCAACTAAAGCCTGGTCTGAGGGGAAGCTCCTGTTGCAATTTTCACTGGCATGCTTCTTCTCATCCAATGGATCGGATTCCATGCTCCTTCTTTTCTTGTTCTGATACGAGCCATTTGATTTTGAGCGTGACATTTCCATCAAAATAAAAGCGGCTGCGACTGCCTCCTGGCTGTTCATGTCTATCACTGGTTTCCGGATGCGTTTTCTAGTTGCGCCCCAGCTATTACAGAGAAGGCGATCAGTATAGGATTCGAATTCGAACCTCCATTTTGATACCGAGGGCCTTTTGGGAGTACCCTTCAAGCCTCTGTTCCGATGGATTCTCATGTGGCCATACATCGCTTTCTTCGTTTCAAATTCCTTGCCACATTCGAGACACTTAGATTTCGAATCAGAATTCAGTGCATCTCTGCATGAGGTAGAAGGAGACTCCCTATGGAGGCGAGAAACTGGAGGAAACGATGGTGGAGATTGATCTTGGTCCGATATGTAGAAGTGAGGTGGGAGGGAAAACTCCTCTGGTTTAGCAAACGATGGTGGATTTCTAGAAGCATAAAAGTACTTCATTTGTCAAAGATTGCACGGGTTCCTGCTCAAGAACGGATAATTGAATTTAGATTAAGTGAAAGTAAATTATAATTGTCTTTTTCTTAATCTTAAAGAAAAAGAGGAGAGAACTTCTAAACTTAAAAAATGAGATGGAAGCAATAAAAATAGCTTTTAAAATTAGATTAATATTTTTAATACTCTAAAATTGAAAATCAATTCAACAATGCAGTTTCTACTTTAAAAAAACCACTCTATAATCATCAAACAATGTTAAAAATATGAGTGAGCCTATGGTGCTATGCATAGCAAGGATGGCTAGTGTACTACGGCTCAATATAGTACTTTTTAAAATTCTAACGGTCGATCCAACCGTTCAATGTGATAATCATATGAATATGTACTTGCAAACTAAATTTTATATTTTTTCGAATTTTTTTACTATTTTTTTAGATAGGTAGAAAAATCAGTGTTTTCTGAAAATTCTGGACCATCAAAATTCTACCTATCTAACAAAATAGTAAAAAAATTCGAAAAAATATAAAATTTAGTTTGCAAGTACATATTCATATGGTTATCACATTGAACGGTTGGATCGACCGTTAGGATTTTAAAAAGTACCATATTGAGCCGTAGTACACTAGCCATCCTTGCTATGCATAGCACCATAGCCTCACTCTAAAAATATTGTAATCAACTTTTCTTTCAGGTCTTTAAGTATGATAAAAAAAGATGAAAAACAAAAGTCCCGAGTGGTTCAAGACGCCAGACTCAAGTTCTGATCATCGTGAGAGGGCGTCACTTAATCTCACTTCAGATAGTTGAGATTCTTTTTTTTTTTTTTGAAAGAAAGATGGAGGTTAAGCTTATAAATTTCATACTTTGTTATTACAATAAAAAATTTCTCCCATCCGGGTTTTGAGCTCATTACCTCTCACATATGAGACTAGACATTTTTATATTTTTGTATAAAAAAGAAGACGAAAAACAAAAAAAATATCCACTGGCAACACATATTCACCAAAAGAAATTAATCAAGAAAATTCTAAACAAAGATGGCTAGCAAGAAATACCTCAGGAAACTTGAAAGAAGTAGAAGAAGAGATTATTTCTTCGTCGGTAGTAACCTACAATGAACCTCAGTCTATTCTTCGGAAGGACTAAAGAGGGAGATTTAGAAAGGTGTATCAACAATGAAATACGATATTAATTACAAAATATTAGTTTGTTATTTATAACAGAGAGAGCATGGGAGAGAGAAGAGGGTGATTTGAGTCCTTTAATAACGGAAATAAATCTGCTGTGATTCTAATAGAATAACAGGGTTCTGTTATTCCGATCCCAACCATTCAACTTCATTGAGATTCGTGTATGAAAAAGTTTTTTCATTGAGATTCGCGCCTGGACAACTTTGAATGGTTGAGATCGGAATAACAGGACCCTGTTATTCCACCTGTTATTTCATTGGAATCAGAGCAGATTTATTTCCATAATGGAAATAAAAGAGGAGCCTCAGTCTATTCTTTGCCAGAACCACACACGATCAAAGCATGTAATCTCAACCGTTAAACGTGGGTCCTACATTTTCCTCTTTTAGTATTTCTATTTATATCTGGTTTGATTTCTTTTAACATCTAATAATACAAGACAACGCAATATCTATTTATATAAACTTGACACTATTAAAAATTCCGTTCCTGAGTATTATCTTAATAAATTATCTCACAATTATCATTTTCTTTTTAATATTTAAAATAGTTGTAGCTAATATTTGATAGGGTTTAGGATTTAGAGTTTATGGAAATATTTGATATGGCAAATTGCACAAAGCACCTAGATTATGTTATTTTAAAAGAAAAATGATAATGCATGATTTTTTGAAGGTGCTTCTTCTAATTATTGAGAAGAATTATTTTTTACTCTAATTTAATTTCCATCTGATGCAAAATTAGTTGTATAAACCGAAAAGGGATTTTCATATGCACCGACTTTCACTTACATTGATGGTTATTAATTAATTAATTAATTAAAAAGATAAGGGCACGAGTATTAGCATAAACTAGTACTTCGAATCCACCGAAATTTTTATCTGTAACATAATAGAAATCAAAATTCAAAACCTACATCAATTTCTAATTCTGAAAACTACCAGTTGAATAATTAGGCTCGTTAATTATCCCAGCAGCTTTTTAAATATTAATATTTTTCTACAAAATGACTCGTTAAATTATCCAGCGGACCTGATGTTATACACAAAAATTCCGGTTGAATCCAACTACTCATGTGATATGTCTCGTTTTATAGGGTATGTAATTGTTTGTGGGCTATTTAAGTTCTTATCTAATGTTTCTTTCCAAAATTAGTTAGTTCAATACATGATATCACTACATATGTTAGAGTAAAATATATTTGTCACATGAATTCCACTAAAGTGAGAAAAATGGTACGGTGGAGCTGGCTCCGTCAAGAACAGCATGGTTACGATACAACACGCGTGTCAGTTACGTGTCATAGCTCGCGTGTCCCGTGCCATTACTATTTTTTAAAAAATTAGCACGGCACAACATGCGAAAGATCTGGTCACAGTACTGTACGGCACGTGGTCACACGAATCACGTGTAATTAGGACTATTAGATATCTTGATCAAATAGTGCCTTAATTATGAAAAAAATAGTTAAACGTGACAAACGTGACCAGTCATATTTGGAGACGGCGTGACTCGTGTGCCGTAACCAACTCTCGACATTTTGATCACAGTACAGCACGGCATACGAAAAATTAACTTAGTCACGACCAAAGACCAAAATTACAGTATATTAGTCACGACACGGCACGTTTTTCGTACAAGTTTTTACCACTCTAATTGTCACAAGGCATGATAACAGTAGGGTATGTTCTAAAACAATAAGAAAACACTCAATTGTTTGGTGCCATGAAGAATGACAAACACAAACTTATTATACATCCATACATGCATCAATAAATTATGTGGACCCGGATTAAGATTAACACAGTATTATTATTTATTAATAAACAAATAAAAACTACGGACCAAAAAAGTTTAACTAACTGAACTTACAAAGCATACACTTATAAATTATAATATATAGCAAAGTGCAAACTCTTTCAAAAAAAAAAAAAAAAATTACAGAACACTACAGACTCCATTGGAATAAAATCATTCATAACAGCATTCTGTGCCATGTCAGCCAAATCAAAATGACTCAAGAGTCGAGAGCAGCTTGACCATTTATTGGCACCTCACTGATGGTACTCAGGTCCTTTTTGTAATGAGCCCGCTTGTGCCCGCCTAGCTGTTGCCCCGTAGGATAATTCTTATTGCAAACCTCACACACGTGGGACCCGCTTTCGCTTTTCACCTTCCTCTTCCTCTTCCGACTCTTCTGCACTTCACCAATCTTTAGTACTTCATTCTTCCTCTCCTTTTTGTGACTGGAGCGATGCTCGACTAAAGCCTGATCCGAAGGGAAACTCCTGTTGCAGTTTTCACAGGCATGCTTCTTCTCATCCAATGGATCGGATTCCATGGTCCTTCTTTTCTTGTTCTGAGACGAGTCATTTGATTTTGAGCGTGACATTTCCATCAAAATAAAAGCGGCCGCGACTGCCTCCGGGCTGTTCATGTCTATCACTGGTTTCCGGACGCATTTTCTAGTTGCGGCCCAGCTATTAGGGAAAAGGTGATCAGTATTGGATTCAACATCACCTGGCCTTTTGGGAGTACCCTTCAAGCCTCTGTTCTGATGAATTCTCATGTTGCCAAACTTGGTTAATCCATTTGTTAAAGATTGCACGGGTTCCTGCTCGAGAACGGAGAATTGAATTTAGAATAAGTGAATACAAATTATATGTAGTTGCCTTTTATCAAAAATAACGAA
Organism: Carex myosuroides; assembly: GCA_028015225.1. Classification (NCBI taxonomy): domain Eukaryota; kingdom Viridiplantae; phylum Streptophyta; class Magnoliopsida; order Poales; family Cyperaceae; genus Carex; species Carex myosuroides. Next base: position 3,946,549 of record CM051474.1, on the reverse strand, counting down.
GAACTCCTTAATTAAACTTTAAAAAAAAAAAAGGACGTACGGAAACAACAAAAATTAGCTTTTAAAATTAGATTAATATTTTTTAAAATCTAAAATTGAAATTCAATTTAACAATACAGTTTCTACTTTAAAATAATACAATATTAACGAAGAACTCCTTAATTAAACTTTTAAAAAAAAAAAGAGACGTACGGAAACAACAAAAATTAGCTTTTAAAATTAGATTAATATTTTTTAAAATCTAAAATTGAAATTCAATTTAACAATACAGTTTCTACTTTAAAATAATACAATATTAACGAAGAACTCCTTAATTAAACTTTTAAAAAAAAAAAGAGACGTACGGAAACAACAAAAATTAGCTTTTAAAATTAGATTAATATTTTTTAAAATCTAAAATTGAAATTCAATTTAACAATACAGTTTCTACTTTAAAATAATACAATATTAACGAAGAACTCCTTAATTAAACTTTTAAAAAAAAAAAGAGACGTACGGAAACAACAAAAATTAGCTTTTAAAATTAGATTAATATTTTTTAAAATCTAAAATTGAAATTCAATTTAACAATACAGTTTCTACTTTAAAATAATACAATATTAACGAAGAACTCCTTAATTAAACTTTTAAAAAAAAAAAGAGACGTACGGAAACAACAAAAATTAGCTTTTAAAATTAGATTAATATTTTTTAAAATCTAAAATTGAAATTCAATTTAACAATACAGTTTCTACTTTAAAATAATACAATATTAACGAAGAACTCCTTAATTAAACTTTTAAAAAAAAAAAGAGACGTACGGAAACAACAAAAATTAGCTTTTAAAATTAGATTAATATTTTTTAAAATCTAAAATTGAAATTCAATTTAACAATACAGTTTCTACTTTAAAATAATACAATATTAACGAAGAACTCCTTAATTAAACTTTTAAAAAAAAAAAGAGACGTACGGAAACAACAAAAATTAGCTTTTAAAATTAGATTAATATTTTTTAAAATCTAAAATTGAAATTCAATTTAACAATACAGTTTCTACTTTAAAATAATACAATATAATCATTAAATTAAACAATGTTAAAAATCTTTTATGGAAGAACCGAAGAACATCTTTTGTTTGAGTTATGATCCTCGTGAGAGGGCATGGATTCAACTCTCACTTCTGACAATTTTATATTATTCTTTTTTTTTTTTGAAAGAAAGATGAAGGTTAAGTCTTCAAATTTCATACGTTGTTATTAATAACAAAGATTTTCTCCATCTGAATTTCAAACTCATTACCCCATATCAGAGACCAGACATTTTGATAATATTCTTATATGAAAATGAAGATGAAAAAACAAAAAATATCCACCAGCGACACAAAATTCACAAAAAAAATTAATCAAGAAAATTCTGAACAAAGATAGCTAGCAAGAAATACCTCCGAGAATTTGAATGAAATAGAAGAAGATTAAAGAAGTTAGAGAAGAGATTGTTTCTTCATTTTCGATAGTAGCTTAAATGGAGCCTCAGACCCTCAGTCTATTCTCCGGAAGGGGACCCTGTTATTAAAAACAGAGAGAGCAGCCTAGGGGAGAGAGAGACAAGGAGACCTCAGTCTATTTTAGTCCGCTCAAAAAACGAAGTAGGTCCGATGCCTATTTTTAGGTTCAACGAGCATGATGACCGTCCGATTTAATTTAAAATTTGTGCGCACGAATTTTAAAGCATTTATCACGAATCTTAAAGAAAATTGACGGTGATTAATCCCATCGAACCAGAGTACTCTCAAGTGGTCCGCTCAACCTATTATAAAAACCACGATCGAAGCAGATATAATCACAACTGACGTGGGTGCTTAGTATAGATTTTTAAAATCGATTGTGCGGTGAAAATAATCTTGCTACTAATAAATTAATTAATTATTGCAGAATTTATTTGTCGACAATGGGTCACATTTTCCTCTTTTAATTTGATTTCTTTTTGTATCTCGTTTGATTTCCTCACATCTAAATTTGACAATGCAATAACTATTTATAATAACCTGGACACTATTAAAAAAGTATCTCACATTTATCGTTTTTTTTTAGTATTTTAATTTAAATTAGTTGTAGCAATTAGGGTGCGGATCCGTTTATATATATTGACTTTTAATTTAGGGATAATTTCTTTATTTATCCTGAAAAATAAATATAATTTCTTTTTTGTCTCTAAAGATTTAAATTTATCTTATTCACCTTTCAACTCTTACAATATTGTTTTATTTATATCTCATATAATTAATTTCAATTTAATTACAATATAATTATTAAAAATCTTAATTTATGCTTGGTTAAGAATTATAAATGAAGATACAGAATTAGGAGTTCATGTTGAATTACACACTTGATGCTAAAATTTCCTTTACTAATGATGGGTGCATGTCAAATTGTCAGTTAAGAAAATGTGAAGCGTCAAGGATAATTTTGACTTTATAATTGTTAATCGGAGATAAACTAAGGGTTTTTTTAATAATTAACTAGAGTTAACATAAGATCAATCATATGAGAAATAAATAAGAACATGTTGTAAGAGTTAAGAGAGATAAAAATAAATAAGAAATTGTATAAATTATCAAGGATACATAAAAAAATATTAATTTAATTTATCATTCTTCAGATCATATATGGATTTTAATTCGTTGGAGTTGGATTCGATTTGTTTGACTTCGGATTATCCTTGACAAACTTAAATCTGCTGAAATTCGAGATTCATGAACAGTACCCCTGAAATCTCGAATCCAGCCGTTCAATTTTTCTGTACACGCATCTCGAAATAGCTGATTTTTCTGTGCACACATCTCAAAATAATTTGACGGCTGGATTCCGAATTTCAGAAATTTCAGGGTTACTGTTCACGATCTTGAATTTCAGCAGATTTGGATCCATGAGTTTGATTCAGATTCTAACCGGATCGAGTTTGGTTCATTTCTCATATTTCGGAATTTTCGGATACGGATCGGATCAAGCTTCGGGTTGTATGCTTTAGAGCCTTTCAGAGTGTTCGGGTTCAAGTCAGGTCGGGATTTGGGTCCTCATGCATTTGCTTCATCTTAATTTAGATTCGGGCTGAAATTTTTTGGATCATTTGCATTCGGATTGTCTCGAGTTTCATATAGGGGTTAAAACGGATCGGATATGGATTTTGTCTCGAGTTTCATATAGAAATTCATGTTCAAGCACTGCACAGCCGTTTGTTTTTAAGCTCAAGGGAACTATTCATTAAGGGTGCGTTTGGATGAATCAAGAAATAGCTCGGAATAGCAGCTGTTCCTGGAGTTAGGAATAGCAGCTGTTCCTGGGTTAGCGCTATTCCTGTGTCATCCAAACGCACCCTAATTGATATAGAAAATTGCACGAAGCACCTGGATTATGTCACTTTAAAAGAAAATGGATAATACATGATTTTTTTGAAAGGCGCTTCTTCTAATTATTAAGAAGAATTATTTATGACTCTAATTTAATTTCCACGTGATGCAAAAATTGTTATATAAACCGAAAAGGAATTTTCATATGCATGCACCGACTTTAACTTATATGGATGGTTATTAATGTTAGAAATATAAATGTGGATGTTCAACTATTTTGTAACTCTTAATATTAATCACCACATTCCCAACTATTATTAGAATTTATTTTCCCACTACTATTGTAATTAATTTTATATGATTTTTCATTTACAATTTGTAGTCCAGGCTTTATAATCTTGTATTGTATATTTGAGAAATATATGAATAAAAAAGTTGGCATCTTTTATATGTTCTCTCTGTCTTTATTTCATAACACGTTATTGTTATGAAATAAAGACAAAGAATAATAAACAAGAGAGAACATATAAAAGATGTTTCAATAATTTAATTTTCTCGAAAGAAATTTCAAAAGATATTAAGAAGGTTTTTCTGAAGAAGATTTCAACAATTATTATTTTAGTAAACTTTTAAAATAGATACAAAATTATTATTTTTGAATGGTCCATAATTTTTTGAAAAACGATGATTTTGTACCTATATTAAAAGGGAGCAATTTGGGTCCGACACTCATCGGACTCAAATTTGAGTCTAATGGTTCCCAGTCCGCCTGAACCGTTTTAAGATCCTTCAAAATTATATCTGTATGAATATTAAAGTGGACGTGCATGAATATTGAAGTGTTACGCACTTATCTTAAAGTGGATCGAACGGAATGGAAACCCATCGGACTCAAATGGACGTCATACCCAAATTGTTCCCATCTAAAAAATAATAAAAGATTTTCAAAAATATATATACAATTTGGTCTCCAAGCACATTTTAATATGGAAATCATATTGTACAGTTCAAACGAAAATAAAGATATAAGACATAATTGAAACAAAAAATTAATGGAACATTTGAGTCGTCCTCTTATTCAAATTTTTTTTATGATTCACACTTCATTTTATCCATAATTTTATACGTATTGCATTGGCGTATTTAGTAATATTTTAGGTGCTATGTGTATATTTCTTAAAAAGATTATATAGGACCTCATAATTATGTGAGAATTGATCCAATTTACTCCCATTATTACAATTTATGTTATTTTTATGTGATCGTTATATTAACATCACATATGCAATGGTTGTTGAATTTCATTCAAAAAATTTATGGCTCCGCTCATGTCGAGGCAATATTGACATGGCGAAAAAATATTCGCAAAACAAAATACATCAACATTCTCTTCTTATTAACTATATACAACAATATTATCATAATAAGAGCGGTCACCAATCCGACGAGCACATGGATTCCTGAATCCTGATTCATCGGTCGAATTGCTAGGCAAATAGTCGGTCAACGGACCCCTAATTAATATTATTAACATAAGATATAAATATTAAATAAAAATATTATAAGAGTTAGACTAGGTACTATGCTCAGTGTGGTCCGTACTATAAATTAATATTTTTATTTTTATAATTTAAGCCGTCGATCTGAACTGTTTAATATGATTTTCATATAAAAAATTATTTGTTGATCATATTTTATATTTTTTAGAATTCTCTTACTATTTTTTTAAATAGATAAAAAATTTACTTGATCTAAAATTCTAGGTGATTTTCTACACATCTAAAAAATATTTACAAAATTTAAAAAAAATATAAAATTTAGTCTATTAGAACATTTGATCATGTTGACTGTTTGAACTATAAAAATAAATAAAGACATTTATTCATAATACGGATTAGGGCTGCAAACGAACCAAACCGAATCGAACTTACCCCCAGTTTGAGTTTGGTTTGAATTAATTTCGAACTAGGTTTGGTTTGAATTAATTTCGAACGAACTCAATTTCGAATCGAACTCAATTTCGAATCGAATTTTTTACGAACTCAATTTCGAACTTCTTCGAACTTTGTTAATTACGATTTACGAATATCCAAAATTTTCCAAATAGCCAACAAAGTTTTCAAATATCCAAAGTATCAAAGTACAACAGAGGGAAAGTCGCAGCCAACAGCGGTTGATCTTTCACTTGGTCCGACCTTATTTCTAAGGTATCGCAACCTCTAGAGTTTGGTATCGCAATTCGCAGCCAAGAGAGAGAAACTCTAGGGTTTGGCTTGGTATCCCAAGTTTGAAACCAACAAAGAGAAAGTCGGCTAGGGACTTGGCTACAGCGATTATGGCTAGTTTTGTTTAATATTTCTATTTGAGTTTTGCTGTTGAATTTTTCTATTTGGGTTTGTAGTTGGACTGGGTTTTTTGTTTTAAGAAATAATTTTCAAAAGTGAGAATTGAGGGCAGCCTTATATTTTCATCAGCGAACATAAGTTATCAGCGGAAATTAACGGTTCACATTTGAGTTACTTTCGAACTAAATTTGGTTTGCGAACCTATTTCGAACGAACTAGGTCCAGTTTGAGTTTGGTTTGAATTAATTTCGAACTAAGTTTGGATTGAATTAATTTCGAACGAACTCAATTTCGAATCGAACTTTTTTCGAACTTTTTCGAATCAAACTCGAATCGAATTACGAACTACGAATTTTTTGTGCAGCCCTAATACGGATAAAAAAATTGGAGGTATGGAAGTATGAAACCCTAATATATTTTTCAAATGTTTAATTTAAAATATCTAGTTGTAAATTGCGCCGATATTTTTATTAAAACCCCCAAAAAAAAACAAATTATCAAATCTGCTCCCACTCGAAAGTTATAATTATTTCTACCCTAACCGCCCGTGGGCTGGGCGGTCCACTTTTTCCACCTGACCGCCCAGCAGCCGGGCGGTCCACTGTGCACAGCTGACCGCCCAGCCACTGGGCGGTCCAATTTCCATAGCTGACCGCCCAGCAGCTGGGCGGTCCGCTAGTGTTTTTTTTTTTTTTTTTTTTTTTTTTTTTTTTTTTTTTTTTTTTTTTTTTTTTTTAAAGATTAGATTAGAGACAATATGAATATAAAGATGCTGAATTCTTAACGCTAAAAGTTCGAATTTTTTTTGTAAATATTAGTTAGATTACTTCTGTGAAGCATATTTATACTAAAATACGCTAAATTACTTGGAATTATGTTAAATTACGTTGAGTTACACTATATTAAGTTAAATTACACTAAATCACATTACATTACGCTAAAATATGGTAAATTACATATGAATAGGGACGATATCTTCACTGAAAAGGCGAAAAACGACGACGAAATGAAAACGGTCATAAAACGGCGCTCGAGTGTCCGATTTCAGCAAATGAGCACTTTTCGGAAAGCTTGAGAAAATGCGCATGCGTCCGTGCAAGCTATGCCGGATTCCAAAATTCAGAATCACCAAAAAACAAAGGGAAAAGCCTCAAAACTTGAGTTGAAGTTTCCGATTAAGATTTTCATTTCTATTATTCAATCCAAGTAGTTCAGTAAATTAGTTACATAATGAACTTGTAGAATTACTATTTTCGGAATTTTTTTACTATTTTTTATGATTCATGAAAGATGGCACAGAATCGGTCTACTTTAGCGTAATTTTGCGTATTTTAGTGTAATTTACCATATTTCAGCATAATTAGCGAAGTTATTGTTATTTAGCGTAATTTAGTGTAATTCAACGTAATTTAACATAATTCCAAGTAATTTAGCGTATTTTAGCGTATTGAGTAATTTAGCGTATTTTAGCGTATTGCGTAATTTAGCGTATTGAGTAATTTAGCGTATTTTAGCGTATTGCGTAATTTAGCGTATTGAGTAATTTAGCGTATTTAGCGTATTCAGTAATTTAGCGTATTGAGTAATTTAGCGTATTTTAGCGTATTGCGTAATTTAGCGTATTGAGTAATTTAGCGTATTTTAGCGTATTGAGTAATTTAGCGTATTGAGTAATTTAGCGTAATTTAGCGTATTGAGTAATTTAGCGTATTGAGTAATTTAGCGTATTTTAGCGTATTCAGTAATTTAGCGTATTGAGTAGCGTATTTAGTAGTTTAGCGTATTGAGTAATTTAGCGTATTTTAGCGTATTGAGTAGTTTAGCGTATTGAGTAATTTAGCGTATTTTAGCGTATTGAGTAGTTTAGCGTATTGAGTAATTTAGCGTATTTTAGCGTATTGAGTAATTTAGCGTATTTTAGCGTATTGCGTAATTTAGCGTATTTTAGCGTATTGAGTAATTTAGCGTATTTTAGCGTATTGAGTAATTTAGCGTATTGAGTAATTTAGCGTATTTTAGCATATTGAGTAATTTAGCGTATTGAGTAATTTAGCGTATTTTAGCGTATTGCGTAATTTAGCGTATTTTAGCATATTTTAGCGTATTTTAGTGTCCGATTTCATTTCGTCGTCGTTTTTTCGCCTTTTCAGTGAAGATATCGTCCCTATTCATATGTAATTTACCGTATTTTAGCGTAATGTAATGTGATTTAGTGTAATTTAACTTAATATAGTGTAACTCAACGTAATTTAACATAATTCCAAGTAATTTAGCGTATTTTAGTATAAATATGCTTCACAGAAGTAATCTAACTAATATTTACAAAAAAAATTCGAACTTTTAGCGTTAAGAATTCAGCATCTTTATATTCATATTGTCTCTAATCTAATCTTTAAAAAAAAAAAAAAAAAAAAAAAAAAAAAAAAACACTAGCGGACCGCCCAGCTGCTGGGCGGTCAGCTATGGAAATTGGACCGCCCAGTGGCTGGGCGGTCAGCTGTGCACAGTGGACCGCCCGGCTGCTGGGCGGTCAGGTGGAAAAAGTGGACCGCCCAGCCCACGGGCGGTTAGGGTAGAAATAATTATAACTTTCGAGTGGGAGCAGATTTGATAATTTGTTTTTTTTTTGGGGTTTTAATAAAAATATCGGTAAATTGCGGTGGAGCAAACTAGAATGGGATACAGCTTCCATTGCTTTTTTGGCTCTTCAGAATTTCGAATTTAATTCAAATCTTTTAAATTAGCTATGATTTTCTTGTTAATATGATGTCTATTTAAGTAATTTCCCATAACAAGGAGGATATGTAGTGGGGAGAAAACTAACTAGTAGGTGCATCAGGTCAACCGAATTAAAAAATTATTTTTGATTTATCCAGAAGGTTTTCAAATGAACCGGTCGGTTTTTCATTAATTTATTCCGGGTCTTACTTATCCGATATATTTTAGCTAATATGAATCGAGTTGGATCCGGTTTTCTCGGTCCGGTTTTATATGGGTTTAAGTAAATTCATTTCACATAATATAAGCGTTTTGGCGCATTCCCCTCTTATTTGACGCGCCTATCTAGGTCGCTGCTTCTCTTTCTCTCTTCCTCTCCGATCCGCTTCTAGTACAAAAAAGAGGAAGAGAATCTGAAAGGAATCTCAAGTATCGAAAGGAGAGAGAGAAAAGTCTGATCCGCTTGATATTTTCTCCTCAATGGCGGAGTCAAACATGTCGTCATACGTCAAGCTGACGAAGGATCAGGACGCGCCGGCCGAGGAGATCCGCCCCGGCGAACTCAACCAGCCCATGCGTGTCCCTGAGGTATTGATCCGAACTAATTCTCAATTTTTACATAAAAATGAGAGCATTCTCAGTGCATTGGTTCGATTTGTTCAAGTCATTTTGTTTAATTCGGGAGATCTGTGTGTGGGCAACTGTTTTCGTGAGTGATTGTATTAATTTCATTTCCTGTACTTTCTATGTGCTGAGTCAGACGTGCTAGAGTAATGTGTGTGCATTTTTCACTATAATCTCTAATTTGTGATATTTACTTGGAATTGGGAAATTTGACTGGAACTAGAGTATTAGTGGTAATTAGATGGAGTTCTTCAATGTTATGCCTAATATTTAAGTTTTTTAACCTGATATACTTGTATCTGACATTAACTGCCAAACTCAGATCAAGTAAGCATTGCATATGAACTTGTCTCCTTTCTTAATTATGTTTCTTACATCATGCAAATTAATCGGTGCACCTCAATTTTTCATATGTAAATAAGAACAGTAATATTACACAGCTTTCATGTGCTCCTGATAGCTGAGGGAAGTACTGTGTAAGTGTCATTGTTAAATGGATCACTGAAATATACCTTAATTGTGTAGCATAATAAGGCACTTCTGTGTATGAGATGAAAAAAAATACATTACAACTAAAATGGCTAGTTGGACAGAAAGGTTTATTGAATAGAAAAGAAACCCTGTAGTTTCATGTTATTTTTTTTTTTTACGGGATTGGAAATGCCTATTACAACATCTTATTTGGAATAAATTTTGGTAAATTTTGAGATCTTTTTGGTTTCAGTTGGAGGTGAGGAAATGTGCAGAGTGTGGCCAGGTGCTTCCTGATAGCTACGAGCCCCCATCAGATGAGCCCTGGACCACCGGTATCTTTAATTGTGCTGAGGATCCTGAAAGCTGTAAGTTTATCTGCTATTCAGTAAAACAAATTTATCCTTTTAATTGTTTTAGAGGTATCCTGCTTAAGGTTGTGTTGAAAAATTGAAATCATGAATTTACAAAATTCGGAAAGTCTGTTTCCTCTTTATTAGAAAATTGTGACCAGCCTGGCAGCAATTTCCTTTACCAGCCTGCATGTAGGTAGAGTACAATGCTTACTATTTTGCTGCCCCTTTATACAGAGCTTGCCTCATGTGTCTCTGTATGCGTGGGCCTTTTTCTTTTTTGGCTTCATTCTTGGGGCAGTTGGGAGGAGGGGGATAGGAAACTGCTACTAGGGAAAGGGGGAGGGAAGGCAGGGAAATCAGGAGTCTTGTTTACCCTGTTACATACCAAATTAGGGGGTGGATGAAACTTGGAAAACAAATAGAAGAATTTGCCCCCATTTTCCTCCATCAGACCCTCAAATTTAAATTTGGAAGCAAGGTTAAGATATTGATTCTGTCGCTTTGCAAGCTGATTTTGATCTAAACTGAAGTATAAAAAATTGTTACAGATCCCAAAAAGCTGGTTATTTTTCAGAAAGTTCCATTTATTGTGGGATATTTAAACATCCTCACATTGCTTGTTTCAAAAGAGATTTTCAGAGACCACATTTCTTGCTCTATAATTAGCTCCACACATCCATTGTAATTTCTATTAGTTCGGCTTGGCAGGCTGGACTGGACTGTTTTGCCCCTGTGTCCTTTTTGGGCGCAACATTGAGGCACTTAATGAGGATGTCCACTGGAAACAGCCGTGCTTGTGCCATGCAATATGCGTTGAGGGTGGGATTGCTTTGGCTGTTGCGACGGCTGCTTTTCATGGCATCGATCCAAGAACTTCTTTCTTGATTGGAGAAGGTTTGCTTTTCGGGTGGTGGATGTGTGGCATCTACACTGGCCTCCATCGTCAGTCTCTCCAGAAGAAATACCACCTCAAGGTTGGTGCAACTGTAAATGTTCACCACTATTAATAAGTTTTTAAAGTGAGTCTTACATGAGTGTGGCAGTGATTATGGATAATAGGGATATTGTTGGAAACAGAAAACTGTGGATTCAATTATTAAAAAATGGATAAATATGTGAATACTTTCTTTTAATATATTTTTTTCATTCTTTCAGTTTCTTTTTCTATAGCATATTGATTTTGAGCTTAACTTTGCAACCTTGTATCTGGTGATGCTATCCTCTTATGACATCTCTTCCGTTTTTGTTGACCAAATTATTAGTTTGAGATTATGCTATATTAGTACTTCACAATAATGAGTTAATACTAGGTTTCCTATAACATCTTTAAAAGTAGATTAAACAAGTTGATTACAAGTACTAAAACTAAAATGTGAAGTTGCATGCAGTCTTCTTTTGACTGAACAGTTGAAAAAACTCATGCAGTATTTGCAACAGGTGTTCCATCTCTTTTGTTATTATTTGTCCTCATTTCCCTTGTAAACTAACCACCTTATTTTATTTGTAGAATTCACCATGTGACCCTTGTGCAGTGCACTGTTGCATGCACTGGTGCGCCATATGCCAGGAGCACAGAGAAATGAAAAGTCGTCTCTCCGACAACACCATTATGCCAATGACTGTTATCAACCCACCAGCTGTCCAAGAAATGAACGCAAACGAGAACAAAGAGTCCACAACTAACGAAAGAAATGGTGATCATAACCATGACAATGACTTGGAAATTGAACCTCTATAGGGGAATGAATCCTATATAATTTTTATTCAAAGGTTAGTTCTTAATTTTTTTTGGTATGGTATGTCTTCTGAAAAGAGGATGAAATGTCTTTCGAAAGGATGGTTGCACAACTTGCACTGCATTATAATTAAATTGCTGACTTGAGCAATTCCTTTTGGAATGATATTTACCCCAGTTATTAGCTGGTTCTTGATTGATGTTATCATTTTACTTCAATCTTGGCTGCCAATAGGAGAAGATACAATATCCATGCCAAAAATAAATAATAGTTAGTTGGTCAATATTAGTCTACTTGCTTACTTCCAAAGCACATTATTTAAAAAACAGTAGAGATAAATTGGTCCGGTTATTTCAATTCAGATCATATTTGGCATTTGATTGGGGTAGCTTTATGTATTAATAAGTCTACAAATGATGCTCAGACTAATTTATGGGGGGACCTATAAATACCACATTTCTTAGTAAAGATTAACTTTAACCAACTAAAAGGTTAGGAATCAATCACTAGTCACTACAGTTAATGATAGTGCAGGTTTACATCTTTCTTTGTTCATTGATTATTACTGCAGCTGGCAGCTGCTTGATTAATCTTGTGCTCTGATGCTGATGCAGGGTTAAAATTGATTCAAGCAAAGGCCAGTTGAAATAATTGTTTGTTATTCGATAGAAAGGTAGTTTGTTCTCTGAAAAATTGATATGAATATATATTCATACTACATATTGAGAGTTGTAAATTGAGAAAGCCTGTGATTTGGCCAAGTTAGTTGACGTTGGTTTCATACTTTTTGTTATCTCAAGGAAACTTAAACATAGTTACTCCTTTTTATTTCGTATCACTTTGTGGTTAGTGTTTTTTGTAAGAGATTTAGCTAGATTATTTGCAAGGATTTGGATGGAATATTATAAAATTACCGATTACAGATTACATTTTTGGGATATAACTTATTGGTTCCAGACTTGTGGCATGTTGGATTTGGTTTTCCAGTTGGGGCGAACCCTTGCCTAAACATTGCCTGACATGCTGACACAACTATGACTCTTTGAAGGTTTTCTCTGCTCGTTCCAATCGTATTATTTGGTCAACCTCAGGCAAAATTTCAAAGAAACATAGCAACTCTGTATCTTCCAATAGTTTCAAGTTTCAACATAAATCATGTTATTTTTTTTATCTTGTGGAAGTTGTATTGAAGATGCTACAATAATAAATAGATCGAAATTATTGATAAAATAAAAACAAAATGCTAAACAAGTTGTATACGAATTAATATACTTCCACGTAGTAAGAAGGGAAAAAATTATGAAAAGAACATCGAAAATAGCCAATCAACACAAAACTACGAGATCAGATTGTGAAATCTACTATTTTACTACATACAGAATCTAGTTCAGTAGCAACTGATGTTTTATATGCTTTTGAAATGTTTATACGCCTAAAGGAAAATAAGCAACTAGAGTTCAATAAAAAAAAATTATATGAAAATTTTATTATAAAGAAAAAATTCTACTTGTATGATATGCTTTATGGTATTCCATAAATATCTAACAAAGATACTGGTTTATTATCTTTTAAAACAGGTCCAACATAGTTAAAAAAAAATTAAATATTGAATGAGGTTATGATACTATGCATATTGCACACCAGGTCGTACTATGACATCATATTTTTATTTTCAAAGTTCAAATAACCAATTCGAACCACTCAATATAATCTCTTTATTAATAATATACTTAGAGGTCAAATTTTATATTTCTTAAAAATTACTGTTTTCTTAAATAGGTAAAAAAAAAAACACTTATCTAAAATTTTTGAACCATTGGAAAGTAGTGATTCTTTTATCTATCTAAAAAATTAGTAAAAGTCTTCTAAACAATATAAAATTTAGTCAATATTTTTATATTAAAATCATGTTGAATGGTTTCAATCAATCATTTGAACTTTGAAAAGAGAAACATAAATCTATAATACGAATCAATCTGCACTGTGTTGCTATGCATACTAGGGTAGCCTCACTCTCATATATTATTTTTATCAATGATCGCTAATGTTTAAATATTTTATGAAGAATAAGAAGGCATCCCTATTTGCATTTAATATGTTTTTTTATATAAGTAATCATGTTGTTTTCTTAGTGTTATTGCGTAAAAAAGGAAGATAAAATGTTAACAGACAAAACAATTTTTTTATAGTAGATTGTTAAAAAAAAAATTGTGAAGGTTGATAGGTTTTAATAATATAATAAAATCAATTCACTATTGTAATTCTCTTAAAAAATCTTAAAAGTTTGATTAAAATAAATAATGAAAACTTATTATATGATAACATAAAGTTTATAAATGGATTTTATAGTAACTTTTAAGGAACAGATTTTAAAATAATAAACAAGAGAAAAACATATTTTAAACAATCTAACATACTTTATAAAATACAACTTTTAAGGAAAAATAATTATGTGGTAATATATGAGAGAAAATCAGATTTTAAAAGAAATATTTAATGAAAGGGGTAAATTGTCTATATAGTAAAATATTTTGATGGTGTTGTGTTAATAAAAAATTGAGTTGTTTTAATATCATCACCCTGCATATTGCCTTCGTAACATTCTAATCGTAGCATTTTATGGTATTTTCAACTCATCTTTCGTAGTGACCAAAATTAAAATCTGAATAATTCGACATTCTCTTCATATTAAAATGTATTTGTAGATCAAAATTTACATTTTTTTAGATAGGTAGAAAATCACTTGATTTGAAAATTCTAAATTATCCAAAATCAGTGATTTTCTACCTATCTAAAAAAATAGTCAAAAAAATATAAAATTTGATCTATAAGAATATTTTTACATGGAGAATTCAAGTTCAAACATGGAAGAACGATCAAGAGGTGCTTGTTGTATTTTTTGGTAAGTTATCTTTTGTTGTTTATTGAAAATATGAATGACAGGTTCTTTATGAGATGCAATTTTGTTGTTTATTGAAAATATGAATGAATGAAAGGTTCTTTTGTTGCTTATTGTAAGGATTTTGGGTTGGGCTTATGTTAAGTGACATTGCAAATAGGGATGCAATTTGATAACTTAATTTTCTTTACGAGACCAATTTTTATCTCGTGTAAGTCTAGTGGATAGAATGAAATTGAGCCTGATCAAAACATTTATTTATCCTTGAGCCATTTCAGTTAGTCACCCGGAATTTGAATACATTCCGGATTGCATTCCTGGAACATGACTATTTGAAACTAATTCTTAGAGTTAAAATGCACTATTAGTTTTGTGCTCCAATCATATTCCACATCTTTATCTCAATTTTTTCAATGTCCTAAGAGTCGATCCGAACCGTACAACATGATCTTCATATTAAAATGTATATGGAGACCAAATTTTATATTTTTGGAATTTGTTTACTATTTTTTTAAATAGGTACAAAATCATTGTTTTAGATGGTCTAGAATTATCTCAAAAACAGTGATTGTACCTATCTAAAAAAATAGTAAAATAATTCCAAAAAATATAAAATTAGATCTTCAAACACATTTTAATATGGAGATCATGTTGAGTGGTTCGGATCGACTATTCGGACTTTGAAAACAAAAATTAGAATGTGGAGCATGATTGAAGAATAAATCAAATTGTGCATTTTAACCCTACTTCTCCCTTTATGTTTCAAAATTGGCAGTTAATAAATCCGAGTTTGTTATCTTGTAAAATATTATTGTTGGTAATTCTAGCATTGATCCAGTTTTTATGTACATCAACCTTAGGTCATGTTATGTAATTGGATGTGCATTTTCTTACGCTCTATAATTGTTTTGCTACAAATTAAGTTAAATTTCTAAGGCTTCAATTATTGCTTCTATGTAGGTGGCGAACCTCGTGTCATGAGCTTAGAAGCGTTCATCAACTTTCTAGAGCGTCAGCCCCAATTGCCGAGGAATGGAGATGACATCATCTTTTTCTCTTGTTACCTTATGAGAGATAATGATGCAGTGAGGGAGCAAGGGTTAGAGATACCGAGAGATGCTTTTAGAGCCATGCATGCACAATCCTCGATGCATAGTGCAAGAGTTGACAACATTACGAGAACGGTGCAAGCACTAAGAGAAGTCGGTGATACGGTGGATGATTTTGATGAGACCACAACCGATGCTTCAAGCGGAAGCATATACGGTTGATCCAATGTATATACTTGAAGATATTTAATATAGATATTTAATCAATTGATTTTCTCTGATCTCTCATTTAACAATTTAAAAAATATACACAAAAACACAAACACAATTAATATAGATATTTAATATTTATCAAAGTCTATACTGGAAGATAAAAGAATCTTATGTACTCACCATTTTTTTTCTATTCGATTCATATACAACTATAGTTTGTATTATTTATATAAGAAATTTTAAATGAAATAAGAAATATATGTACGATAGATCATGCAAAACATTCCTACTTTTCTCTCTCTCCCTCTGTTTGCATGTGTCCATCCGTATACAAATTTTCTCTCTCCGACTGTGATGCGTTGAAATCAAAATTACAGTACTAAAAGACAAATTAAACGAAATGGGATACTTTTATAGCTAGCTATATAGCAATAAGCAATTACATGTATATATAGCGCATCGGGAATTAGCTATCTATTTTAGAGAAGCCGAAATTAGCTAGGGTAATAATTATTAACTAATTAAGGCATTCTTTTTTTGCCCCCTTACCCTGAAAAAACTAAGACATTCTTTTACATTATATTATAGGAAAGCAAATATTAGACTTAAAAAAGCTTCTTTAATTTTGATTTGAATGGTACTTGTACTACTTTTGGAGTAAATGTCATGCATTATGCATGACAATTAGTTTTAGTTTTGTAAACAAATTAGAGTCTTGAAGGAATCCATTTCGTTTTAAATAGGACCTACTATAAATAACATGTACGTTAATTATTAATTGTGTATATATAAATATTAAGCCATACATTAAATTTAGGTGCTGCATTTTGAAAGTAAATTTAGAGGTACTAATTTTTTTCTTGAATTTAGAAGCTACTAATAATAACACGTTATGTATAGTATTGTATACTAAGCCATGCATTAAATTATAGTATTCTACATTAAGCTATGCATTAATTAGGTGCCAATCCGATAAATTTTGTACGTGCTAGGTTTACTAAGAGGACTTTGAAGCCTGACCGTTGAAATTGCTCGGTTCTAACGTATTTAACAGTCTGAATTCGTCACTTGAAGCCAATCGAATAAATTTTAGAGTTAAAACTCACCAAACCTTCTTGGTGAGCCTAGCATCCGCTCGCCTAATTATAATTAAATATATATATATATATATATATATATAGAGAGAGAGAGAGAGAGAGAGAGATGGGCTATGGTGAGTTGTGAAGTAAGAGGTCATTTTTACTTCACGCTCATATTTTCATTTTGAAAATCTAAACAACCGATCCGAACAGCTCAACATGTTCTAAATATTGAAATGTGCTTGGAGACTAAATTTTACATTTTTTAGAATTTTTTTACTATTTATTAAGCCACTTTGAAAATCGCTGATCCGGTGGTCCAGAAATTTGTATGTTTTTTACTGTTCACATTGGATCAGCGATTTCAAAATGGCTTAATAAATAGTAAAAAAATTCCAAAAAATGTAAAATTTAGTCTCCAAGCACATTTCAATATTTAGAACATGTTGAACAGTTCGGATTGGTTGTTTGAATTTTCAATGAAAATATGGCGTGACGTTTTACTTCACAACTCACCATAGTTTATCTCTCTCTCTCTCTCTCTCTATATATATATATATATATATATATATATATATATATATATTGATGCTACGATGCTTTGGGAAATAAAAAGGGTGTTTTACTTCCGCCCATATCTCCATTTTCAAAGTTCAAATAGTCGTTCCGAACTTCATATTGAAATGTTCTTGGAGACTAAAATTTACATTTTTTGGAAATTTTTTACTATATTTTAGAATTTTTGAAAATCATTGTTTTTCTGAATTTTTTTATTATTTTTTTTATTTTATGAAAAGCTGTGATTTTCAAAAATTCTAAAAAAATAGTATAAAATTTAAAAAAAATGTAAAATTTAATCTCAGCATATATGAATATGAAGATCATGTTAAAATGTTTGGATCATGTTTAAGATCATGTTAAAGTATTTTACTCTCCTCATACTTTAGAAAGTAAAGAAGGTGTTTTACTTCCCGCTCATATTTTCATTTTAAAGTTCAGACTGTCGATCCAAACATTTTAACATGATTTTCGTATTCATATGTGCTTGGAGACCAATTTTTATATATTTTTTTAATATTTTACTATTTGTTTAGAATTTTTAAAAATCACAGCTTTTCATAAAATAAAAAAATAATAAAAATTTTAGAAAAACAATGATTTTCAAAAATTCTAAAAATATAGTAAAAATTTTCAGAAAATGTTAAATTTGGTATCCAATAACATTTGAATATGAAGTTCGTGATGAGAAGTTCGGAACGACTATTTGAACTTTGAAAATAGAGATATGAGCGGAAAGTAAAACACCCTCTTTACTTCCCAAAGCATCGTAGCATCGCTCTATATATATAAAGCAAGTGTTTTACTTCACACTCATATTTTGCGATTTCAAAGTTTAAAATGTCGATCCGAACCGTTCAAATTGATCCATATTAAATTGTGCTTGGAGACCAAATTTTATATTTTTTGGAATTTTTTTACTATTTCTTTAGAATTTTTGAAAATGTTGTTTTTGATGGTCCAGGATTTATTTGAAAACAGCGATTTTCAAAAATTCTAAAAAAAATAGTAAACAATTTTCAAAAAAATGTAAAATTCGGTCTCCAAGCACAATTTAATATGGAGATCAACTTGAACGGTTCGGATCGACGTTTTAAAATTTCAAATTAAAGATATAGACGTGAAGTAAAACACTTGTTTTACTTCGCGAAGTATCGTAGCCCAACTCTCTCTCTCTCTCTCTCTCTCTCTATATATATATATATATATATATATATAGATGGGCTACGGTGCTTCGTGAAGTAAATGGTCTTCATTTTGAAAATCCAAACAACCGATCCTAACCGTTCAACATGTTCTAAATATTGAAATGTGCTTGGAGACTAAATTTTATATTTTTTTTTAAAATTTTTTTTACTATTTATTAAGCCACTTTGAAAATCGCTGATCCACTGTGAACAGTAAAAAACAGTAAAAGTTTCTGGACCATCGGATTAGCGATTTTCAAAGTGGCTTAATAAATAGTAAAAAAAATTCAAAAAATGTAAAATTTAGTCTCCAAGCACATTTCAATATTTAGAACATGTTGAACGGTTCGGATCGGCTGTTTGGATTTTCAAAATGAAAATATGGCGTGAAGTAAAAAAGACCATTTACTTCGCAAAGCACCGTAGCCCATCTCTCTCTCTCTCTCTCTCTATATATATATATATATATATATATATTATAATTATAGTTAGGCTAGCGGATGCTTGGCTCACCAAGAAGGTTTGGTGAGTTTAACTCTAAAATCTATTCGATTGGCTTCAAGTGACGAATCCAGACTGTTAAAAACGTTAAAACTGTTCAATTTCAACGGTCAGGCTTCAAAGTCCTCTTGATAAGCCTAGCACGTACAAAATTTATCGGATTGGCACCTAAATTTAATGCATAGCTTAATGTAGAATACTATAATTTAATGCATGGCTTAGTATACAATATTATACATAACGTGTTATTATTAGTAGCTTCTAAATTCAAGAAAAAAATTAGTACCTCTAAATTTACTTTCAAAATGCAGCACCGAAATATGTATGGCTTAATATTTATATATACACAATTAATAATTTCAATCAACGTACATGTTATTTATAGTAGGTCCTATTTAAAACGAAATGGATTCCTTCAAGACTCTAATTTGTTTACAAAACTAAAACTAATTGTCATGCATAATGCATGACATTTACTCCAAAAGTAGTACAAGTACTATTCAAATCAAAATTAAAGAAGCTTTCTTAAGTCTAATATTTGCTTTCCTATAATATAATGTAAAAGAATGTCTTAGTTTTTTCAGGGTAAGGGGGCAAAAAAAGAATGCCTTAATTAGTTAATAATTATTACCCTAGCTAATTTCGGCTTCTCCAAAATAGATAGCTAATTCCCGATGCGCTATATATACATGTAATTGCTTATTGCTATATAGCTAGCTATAAAAATATCTCATTTCGTTTAGTTTATCTTTTAGTACTATAATTTTGATTTCAACGCATCACAGTCGGAGAGAGAAAATTTGTATACGGATGGACACATGCAAACAGAGGGAGAGAGAGAAAAGTAGGAATGTTTTGCATGATATATCATACATACATTTCTTATTTCATTTAAAATTTCTTATATAAATAATACAAACTATAGTTTATTGTGTATATGAATCGAATAGAAAAAAAAATGGCGAGTACATAAGATTCTTTTATCTTCAAGCATAGACTTTGATAAATATTAAATATCTATATTAATTGTGTTTGTGTTTTTGTGTATATTTTTTAAATTGTTAAATGAGAGATCAGAGAAAATCAATTGGTAAATATTAAATATCTATATTAAATATCTTCAAGTATAGACATCGGATCCAATAGAGAATTCAAGTTCAAACATGGAAGAATGGAGATCAAGAAAGGTGTTTTTGTTGTTTTTGGAAAATATGAATGACATGCTCGACTTTTCATTCTATCGAGGATATTGGGAAAGAATGAAATTGGAGCTCAATAGCGTTTGGTTGGGTACATATCGTATTGCTTATAAATGTATTAACGATCGACAAATTAAATCCACAAACCACAATTCTATTTCAAAGAAAAATCAAGATTAGCTCTTCAGTCTTTCCCAGAGCTCTCTTCTTCTCTCTTCTCCACCTGATCTTCACATTGAAGCATTATTTATTTTGCACTGAGTTCTCATCTTCACCACATCTTCGCATTGAACACTAGATCCAATGGAGAATTCAAGTTCATACATGGAAGAACGATCAAGAAAGGTGCTTGTTGTATTTTCTGGTAAGTGATATTTTGTTGTTTATTGAAAATATGAATGACAGGTTCTTTACGAGATGCAATTTTGTTGTTTATTGAAAATATGAATGAATGAAAGGTTCTTTTGTTGTTTATTGTAAGGATTTTGGGTTGGGCTTATGTTAAGTGACATTGCAAATAGGGATGCAATTTGATCCCTTAATTTTCTTTACGAGACCAATTTTTATCTCATGTAAGTCTAGTGGCTAGAATGAAATTGAGCCTGATCAAAACATTTATTTATCCTTGAGCTATTTCAGTTAATCACCCGGAATTTGAATACATTCCGGATTGCATTCCTGGAACATGACTATTTGAAACTAATTCTTAGGATTAAAATGCACTATTAGTTTTGTGCTACAATCATATTCCATATCTTTATCTCAATTTTTTCAATGTCCTAAGAGTTGATCCGAACCGTACAACATGATCTTCATATTAAAATGTACATGGAGACCAAATTTTATATTTTTTGGAATTTGTATACTATTTTTTTAAATAGGTCAAAATCATTGTTTTAGATGGTCTAGAATTATCTCAAAAACAGTGATTGTACCTATCTAAAAAAATAGTAAAATAATTCCAAAACAGTGATTATTTTAAAGCGAAGCACACACATCTTAAAGAATATCGTCGAACTCATCTAACTAAAATAGGTCCGATAGGCATCGGACCGGACCTACTCTTCTCTCATATAGCATATATAGAATTAAGTATAAATACTTTGTGCTAATCATTTAAGAAAATATTTAGATATTACTGTTCAATAATCTTTAGATTAAATGTATGAACAATTTTTGTATTAATATAAAGCATTTTTAACAAATTGCGTAAAAGAATTTTGTTGAGAGAATTATATTTCTTAAAAAATATGTCTACAAACAAGTATGAGCATAAGATTTGTTTGAATCATTCAAATAAAAGGTATGAATAATGTTCGCAGCAAAGCGCAACGCAAGTTTCGGCACGCTTGAAAGCGTACCTTTTAAACCTCGTTAACACTCCACGAGTAAAGGATGCAAGTGCACAACCTCTGCCGTGTAGTATAATCGGGTATCGATCCTCAGAGACGGCTAATCACTCGGTTAAGTTCTATCTAAACTTGATTGAAAACTAGAAGTTGAAAAGGTTTTGTTTGGTATTTAATTTCCTAAGGTATCAAATCAAACTGTTCAGACAATTGAAGAAGATGTAACAAAATGTTTAGAACAAATGTAAATTGTGTTTTGATTATGGATAAAAGGTGTTTCCAGGGTTTAAGACTTCATCTCTGATCTGCCTCTAGTGGTACGGCCCGTACTAAGTAGGTACGGCTAGGCCGTACCTCACTTGGTAAGGCTAGGCCGTACCACCCTGGTAAGACCCGTACCGGCTTCCCAGAACAGAACCTACCAGTTCGAGTAAATGCATTTCCTTGCTGGTACCTTGTGCTAAACTCTTTAGAAAGGTTCAATTGACCATACCTAAGGTTCCTAACCCTCAACCGTCGTTTGTTGGATCAAGATCTAGGTTGGAATGCGATTGAGAGCCTTTTAGGGTTTCTACACCTCAACCATCGTATGTTGGTACAGATCTACCCTAGCTGATTGATTAGATGTCTAAGGCACCCTCTAATCTGTCGATTAGAGGAGAATTCAACCTTTCGGCTTCAATTCGAACTATTCTACCCTATGTACTTGAATTGGATGAGAGATTGAG
This sequence comes from Carex myosuroides, assembly GCA_028015225.1. NCBI lineage: Eukaryota > Viridiplantae > Streptophyta > Magnoliopsida > Poales > Cyperaceae > Carex > Carex myosuroides. The sequence goes on along the minus strand of CM051474.1, from coordinate 3,924,210 downwards.
ATGATCACATGACCTTGATAGGTTCGATCTAAACCTAAAGGGACATCATACAACAATCACAGCAAGCAAAGCAAGATATAACAATGAAAATCACAATCAATCAAACTAAAGAGTTCATACAAAGTAAAAGTCAAAGAAAGTCAAAACAAATCAAGATTCGATCTCTAACCCTAGAAACTAAAATGATCTACTCACAGCACATAGCAATGTCTAAAAATACAATAAGAGGAAGAGAGATAGCCATGGATTGAAGGGAGATGGAGGAGGAAGCTAGATCCGTCGAGTTTCGCCTCTTCCTCTTCTTTCCTTCTTGCTTTCAGCTCCTTAGCCTTCTTTCTCTCTCCTACTGAGCTCTCAGATCTATCTGGAATGAATTGGATACCAAATCTGGAGAGTTCCCCGCCTTAAATAGCCTCTGCCCAAATTTGAATCTGTCAGGACGCCTTCATGTACGGCCCGTACCAATTTGGTACGGCCTGGCCGTACCAGGCGTGAAGAGCTGAAAATGGCTAAGTAAGGTCCGACCCGTACCAAGCCTGGTAAGGGCCGTACCTCATCATGTGAATCGCCATTTCTTCGTGTGTTTTGCTCCAAACCTGCAGAAAACAAACAAACACTCAGCAGTACCAAATTCTAAAGATATAACAATGAGATGCACATGATTCTGGTAAATTATGGCACGAATCTGGTACTAAAACAGGCCTAAAATAGACTAAATATGCGAGGTATCAAATTCCCCCAAGCTGAACCTTTGCTTGTCCTCAAGCAAAAAGTTTCAAACTCGGGTGAAAGTGCTGGAAAACTAAATCTAAATGCAGATACAAGTCTAAATGTGAAAACCTACGTGAGTGTGCTATAGTCAAGAATTTCTAGAATCGATTCGGTTGTAATTCAAACATTCCTTTGTAAACCTTGATTCACTCCAACAATTAGTCAATTGAACTTCTTATTTTGAGATGCTTCTAACAATGGAAAGACTAATTACCTAGGTTTGATCGAATCAATTTCATTCTTTTTCCGAATTATTGCTTTTATTCAAAGTGATTTTTCTTTGCATTTGCCCTCCCCCAAGCTTGAATCAAGCTTAAGGGTAAGAAAGTTGCGAACGAAGTGTGTTGGTATGAGCAAAATTTTCTTTCTTTATTTCTAATTGGGAGACGAGCTCAAAGGCGCCCATTCGAGGCTTATTGCCAGTACTCTTATTTTCTCCATCTTTTCTCTTTTGTTTTCTCTTTTTCTTTTTCTCATTTTTCTTTTTTTTTTATTTTTTTTGGTTTGCTCACACCATGAATACACACATCCATTGGTATTCATTCATACCAATGGATATTCCAAACTTTCTTAATTTGAAAATCTCAATTCCTAAAGGCACAATTCAGTTTTTTCGAATAATCTCGTTCGATTCAATTCTAAGTTTGTTTCATCTTTTCCATTATTAAAAACATCTCAACCTAAGTAGTTCAATAACCAATCATGGGTTAGTTCCAATTCACTCAGGTCTATCCTAATCACAACCAAATTGTTTCAAAGTTATTCTCAATTCTAGTAATTCACGCAAATTTTCACCTAACAATGCACGAAAATACGAAAAAATGTAAGAAAAATAACGATAAAGTAAATATGACTTAAATGCAAATGCAATCCCCCCAAGCTTAGCCTGAGCATTGTCCTCAATGCTTCAAGACTATGAGATAAAAGAGATAAAAGAAGCTCGGGGAAAAGAGAGCGAACCTGATCAGTCGTGTGAACGGTCGTACCAGAGCCAGTCGCTCAACTGCTGCTCTATCCCAGTCACCCGCTGCGTGAGATCATGGAGTGCGGCGCCCTGCTGACGAATGGCAGCACCCTGCTCATAGAGTGCAACACCCTGCTCCTGACGCATGCCGTACATCAGATCGTAGACATCATGGATGGTGGGCTCAGAGAGAGGAGGAGGGTACACAGGTCTACTGTAGGAGGTGGAGGGTCCAGCTGCGTAGGCAGAGGTGGATGGGCCAGTCTGGTACGTGGAAGGGTCAGCTCCATAGAAAGAGGTACCTGCACCAAAGGGTGAAGGATGTACCTGCTCGGAGAATGGGGGAGCCTGGCTGGGGAAAGGTGGAGATGGAGAGAGGAGAGAGTAGAGAGGAAGAGGTGCGGCTGGGAAGGGGAAGGGGTACGGGGGGTTTAAATGGGAAAAAGGCGGAAGGGGAAGGCGTCGGTTCGCGAAATCTGACCTAGGTACGGCCTGGCCGTACCAAAGTGGTACGGGCCGTACCAACCTTGAAAATTTTGTTCCTCATCCCGTGACTTCTCAAGCCGCTCGTGATACAATGCAGAAGAATGAATGCATGTCTATCTGTTCCTAAAATGCAAAATGGGTAAAAATTGCTTGGGCTGCCTCCCAAGGAGCGCTCGTTTTAGGTCTCGAGCTCGACCTTCTCTCTTCAGGTTCTGTTTTGAGATGGATCGGAGAGATCCAAGCTCTCTCGCAATTCTTGGGGATGGTCAGCAATGTAGTGCTTGAGACGCTGACCATTGACTTTGAAAGTCTGCCCCTCCTTGTTATCCAATTCCACAGTGCCAAACGGGAACACTGCCCTCACCCGGAATGGACCGGACCATCTGGACCTCAGCTTCCCTGGAAAGAGCCTAAGTCGAGAATTGAACAAGAGGACCAAGTCTCCCTCATGGAACTCACGAGGCATGATGCGCTTGTCGTGAACTTGTTTGGTCCTTTCCTTGTACATTCTCGCGTTCTCGTAGGCATTGAGACGCATCTCCTCTAGCTCATGCAAGTCAAGGATGTGTTTCTCTCCAGCTGAGAGCAAGTCCATGTTGATGGCCCGTGTGGCCCAGTATGCCTTGTGCTCAATTTCCACGGGCAAGTGGCAGGACTTTCCGTACACCAATTTGAAAGGGCTCATCCCAATCGGAGTTTTGAAGGCTGTACGGTAGGCCCAAAGTGCGTCACTCAGCTTGAGTGACCAATCCTTCCTCGTGCGAGCCACGGTCTTCTCCAGGATAGACTTGATCTCTCTGTTGGAAATCTCGGCTTGACCGTTGGCTTGAGGATGGTAGGATGTGGTCACCTTGTGAGTGACTCCATGGCGACTGAGGAGATTGTCAAATTGGCGATTGATGAAGTGCTTGCCACCGTCACTGATGACGGCTCTCGGGACTCCAAAGCGAGGGAAGATGGTGTCAGTGAACAGTCGTTTCACTGCCTTGGAGTCCGCATTCTTGCACGCCACTGCCTCCACCCACTTGGAGACGTAGTCAACTGCCACCAGGATGTACTCGTTCCCACACGAGGGTGGAAACGGTCCCATGAAATCAATGCCCCAGACATCAAAGATGTCTACCTCTAGAATAGAGGTGAGAGGCATTTCATTCCTCTTGGAGATGTTCCCGGTGCGCTGACACTTGTCACAAGCTGCGACGAAGGTCCTAGCATCTCTGAAGAGTGAAGGCCAGAAGAAGCCGGATTGCAGGACCTTTGAAGCAGTCTTGGAGAATGAAGCGTGTCCTCCGTAGGCCGAGGAGTGGCAGTGCTCAAGAATGGAGCGCGTCTCGTCGTATGGCACACATCGACGGTAGACGCCATCAACGCCAATCTTGAAGAGGTAGGGGTCGTCCCAGAAGTAGAACTTGGAATCCGATCGCAACTTCTTCTTCTGCTGGTATGACATGTCAGGAGGAAGTACTCCTGAGGCGAGAAAGTTCGCAATGTCTGCATACCAGGGCGCCGACTTGGTGTTCATTCGGTCAGTGGCATGGAATGTCCGATCTTGCAACGCATGAGTCGCGTGCATCGGTGCATCGACCGAGTGGATCTCCTCCATGGCAGAAATCGAATGGAATTGGTCATCAGGGAACGAGTCATCAATTGGCAGGCTACAAGAGCCCTCATCTTCCCAGCGAAGCCGGGACAGATGGTCAGCCACAGTGTTTTCGACTCCTTTCTTGTCCCTGATTTCGATATCGAACTCCTGCATGAGGAGAATCCACCTAATCAGGCGAGGTTTGGCATCCTGCTTGCTCAACAGATACTTGAGTGCGGCGTGGTCAGTGTAGATCACTATCTTGGAGCCAACCAGATAGGATCTAAACTTGTCGAGAGCGAACACGACAGCCAAAAGCTCCTTTTCGGTTGTCGTGTAGTTCATCTGGGCAGGGTCTAGCACCTTGCTAGCGTAGTAGATAGCACATGGCTTGTTCTCCTTCCGCTGCCCAAGAACGGCTCCCACAGCGTAATCACTCGCATCGCACATCAGCTCAAATGGCAAGGTCCAGTCTGGAGGCTGCAGGATGGGTGCTGAGACAAGGGCTTCCTTCAATCGGCAAAACGAATCGACACACTCCTGCGTGAAGATGAAATCAGAATCCTTGATGAGCAGGTTGGTCAATGGTTTTGCGATTTTCGAGAAGTCCTTGATGAAACGACGGTAGAAGCCAGCGTGTCCCAGAAAGCTTCGCACAGCTTTGACGTTCGTTGGAATCTCCAGCTTCTCGATCACCTCCACCTTTGCTTTGTCAACCTCAATCCCTTTTGAGGTCACCACATGTCCAAGGACGACTCCCTCTTGGACCATGAAGTGACACTTCTCCCAGTTGAGGATTAGGTTGACTTCTTCGCACTTCTCCAGAATTTTGCAGAGGTTGGCTAGACATGAGTCAAAGCTGGTCCCATAGACAGAGAAGTCGTCCATGAAGACCTCAACCTCTTTCTCAATGAAATCTGAGAAGATAGCCATCATGGCTCTTTGGAAGGTGGCAGGTGCATTGCAGAGACCGAATGGCATCCTACGGTATGCGAATGTACCGTAGGGACATGTGAAGGTGGTCTTGTCTTGGTCGTTCGGGTGAATGGGGATCTGAAAGAATCCTGAGTACCCGTCAAGGTAGCAAAAATGAGAATGAGTCGCCAGCCTTTCAAGGAGTTGGTCGACAAACGGCAGTGGGAAGTGATCCTTGCGCGTGGCATTGTTGAGCTTCCTGTAGTCGATACACATGCGGTACCCAGACACCACACGAGTAGGGACTAGCTCATCCTTTTCATTGCGCACCACTGTCGTGCCTCCCTTCTTCGGCACCACGTGAACGGGACTCACCCACTTGCTGTCAGAGATGGGATAGATGATGCCTGCGTCCAGGAGTTTGAGAATCTCCTTTTTCACCACCTCTTTCAGGTTGGGGTTGAGTCGCCGCTGGTGCTCCACAGACGGCTTGTGATCATCCTCGAGAAGAATCCGGTGTGAGCAGATGGCTGGGTTGATCCCTTTCAAGTCCTTGATCGAGTACCCAATCGCGCCCTTGTGAAATCGCAGCTTCTCAAGCAGTTTGGCGGTTTGATCGGGGTTCAGACTCGCATTGACGATCACGGGACAAGACTTTTCTGGATCGAGGAACTCGTATCGGAGATTGGTTGGGAGAGGCTTGAGTTCGGGAGTCGGACGCTCAGGCTGATCATTGACACGAGTCGCATCTGGGTGATCAGACTCGTGTGCTGTCGAGGTGTCGGCCTTGGCAGTCTCCGCTTCACTCATCGTCTCAGAGTGTGATGTACGATCCTCCAGATCCTCAGGAATCGCATCTGCTGCACAAATCGACTCGCTCGCCTCGCTTGGCAACTTTGAGAGGAATTCAGCGTCTTGGCGCAGCGAGTTGTTGACTTGGTCGAGAAAGTAGTCCTTGACTAGATCAGCCAGGTACTCCTCGGTCCTGTCAACCCGGAAACATGTCTCAGATCGCGACGGATATCTCATGGCACGGTCGATCTGGAACTTCACCTTCTCTCCCCCGAAATTCAGAGTCAGGATGCCCTGCTTCACGTCAATAATCGCGCCGGCTGTACTTAGAAAAGGTCGTCCCAAGATGATTGGGACTTCCTTGTCTTCTTCCATCTCCATGACGACGAAATCGACGGGCACGAAGAACTTCCCGACTTGAACTGGCAGATCCTCCACCACACCAAGTGGAAGTCGGACTGAAGAATCCGCCAACTGCAATGTCATCCTCGTGGGCTTGAGCTCCCCCACTCCTATGCGATCATAGATGGTGCGTGGCATGAGACTCACGCTCGCTCCTAGATCACACAGGGCCTTCTTGATCGTCGCCTTCCCAATGGTGCACGGGATGGAAAACTTTCCAGGGTCGTCCAGTTTGGGAGGTAGCTCACTCTTCAGGATTGCGCTGCACTGCTCCGTCAGCTTGACTGTCGCGTGCCCCTCTAAGCTTCTCTTGTTAGAAAGAATGTCCTTCAGAAACTTGGCATAGGTGGGCATTTGAGTCAGAGCGTCAGTGAAAGGAATGGTGATCTGCAGCTGCTTGATGACGTTTGCGAAGTTGGCAAATTGCTCGTTCAGTCTCGTCTCAGCTAATCTCTGGGGGAATGGAACAGGTGGCCGGTATGGAGGTGGTTTCTCGGCACCTTTCTTCTTCTGACTTCCTGACGCTTCGGATGGAGGTTGTGCAGGTCTTGCCGAGCTGGTGCAGTCTGCACTCGCTTGAGGTCGGATGACCTCAGCTCGTTCTGGATTAACCTCCTTCAGTGGAATTGACTCAGGGGTCGGAGTCGCGTCAGGTGTCGCGTCGAGAATCGGATCAACTGTGCCCTCACTTGGCATTGGTGGCTCGTCGTATTGGGTCCCGCTTCTCAGAGTGATCGCCTTAGCCTCTTCTCTTGGATTTGGTTCGGGTTGAGCTGGAAGCTTCCCGGGTCGAGAGTGGCTCGAGGTGACTATCTGGCTCAGCTGCTCCAGCAACTTGTTTTGAGCAGCCATTTGATTTTGTTGAGCAGCCATCTGAGTGGACATGCTCTGCATATGTTCCCACATCATCTGATTCATCTTGCCCTGCTCGTGAGTGAAGTCGTCCACTCCGGTAGGCGCAATTGACTTTGAGGGGCCAAATGGGGCTGCTCGGTTGCCTTGGTTGGGAAAGGAAGCGTTCTGGTAGAAGCTCCTGTTGTCATTGTTGCTGTTGCTGCTCGAAGCTTGGGGTCTCCAATCGTTGTTGCTTTGAGGAGGGTAGTTTCCATTGTTGTTCGTCCGATTGTTCCAGTTGTTGTTGTTGTTGTACTGCGGCCTTTGGAAGCTGTTGTTTTGGAAGGGGGGTCTAAACGAAGAGTTGTTGAAAGGCGCAGGGTTGTTTTGGTTCGACCTCCAGTGTTGCTGCTCAACATGGTCCTTGGAATAGGATCGACTGAAGGGAGGTCGTGGGAAGAAAGAAGGTTCGTTGTTGAGAGAGTGGACTTGCTCGTTCTCCTCGTCTTGCTGCACCAGCGGGCATTGCTCGTATGCGTGCCTCTCGTCTCCGCACATGACGCAGACTTGAGGTTGCTGTTCGACAGCCTTGACACTAAGCTTGTCCATTGCCCTCTGCATGGCGTCCATCTTGGCGGTGAGAGCTGTGATGTGGTCTAGCTCGTACTTGCCTCCTCCTTGGCTACCTCCTTGGCCTCCTCGTGGGCGTGACGTGTCGCGGCCGGACCACTGCTGGTTCTGCGCCATTTCATCTATCAAGCTCATAGCCTCTAAAGGCTCCCTTGACATCAACGCGCCTCCCGCAACAGCGTCCACGTAAGCACGAGTGCTCTCATTCAGGCCGTCGTAAAACGTCTGAATTAAAAGCCAATCGGGTAAACCGTGGTGGGGACAAGAGTACTGCAACTCTCTAAATCTCTCCCACGCTTCATTCAGGGGTTCATCAAAAATCTGCCTAAAGCTGGTCAGGTCTTGTCTCACCTTGGCTGTCCTCTTGTGAGGGAAAAATCTGGTCAAAAACAATTTGGACAAATCCCTCCAAGTCCTAACAGAGTCCCTAGGCAAAGATCCTAACCACTTTTTGGCCTTATCCTTAAGCGTGAAAGGAAATAAAGCAAGCTTTGTGTAATCAGCATTCTCACCGTTGGTCTTGATCGTAGTGATGCACTCGAGGAATGTCTGGAGATGAGCGTGCGGGTCCTCGTGGTCGAGTCCGTGAAAGCTGTTCTGCTGCACCATATTGACAACACCCGGGTTGAAGTTTGGTTGCTGTCCTGGAATGTGTGGCAGCCGGATCGCACCTCTTGCATCTCCAGCTCTCGGCACGTTGTACTCTCGCAGCGTCCGAGGCATGAAACCATCAGCTTCGTCATCAGTCATGCGGCCTTCTTCTTCTTCTCGCCTCTGTCTTTCTCTTTCCCTGGCCTCTGCCTCCATTCTCAATCGGGCTTCGTTGTCTGCCTCAGCCATCTTTTCGGGTTCTGGTGTGTTGGTACGGGTCGGACCAGTCTTGGTACGGGTCGGACCTGGTTGGTACGGCCTGGTCGTACCTGAGTCTGTGCGGGCCGTACCAGAGAGTGGCTGAGCAGTGTCAGCTGAGTCTGGAGGAGTTTGGTCGAACAGGGGCCCCTTGCTTCTCAGATTGTATGTCAGCCTGTATTTGCCTGCAGGGGGGGGTTCAAAAGCCAGTTTTTAGTATTTATTTTTTTTTTTGAATAAGAAAAGCAATAAAGATACAAGATAAAATCTAGATCAACTAAGTAAGATAAAACCTAACTAAGCAATTGGTTATCGTCCCCGGCAACGGCGCCAAAAACTTGTCCCCGGCAACGGCGCCAAAAACTTGTTCGCAGCAAAGCGCAACGCAAGTTTCGGCACGCTTGAAAGCGTACCTTTTAAACCTCGTTAACACTCCACGAGTAAAGGATGCAAGTGCACAACCTCTGCCGTGTAGTATAATCGGGTATCGATCCTCAGAGACGGCTAATCACTCGGTTAAGTTCTATCTAAACTTGATTGAAAACTAGAAGTTGAAAAGGTTTTGTTTGGTATTTAATTTCCTAAGGTATCAAATCAAACTGTTCAGACAATTGAAGAAGATGTAACAAAATGTTTAGAACAAATGTAAATTGTGTTTTGATTATGGATAAAAGGTGTTTCCAGGGTTTAAGACTTCATCTCTGATCTGCCTCTAGTGGTACGGCCCGTACTAAGTAGGTACGGCTAGGCCGTACCTCACTTGGTAAGGCTAGGCCGTACCACCCTGGTAAGACCCGTACCGGCTTCCCAGAACAGAACCTACCAGTTCGAGTAAATGCATTTCCTTGCTGGTACCTTGTGCTAAACTCTTTAGAAAGGTTCAATTGACCATACCTAAGGTTCCTAACCCTCAACCGTCGTTTGTTGGATCAAGATCTAGGTTGGAATGCGATTGAGAGCCTTTTAGGGTTTCTACACCTCAACCATCGTATGTTGGTACAGATCTACCCTAGCTGATTGATTAGATGTCTAAGGCACCCTCTAATCTGTCGATTAGAGGAGAATTCAACCTTTCGGCTTCAATTCGAACTATTCTACCCTATGTACTTGAATTGGATGAGAGATTGAGATGATCACATGACCTTGATAGGTTCGATCTAAACCTAAAGGGACATCATACAACAATCACAGCAAGCAAAGCAAGATATAACAATGAAAATCACAATCAATCAAACTAAAGAGTTCATACAAAGTAAAAGTCAAAGAAAGTCAAAACAAATCAAGATTCGATCTCTAACCCTAGAAACTAAAATGATCTACTCACAGCACATAGCAATGTCTAAAAATACAATAAGAGGAAGAGAGATAGCCATGGATTGAAGGGAGATGGAGGAGGAAGCTAGATCCGTCGAGTTTCGCCTCTTCCTCTTCTTTCCTTCTTGCTTTCAGCTCCTTAGCCTTCTTTCTCTCTCCTACTGAGCTCTCAGATCTATCTGGAATGAATTGGATACCAAATCTGGAGAGTTCCCCGCCTTAAATAGCCTCTGCCCAAATTTGAATCTGTCAGGACGCCTTCATGTACGGCCCGTACCAGGCGTGAAGAGCTGAAAATGGCTAAGTAAGGTCCGACCCGTACCAAGCCTGGTAAGGGCCGTACCTCATCATGTGAATCGCCATTTCTTCGTGTGTTTTGCTCCAAACCTGCAGAAAACAAACAAACACTCAGCAGTACCAAATTCTAAAGATATAACAATGAGATGCACATGATTCTGGTAAATTATGGCACGAATCTGGTACTAAAACAGGCCTAAAATAGACTAAATATGCGAGGTATCAAATAATATGCGTGTTATGTATAAATAATAATTTTTAAGCGTGAAGAGTTTTTGTAAGAGAGAAGTGTTGTTAGGGGTGGCCACAAGCTGGCTCGGGCCGAGCTAGGATCAGCTCGTAATTGTTTTGTAGTAGGATCCGAGCAAGCCGAGCGAGCTGAAATTAAGGAGCTGAGTTAAAACGTTAGTTTATAATTAAACCAAGTCACTAACGAGCTAGACCGATCAAATGTGAATGAGATTATGGAGATCAGAGGAAGGTCATACTTTTAAATTATGGAGATTAAATATAAATGAGATTAAAAATATAAAAAAATTATACAACGAATGAGAATCAATATAGCGTACATATTTTAAACTCTAAATTATATATAAAATTATATATAAACATAATAATTTTGAAAATAAATGAAGTCAATAACTCATGCAATCAACATGATCCGCCATTGTTACAGAGTACAACGAAGTCTTTTTTTTCTTCTATCCCTTTTAACTATTTAATATTTTACTTAATTATTTTAAAAATTAAACTGACCAACGTGCTCTGAGATTTTAATTGAACAGTCCATTATTTCTCATTGTTCTCTTCTCTTTTGTGACCTTTTCTGATTTATGAAACTGCGACGGGAGGAAAGTGAAATCACTATGGACAAGAAACCTACCAAAAAATTAAACAAGTCACCAACAATTGTGCCACGTTAAGGGTGGACATGTTCTCCGACATCGACAGAGGTCGCACCTGTACAAGCTTTGATTACCACATTTAATGAGAAATCGTTTGGTGTGATACCAGAACCAAGCATTTCAGAATCAGAGAAAGTCCAGCCTCATACCGTCCAATCTGAACCAACACAGATATAATTGAGGTCCACGTGAAAACATTTCTCTTAGGCATTTTATCAAACAATTTGAATGCATGTTATTCTTTCTTTATATGCTCTAAACAAGGTTTTTCCTTGTAAGCAATTATACACCAAAGAGATAATATAATTGAGTTAAATAAAATTGACTGATATTGTCCAATACAATTCCAGAACAAACAGGTTTGTCTAGAGAAACTTAAGAACTTAATTATTCAACAAAAGTTGATACCATCCCTTAATACCGTCAATTGCAAACCGGTACCAACATACCAGATTACAATTTAGTATCATTACAATTAGCACATCTTCAATGTTAAACAAAGCCACACGATTTTAATGCGCAATTGGGAATAGTATATGTAACAAGCTTTAATTGGAAACAAAGGCCTAATAGAGGATAAAATTAGTATAACTAATTGATATATCATATCGCTGCCATCTAATTTGAAAAATTCGGCTGAATCATGCATCCCATCAGCACTGTTTATGTTTCTTCCAGTACCTCGGGCTGTTAGAATGGATAGCACGAGCAAACTCTTTGTTTAATTTACTTGGTTTCTTGTAAGAAAAGAGAAGGTCATGATTTTTGAAGAAGAGAGGCGAGATGAATAGATGCAAGGGGAAGGATGGGTGAGAGACAAGTAGAAGTGAGAGATCACTCTGCTCACAAACATCTTTATGCAATTCGCTGTTCCGAGACAGAGATGAGGTGTGTGTGTGTGTGTGTGGGGGGGGGGGGGGGGGGGGGGGTGGGGATGAGAAGAATAGAAATAAAAATAGATTTTGCACATGGCTTTTGGGTTGCAGTTGTAGAGCAGAGACTGTTGTCACTCGTGTATATTGTATGAAGGATTAATAGCTCATGGTTTTAGTTCGGTGTGGAATTTGTTGATAGATATATGCGTGAAATCTCCCATGCTATCAGAAATCAGGTACTCAGTAGAGAAATTTAAGGAGAAACGGGGTACAGAGAGAGAGAAACGAGGGAGAACTGGGGTTCAAATTTTTTCCTGTCTGATCTCCTCCAAATAAAAAACAAAAGGAAATAAAGTAGAGTGAGGCTATGCATAACACGGATTGGTCCGTGCTACGGTTAAATATTTGAGTTTTTAAAATTCTTACGGTCGATTCAAACCGTTCAACATGATTATAAAATGAATATGTACTTGCAAATTAAATTTTATATTTTTTCAAATTTTTTTTCTATTTTTCTAGATAGGTAGAAAATCACTATTTTTGAATGGTCCAGAATTTTCAGATCAAGTGATTTTCTACCTATCTAAAAAAATAGTAAAAAAATTCGAAAAAATGTAAAATTTGGTTTGCAAGTACATATTCATTTTATAATCATGTTGAACAGTTCGGATCGACCGTTAAGATTTTGAAAACTCAAATATTGAGTTGTAGCACGGATCAAACCGTGCTATGCATAGTACCGTAGCCTCACTCAGTCAAGTATATAAGAGGAAGAAGATGATCAGAAGGGCCTCCATTTAAAATGAAAGAACTTATTTTTTCATTAAAATTTTAAAATAATTAAATAAAATATTAAATAGTTAAAAAAGGATAGAAGAAAAAATATTAAATTTGTACAGAAATATTAAATATTATAATATTTTAATTAAAAAAAAGGCTAATTTAAAAGTTTTCATATCTCATTTTATAGGAAATAAATCGGTTGTTATTCAGATGTCAACTGTCCAAATTTTTTTATACACGAATCTCAATAAAATAATTTTTTCGTGCGCGAATCTGAAAAAAAAAACACAGCAGATTTGTTTCCAGTTTACATTATGGGAACGGGTAGAGTCGAAAAAACGTGTTGTGCCGTGACTAACACGTCGTGACTTTAGTCTCGTGTCGTGCCATGCCGTGACCAAATTAATTTTTCACGTGCCGTGACCAAAATGTCAAGGGGTAGTCACAGCACTCGAATAGTTACGCTACGTGAGTCATGTGTCCAAACGTGTCGTGACCAAACATGACTCGCGTGACCATTTAATCATAATTTAGGTTAGTTTATTCAAGATTCACCATTAAATCTATCTAATGGTCCTAATTACACGTGACTCGTGTGACCACGTGCCGTGCCGTGCTGTGATTAGATCTTTTGTGTGAAGTGTCGTGCTGTGTCAAAGTTTCAAAAAATAAACACAGCACGCGAATGTTCACGGTACAGAACATGCAAATCACAGCACGTAAATGACACGTGTGTCGTACCGTTCTGTGTCGTAGCCGTGCTGTAACCGTGACGGCGGAGCCGTGCTGTAACCGTGCTCGGCTCCGCCGTGCCATTTTTCCCACTCTACTTGTAACGGGAATTGGGAACTCGGGAAGTCGGGAACAAACTGTAGAATCTCTTTTTATCTCTTTTTAAGTCAACAACTGGAGAGGGTCAGCTTTCTTCCCGCTCTAAAACCTTATCCCCTTCTCGCTCACCGTAGTGTTATCTCTCGCCATGGCTCTTTACCACCCTTTCCCCTTCACCGGAGCCACCATTACCTCACCTCGCCAAGCTATTCTCTCCCGTCCTTTTTTCTCGCCCATTAGACAAGCGTACGCCGTTCGCCGGAGAATTGCCAGAGCTGCGGGAGACGGCGGTGGCACCGCCTCTCCCTCTTCTTCCTCCGTCGAAGCCTCGGGAATCTCACCCCAGGCGAAGCTCTTAGATGGACATGGAGAGGGTTCTTCTGCTCTGACATTTCAACAAGCAATCCAGCGTCTCCAGGTCAGCTGAATAGAGGATTGACTAGAAAGTGCCATTTATTTCTGGAATTATTCTGAAATAAGACCTGGACTTCTATTTCACATGTCTTTCGTATGAGGTCCATATGATACCATCTAAAATATGTCGGATGTCTGTTGAACTGGAATGCTGCATTGAAGTAAAATATGAAAAATAAATAAAATAAATGAGTGAAAGGAAACAGTTACCTTGAAAAAAAAAAATGCAAGGAAGCTTGAGGGAGCCTTCAAGAGGGAGTAGATAAATAAATTGGAAAATTACTGGCTTACAAAGTACTCAGGAAGTGAATTAAGGTTATTGTTCTAGTTTCTGCATATTTGTTGGGTCATTACTAAATTGAAATCGAAGGCCTATATAAATATAACAAAAATGCAAAACAGTAAACCAATTTTAATAAAATTAAATTAACAATTGCCAATATTTTCAGGAATACTGGGCTTCCGTGGGATGTGCCATAATGCAGTGTAGCAACACAGAAGTAATTGTGTTTCTTCTTTCTATTGTTTCAATTTTTCGTAGTAATTTATATCATCTTAATTGAATAACATGGTATGATATATGGATATGCAACAATTGTAAATCGTAAATTTCATTTCCGTGTATACGGCCTATGATTAATTAGGTTGGAGCTGGCACGATGAATCCTTTAACATTCTTGAGAGTACTGGGTCCTGAACCATGGAATGTCGCGTAAGTATACTTTGTTGGCTTAATTTTTTTCACTGTGATACATGTTATAATTGAAGAATTATTCAGTAATAAGGTTAAATTTGTTTTTAATTTAGCAAATACGACAATTACTAGGATTAAAAGGTCTAGGATGAAGCGGTGAATGAATGATTCATTTTGACCAATAGAACTCTACTGACTGATATTGTGAACTAAAAAAAAAACTTGTTTGAAGCAAGCTGCTGTACTGTTTTTAAATTATTAGTTTGTGGCAAGTAATAGGATCACATTAGAATAGGAGATTTGGATGTGTATTGTTATAGTCTTCCAACCAGTGCATGGTTCTGATTGATATTCTGAATTTATTTATATGAAATGCGAGAAAATCCATTTATTATTATAATGTGTCCAATCACCCATAGAGATTCTGTTGTTTGTACATGTGTCCTATCACCAAGAAGACATAGATTCTCACACTTCACATAATGCTTTCTTGACATGAAGGTACGTAGAACCCAGTATAAGACCTGATGACAGTCGGTATGGTGATAACCCTAATAGGCTTCAACGGCACACTCAGTTTCAGGTTTGATCAAGTTAAATTTGTCAATATCTATAAGAAAAACAGCTTCTGGTCATAGGTGCTGATTTTTTTTTTTTTTTAATTAGGTCATCTTAAAGCCTGATCCTGGAAATTCACAAGATCTCTTTCTTCACAGCCTTTCCGCCCTTGGTTAGTTTGATTTTTTTTTTTAAATCATATATTATGTTTATTTTGAGTTTGCTCTGGTAGTTCTATTTACTTTGTTTCCTTGTATCATTTATTATGACTCATCTTTCTGTTTCTGCATCTTATATCATTTTTATATTTATCTCAGGAATAAATATTAATGAGCATGATATTCGCTTTGTGGAAGATAATTGGGAAAGCCCGGTAAAAGATCTTCTGTATTTTGTGTTTGCATGATCCCTTCTATTTGTATCACTTCTTCAAAACAATGAGTGAAAAGATGTTTAATGTTTTAACATAAATTGACATGAATTAGGTTAGCACAGCAGGATGATAGGTCTGGTAGGTTGATAGCAATATGAACAAGGAGTGCCTCTTTGAAATTTCTAATCCAAAAGGTCTATTTACTCATTGAGATCTCCCAAAAATGCATTGCAAATAATTAAAATAAAGTGGCAAAGAACTATTTCTCTGCTCCAATTGGTCCAATGGTACCATTATGCAAGATTTTGGTATCTAAGTTTCTTACTTATGTGTTATTCATTTATTTATCTTTAATACAAAAATGACAGGTTCTTGGTGCTTGGGGTTTGGGATGGGAGGTATGGATGGATGGCATGGAAATAACTCAATTCACATATTTCCAACAGGTACTACATGTTTTTCATTGATTTCGTTTTACTTTGTTTTTTTTTTTTTTTTTTTTTGTATTTCAGATGAACATCTAGTGTAAAGGTGATTGTGCAAGCTGTTTTTCTTTCTATAACCTAATATTAGATCCTGCTTTAGGCAGGAAGTCTTCAACTGGCACCAATATCTGTTGAGATAACATATGGGCTGGAACGAATTCTCATTCTACTTCAGGTATTATTGGCCTCTTTTCTTTTAGTACTTGAATAATTGAATTAAATTTTTATGAAATCTATTTGTAAGAGCTGACTTTACTTTGAATTAGGTTTGGTTCACAGGGGGTTAATCATTTCAAAAAGATACAATATGCTGATGGAATCACATATGGCGAGCTATTCTTGGAAAATGAGTTAGTTTATGTTGCACATACAATCTCTTGAATTTGAAATTGCAACAAATTAATTAGGGGAAAAAAGAGAATAATGAGAGCTTTGAGTCCCAACGAGTTCCAAAAGGTGGAGCTTTTATTATCACTTGTACAATTTGAAAGAAGAAATAGATTTTGTAGATGATATATAAATCAGTCATTAATTTTTTTCGTATTGTGGCCCTTTAATGTAGATGATATATAAATTGATTTTCTGATCTGTTTACTTTTCAGGAAGGAGATGAGTGCATATTATCTTGAACATGCCAACGTTGATGACATACAAAAGCATTTTGATAACTTTGAGAAAGAGGCTCTTTCATTGCTCTCGCTTGGACTTCCAATACCAGCGTAGGGTTCCAAATCATTTTAACATGTTTCCTGAAAGTTTTTGGCGTTCATAAAAATTATACTTTTTGTTTCGTTTTAGGTATGATCAAGTTCTGAAGGCTTCTCATGTATTTAATATTTTAGACTCCAGAGGCTTCGTTGGTGTCACTGAACGTGCTAGATATTTTGGCCGTATGCGTAGGTAATTTTCATCGTTATCATTATTTTCCTAAAAATTACAATGTAATATATTTGTGTGAAGCATGTTGCCATTTTCTTTGCATTGAGGTGGTTGGTTTCATTGTTCTTTTGAGGTTAAAAATTTGAAAAGTTGGGACTTGTTGCTGTCTGTACCATTGGAGTACCTTTTGATTCCATGCAAGTAACAATAATAAATTGTGTTTAACTAATAGATCTGTATGTTTCTCATATTGTAACAGTCTGGCTCGACACTGTGCTCAGCTTTGGGTTAAGACACGTACGGATCTAGGTCATCCCTTAGGCACTGCGCCTTTTGATTTAAATGATCATGTTGTCTCTGGTTTAGGTGACACCAATCTCAGCAAGGTAGCAATCAATTAGACAGAATTTTCAAGTATACAAAAGTAATAATTATAATTCTTAAATTTCCTTTGGAAAATATATTTTCAACTTTGATAGGTGATGGATCAGTCCCGACTATTTGTTCTGGAAATTGGAACAGAAGAACTACCCCCTAATGATGTTGTAGAAGCAAGCAAGCAAGTATGTTTATATCGAATTTTAAAATGCTATTCTTTCTCGTCTTTTAGGCAATACATTATTGTCTGTCCTTTCTGGCTTTATTTAATTAATGATTATAATCTATATCAGCTTAAGGCATCTATATTGAAAATGTTGAAGAAAAGGATATTAAACCATGGCGAAGTTCATGCTTTTGGTACACCACGTCGGCTAGTGGTATACTTTCATTCAAATTATTCTAAATATAGTCATATCGTTCTAAGAAAAATATTCTTTGCCCTGTATGTTTTCTTGCTTTTTCTTCACCCCTATTTTGTTGTTTGTAATCTTTTTCTTTAGTTCAGTTTATTAAATGAATTGTTGTATCTTCAACCTTAGCTTTTTCTCTGAAATGGATTTAATTGCAGATTTGTGTTGATGACCTTGATCCCAAACAAACTGAGGTAGTGATTGAAGTGCGTGGGCCCCCTGTATCAAAGGCTTTTGACTCGGAAGGGAAGCCTACTAAGGTCAATAATTTATAATATCTTCTAGATAGAAATTTTAAGATGATTTATTAATCTTGATTGCCTTATGATCTCTTTATATTATGTATTAGGCTGCTAAGGGATTTTGCCGTAAGAACAGCATCTCCATTAAATCTCTGTTTAAGAAAACAGAAGGTGTGTAATGTCATACTTCCATTTCGCTACAATTGAGAACTCTAATTGATTTTCTATTTTAAAATTGTATATGTAATATTCCGTTATCATATAGGTAAAACAGAATATATTTATGCTCAAGTCAAACAGTCTGCACGGTCAGCCATAGAGGTTTTGGCTGAGGACCTACCAAGCATAATTTCTGGCATATCTTTTCCCAAGTCAATGCGCTGGAATTCTCAGGTAATGCTTTACTTGACAGATAGGTTATATTGACAAACAAACTTATATTACAACCGTGACAACCAGCATGATGCTTATCGAACTAAAAATTGAATTGTAGATATGTTCTGGGTGATTTAGGTAGGACATGTATCACCTTTGGAGCAACTTGAATGTAGTCGTCCACCAAAAATGAAAAATTAACGGTAGTTGTATTAGCAATATGATCTGTGACCTATCAGATTGCACAAACTTTGGTACAGTCTATCTAAATGATAAACATCACATCTGTAATTTTACTTGTCGATTTCAAAAAATTTTGCATCAGTTGTCAACTTCTCATGGCTATCAAAGTTGGTTGTCCATATAACATTAACCTTTACTTAACCGGTGGGATTTCATGCATGGCTCTCTGTAGTATAGAATGTTGCGTGCATCTTATTCATAAGATAAACTATCATCTACTCCGAAGCTAGGAAGGGTTTCTTATTTCTCTGTATAGAACATGGAATATATATCTCTTTTTTTTCTTCAAAAGGCAAGCTACCTGTTATTTTTGTTTCGGTCGTGTAAGGACAAACAATGAGAAAGTTGAGGTAGTTTAGGCATGTTTGGAAGATTATTAGGCAAAGGCAGTGTAGTAATTTCCACAGTTTTTAGGGAGGGGGTTGATCTATTTTTCATTTTTTGGTGTGCGTGCCTGCAGTCTTTTTTATTTATTTTTTTATTTTGCTTCTCAGGGAAAACTTCTATATTTTGAGATTGCAAGGTTACACATGAAACTGCTGCCTACTTTTGTGGCACTTCTGCGGTTGCATTACATGTATTGTTATGCCAATTGCAGATTTTATTCAGCAGACCAGTTCGTTGGATTTTGGCATTGCATGGAGACTTAGTTGTTCCATTTTGTTTTGCTGGTGTTTCTAGGTACAAATATAAATATATTTGATTTAATTTTCAACTTTTACTCACACTTTTTTCTCTCCTGGTTCTCTCTTATGTTTGAATATTGCCTACAGTACATAAAGAGAGATGTCTCAAGGTATGTTAGGGTTAATGGAGCATATTAATATTTACCTTCTAGAGATGTAGTTGTATGTGTCTGTGTGTGTATTTCTTGAGAGTTATTTTGGTAAAATTCCTTAAAGAGTCAATATTTTGTGTGATGTTAATTGTTCATTCTCTTCTTCCAGTGGGAAGCAGTCGTGTGGTCTTCGTAACTCTTCTTTGGCTACTATCCAGGCATGTTGTTGTCATGTTCTTTTTCTGTTTGCATGCATGCTTTGTGTGAATTAAATAACTGAGCTCAGGAAATAATAAGTTGCATAAAAATTCAGGTGGAAACTGCAGAGAACTATCTGGATGGCATTAAAAATACTGGAATCTTGATTGACATACAGGTATATTAGGGATATTAATGCTTTTGTTGTCCTTTTCCTCTTAAGAGACCTTTTTCCTTACAACTTTTCATCTTATCACTTCTTTGACTTTAATTACATGTGCCACAGAAACGAAAAGAAAAGATATTACAACAGTCTACTTCTTTGGCTGAAAGTGTTGGAGGGGTTCTTAACATAGCGGATAGCTTAATGCAAGAGGTACAGGTTCCTTCTTTCAAATCCTCAATATTTAGAAATATTGAATGCAAATCATTATTTTGTAAACTCTGCTGCATTTAATTATAGGTTGTTAATCTCGTGGAGGCCCCTCTTCCCATTCTTGGAACATTTGACAATTCTTTTTTGGAGCTCCCAAAAGAAATACTAACAACTGTATGTCGGATTTTACCTCAGTGTTAGTGTTATTATTCCAGTTATGGTCTGTACCAGTATGATACTAGACAATGATGAAGATGAATGTGTAATCTAGGTTATGCACAAGCACCAAAAATATTTTCATCTGACATGCGCATCTAGTGGGAATCTGCTGCCATTTTTCATTACTGTAAGATTTTCCTAATTATTAAGGTATATGTTTTTAGTATGTTTACCTATAGTTTGTTACCTCAGTGTTATCCTTTTTAGGTGGCTAACGGGGTTGTTAAGGAAGAAATTGTTCGCAAAGGGAATGAAGCAGTACTGAGGTTTGACATAGTACCTTACTGTATTTTTATAATTTAACTAATTGAATTCATCTGCAATTACGTTATAGTAATTGTAATCTAATTACTTTTTTTTTTCTCGTGCCATTGACAGAGCGCGTTATGAAGATGCGAGATTTTTCTATAAGATGGATACACAAAAGAAGTTCTCTGAATTTCGGCCTCATCTAAATGGAATCCTTTTTCATGTAAGTTGCGTTGAAGTCTACCGTAGTATGTATGTTGCATAACTAGAAAGTGATGTAAGCATTAGAGTACCAGATCTTGATAGCTTAGCAATCAGGTTAATTCTGATACCTAACTATATTCTTATTTTGTTTTAATTATCTTTCTGGCTTTTAATTAAGGCTTGATTGGTTAGGTTTTCCTTAAATTAATTTGTGGTTTTTGAAATACATTCTCTTGGTGCAAAACTCAACAGGAAAAGCTGGGAACCATGCTTGACAAAACAGTGAGAATTGAGGAAACAGTCCCCGGTTTAGCCAAAGCGCTACAAATAGAACAAAACAAAATGCCGATTCTTGAGAAGTCGGCTTCTTATGTGATGTCAGATCTTTCAAGTGCGGTTGTAACAGAATTCACTTCTCTTGCTGGGATCATGGCACGGCACTACGCTTTAAGAGATGGCCTCACAGAAGAGGTTCTCTTCTGTCTCTATTGTATTATGATAGTAGTACATATTTCAAAGGTCTTCTGTCGTTTTCCTCAGCAATTTGGAGCTTTAATTTAGGGCAAAGTACATATAGTGCATCCTTAAATGAATGATTAGGATTTAGGAGATATACGGGTGACCTTATTCTGCCTCAGTTTTTATGGTTCTGGTAAAAAATATGGCATGTGTAGACAGCAATGTTCTTGGTGCTACTGAAATGTCCAAAGCTATCTTGGAGACTTGACAAATCTCTAGTTATAGGTTCAGATCTTGGTTTTCTCTCTGTTCTTGTCTTGTCTTTCAAGCAAATTACTGAGGTAAAAAACGATTTCACTCTTCTTCTTTTTGTAAAATAAGTTTGGTTGACTGAATAACATTTACAGGTTGCAGAGGCTTTATTTGAGATTAATCTGCCGAGGTTCTCGGGAGACATTCTTCCCAAGTCTGATGCTGGTATAGTCTTGGCTGTTGCTGACAGGTTTGAGTTTCATCCCTTTTCTTTATTTTTGTAGTCATTGGCAATTTCCTGCACATCATGGATTATGGTCCCAAAACTACCCTCCTTACTTTTTTAAGTTAACATAAGATTTTTCAAAAGATTACCTATAGCTTGAGCAATCAAATTCGTCTGATTGCATGTTGTTGGGTGGCTGTGTCTGCAATTCATATGTCCTATGTTTTGTTGGGGTGCATAAGATATTTCACATCTTATAAGGCTATTTCCATTTTATGCTATCATACTAAAATCTTTTTCCTTGCTGATAAATTTGTTCTTTTAAAATAGACTGGATAGCCTTGTTGGTTTATTTGGAGCTGGGTGTGAACCTAGCTCCACAAGTGATCCATTTGGATTAAGAAGAATCTCCTATGGACTTGTTAGTAATTTTCAAATACTCTAATCATTCAAATTTTTATTGTTTTTTTTTTAGGTCTTTTGATATATTGTTTTTTATTCTTCCCCCGTTTTATCTATCTTTTAGGTCCAGATTCTGGTGGAAAACAATAAAAGATTGGATCTAAGAAATGCTTTACAATTAGTCGCAGATGTGCAACCAATAGAAATTGATGATAGTGTCATAGATAATGTAAGCATGTATCTGCAGGAATCATATTATTTTAATATGGTTCAGGAAAATTACTGAATTCATTATCTTTTCTGTGACTAGGTTCTGCAATTTGTTGCACGGAGGCTAGAACAACTTTTGGTATGTATTGTTTTAGGAATAGATTATATTGATGACAAACTTTTTTGACAACTACAACAACTGACACAACACTTATCAGAATAAAAAATGAAAATTTGAAATCCTAAATATTTTCTTTATGATTATGATTGGGTTTCATTTCTAGCCTAACCCAACTTGTTTGGGACTAAAGGCTTGGTTGGTTGGTTGGTTAGTTTGATTCCCATTTGATACATGGTCTAGACTGAACAATCCTTATATTGTTGTTAATTTAAGTGGTTGCTCTTCAGGTTGAGTGATGCCAAATTCGATACATGGTCTAGATGAATGATTGTACATGTGTGTACAATTTAAATTTTGGATTTTAATCACTTTTGATGTCAGTTGGCATGGTTGACGATATATGGTGGTCAATATATCCCTTCCCTTGTCCTAGATGTTTTAATTTAGGGAATGTGATTCTTAGTTAAGTTTGTTGCCGACCAATGTTTTATTTTATTTTTGATATATTTTCAATTAAACTTTATTACTGCATTAACCTTATTTTTCATCTTATGATAGGTGGACAAAGGCATTACTTCTGAGATTGTCAGATCAGTTCTTCTTGAACGTTCTAATTGTCCTTTTCTTGCATCACAGTCAGCCACCGAAGTACGTTTTAAATTCTTTCAGCATTACAATTTTATTTAGAACTATTGTTTATGTATATTCTCTCTTCTTATTCAGATGGAGGCCTTGTCTAGAAAAGAGAACTTTGCCAAAGTAGTAGAAGCATACTCCAGGCCAACTCGAATCATCCGGGGAAAGGACGTCAGTTCAGATCTTGAGGTACTTACAAAATACAGTTCTTACGAGTGAAGTTCTATATTTAGCTTTTAATTTATTTTGGAGTGAGGATTTTAATATACATGCGCCTGGGTTGCTCTAAACTATGAGTCATAGGTCAATGAAGCTTCGTTTGAGAAAAGTGAAGAGAGAGCTCTATGGAGTGCTTACTTGGAAGTAGCTGCTAAAATCCATCCTGGTACTCTCTCTCTCTCTCTCAGCACGCTCGTGCGCTCACTCTCTCTTTGCCCCCTCCCTCCCTCTGCAGATGGGTGACCCTTTTTTTGTCTGTTTTTGTAGGAGTTGATATTGGAACTTTTGTCCAAGAGTCCTTGTTATTGCTAAAACCCCTAGAAGATTTCTTTGAAAATGTATTTGTGATGGCGGTATGTCTCTCTCTCATTTATTCTTTTTTAATTTGCAGTTAAATGGGTGATTTTTTTTTTAAATTGAAGTTTTTTCACCATCAATTAATGCATTAGTGGTGTATTTTCTTTTTTAATATTTTTCAGGAGGATGAAAAGATCAGAAATAATAGGCTGGCACTTCTAAAGAAAATCGCTGGTCTACCAAAAGGCGTAGCCGACCTCTCAGTTTTGCCTGGTTTTTAAACGTTCGGTCTTTATATCATTTTATTAAACATTTCTTTATCATAACCGTGTATTTACATATACTGAGCTTGAGAAGCTCCCATTTTAGTAGAGGAAATTACTTAGCAATTCTTGGACTAGATTGCAATAACCTCTTTGTCATTCAGCCAGGCAGAGAAAAACATGTAAATGTCATTGGTCAGTATTTTATGTATCAAGGTATTATTTTTCTTCATAGTGTCTGATACTTGTAAAGATATATGCACCAAGCATTGATGTATTAAACGGTGAACTTGGCATGGAAAGGTACAAAGAATTGTACACACTGCATGAATATCTACTTTTGCTGTGCCTTCTATAGACAGTGGTGCAAATCATTACCTGTTCCTAAATTTGGTTTCATGTACATTCCAGAAGATCAAAATATCATGTGTCGATTCAAAATAATAAATTAATAAATAAGTAAATAGCCCTCTACTCCATAATAACAGACTATTGAATTGTGCTAATCTAGTCGTCGGACTAAAGTTCTGGTTTTCATGCTTGGAAAAAAAAAAATTATATGAAGTTCCCTGGTAAAAGATGAAATTCTCTTTCGTGCCAGGTGAATACTCAATACCAGGAAAACATGTTAAAATCACTGTATAAAAAATTGTAAAATATTCTTCTTTAATTATATTTTTGTTCATAAAATATTATGCAAATATACTTAAATTATAAAATAATTATAAAATTATGCTCCATGCTAAATTTTTGTTCCACACTGTTCCGCGGCATGTCTCTGCCCGTGCTTCATAAATGAATAATTGGAAACTATCTATGAACACGTGAAGACAAATTAAAAAAGTACGCACAGTGGACGAAAACGGAAGTTGTAACGGTAGAATGGATAAATAAGGAATATTACTTTCGAAACAGATATAAATCAAACAAAACATGGGGTCTGTGTAGGGGTGAAAATGGTATGGATCGTATTTAAAAAATTAAATGTGAATATTTATATATCATATAATTTAATATATATTATGAAAAAATTATGTTAGTCATTACTATAATTAGATAAATTTCAATATGTATTCATATATGTATCTAATATGTATCCCTAGGTTTGTGGTGGTAGAAACGGATTTAAATCTTTCGTTCTGAGCCTCTGACCGAGATGTTGACTCAAGCGAGTATTTTCCAAAGAAAAAAAAAGGACGGACGCGATGTCTTTACCGCTTACGGATCAGGTCGGGTGCGTTGTTGGTGGGTCATGATCTTACCTGGCTAGACGTGAAGACCGAACGGATGGATACAAACAGGAGTTGAGAACTTGAGATAAATCCATCCTCTCAGGTTCCTGACTGATATTTTGAGGAAAAATAAGAGTCAGAGCCCTCATTTGATTGAAGTATGAAGGTTACAAAAGAGTTTGTAACAGTAAATAAAAAGATACAATTTAGCTCATGATGATGAGCTTAATCCAAAATAAAAGGAAATTAAAGTAATAAAACAAAATGAAAGAAAGACAAAGAACGAAGAAAGGAGTGCAAAGTTGCGGCTGTCTGACAGTGAATGGCACTTTTGCTGATCGGTCCCTGCTTTTTATCTTAATGCCAGAGTCACTCTTCTCAGTGCATCTTCATTTGCGAGTACTGGAAATGCACCCTTATTTGCTCCAGTAGCTCTTCCATGGTGGCCTCTGAGTCTCTAAAAATTCGGGCACATCGTTCCCTCCAGATCACGAACTGTGCTATCAGTGCAAAAGATCTCTCGTTGTCAGTGTATTTATTGCTCAGAACCATGTTCCTTGATGGCCGCCTAATGTGAAAAGCATTCTCAATGCTTTGATACAGCTCCCTGGTGAATTGGCACTTTTGTAAAATGTGTGAGACTGTCTCCTCTTGTGCTCTACACAGTACACACCAATTTGGCAACTCCCATCCCTTCCTTTTGAGGTTACAATTGTTAGAATTCTGTTTTGTACCGCTAACCAGCCAAATACTCTGAACCGGGGGGGCGCTTTAATGGACCATATTCTGTTGCGATTGTTTGCTATGCACGGGAAGTCTTTCATTGCAAAATATGCAGTCTTAACCGAGAAAACCCCGGTTGATTCCCATTTCCAGTTAATTCCATCTTGAGTATTGCTATCTAGCTGTAGTATTTGTATCTCCTCTTGTAAGGTCTGCAATTGCTCGTGCCTTGGTAGATATATCATGCTTCACTAATCTGCCACTCCTCACATCTCGTATGGCTTCACGAAGATTAACCATTTTATTCTCCGCGAATGTGTATAAGATTTCAAACCGGTTTTTGAAGATGCCGGCACCCTAGTCTTCTTCCCAAAAATTGATGGTTAAACCATTGCCAGGTTTCCTAAAAACCGATATACACCAAAAAAGGCCTCATAGCTTTGTCCATTTTTCTAAATAATTCCACATTTGGCATGAAATTGTTAGCAATCCCCATTTGTCCCAACAGTGGCTTCCACAAGTTAGTCTGTGGCCTTGTCCAGTACCAATAAAACTTCATCAAAAGTGCCTTGTTGAAAGTTCTGAGATCCATAACTCCTAGACCTCCAAGCTTCTTAGATGTTGTAACTGTTGGCCAATTAACTAGATTCATCTTTTTGTTCTCCGCTGTGACTCTGTGCCATAGAAATTTCTTCCTTATTTTATCAATCTCGTGTAGTACCCAAACAGGAAGGGAGAAACATGACATGAAGTAAACGGGTAAGGCCGATAAGACCGCGTTGAGCAGCACCAGTCTACCCGCTATTGACAAATGCTTGGTCGCCCATCCGGCTAACCGTCTATTAAACCGCTGAATCAGTGGTATATAAGCTGTTTTGTTGAGCTTTCTGTTGGATAACGGAAGTCCTAGGTATGTCATTGGGAAGGTTCCTATCATACAGCCTAGGGTATTCGCAAGTTGTGCTGCCAATTGCTGATGCTCTTGTGTGAGAATTAATTCAGATTTGTGCATATTAACCGCTAATCCCGAGATTACCTCAAATACAATTAACCCGATTTTCAGCATTTGTACCTGTTGTTCTTCCGGTTTAACAATGAATAGAGCATCATCTGCGTAGAGCAAAACCGGTTTCATATTTGGAAAAGGTAGCTGAATTGCACCTGTCATTGTGAGTTTGTTGAACCATCTTGTGATAAAATCCATCGCCACTATGAACAAAAGTGGCGATAACAGGTCCCCTTGACGCACTCTCCTTTTCAACGTTATCTTTTTTCCCAACAACTCATTGACAATAACCTGAGATGATCCATTTAAGACTGAGTGTTGCACCCATTTTACATAGCTGTCCGGAAACCCTAATTCTTTCAAAATTCTCAAAAGAAATTCCCATCCTAATGTGTCGAACGCCTTGTGGATATCCGCTTTGAAAATTGCTAGCGGTATCTTATTCACTGTGACATGTTTCAAGAGCTGCTGAGCATAAATAAACCCTTCTGTGATATTTCTACCTTGAATGAATCCCGTTTGCGCACTATTGACCAATTCTGTGATGCTCCCTTGAACTCTGTTAGCAAGCACTTTGGAAATATTTGTTGAATACCATGTAGCAAGCTAATGGGTCTATAATCAGCTGGAGTAATCGCGTTCTCTTTGTTTGGGATTAGGGCAATGTATGAAGTGTTTAAAGGGTGTAGCGAGATGGTTTGTCTCATGACCATATCTAGCACAGAGTGTATGTCCGGTTGTAAAATATGCACAAATTTTTTGTAAAACTCCCCCGTAAACCCGTCTGGACCGGGACTCTTATTATTCGGCCATCTCTCTATTACCTCCTTTATTTATTCCATTTCAATCGGTCTTCCTAAATGCACTAAGTTTCGGCTCTGCTGGTACAAATTGCCCCAAAAAACTGAAGGCATCATCTTTGATGGCGCGCCCATTAAATCCAGGAAGTGCTGGAAAAATGCCTCATTTTTTGCTTTTTGATCGGAATGCATGATCCCGTGATATTCAATCTACGGTATGGCATTGTGATTCTTATTACTCGATGCTCTAGCATGAAAGAACCTTGTTCCTCTATCCCCTTGCAATTTCCAATTGAGTTTTGATCTTTGTTTCCACATATCTTCCTCAAGTACTGAAAGATCAGTATATCTTTTCTTAATCAAGGCCGAAATGAGTTTCTCAAGGTTGGTTATTCTTCTGTGCTCCTTAACCTTATCAATCCATCCTAAATATTCTCTACACACCTCTATTTGTTGTTTAATGACCCCCACATGCTGTGTTGCCCAAAGCTTAATTTCTCTTTATAAATTTTATAACTTTAAGTGTAATTGCAGGGGTGTGTTAGCCTTTTGTGCCGAAGACCATGCTTGCAACACCACCTCTTCCAAGGCCGGAAACTTAAGCCATAGGTTCTCAAATCTGAAAAATTTAGTCTTTCGAAATCCCGCCTTTGCGATGAGCATTACCGGGCAATGATCCGATGATGTATTCGGTAAGGCTTTTTGTGTTGAACTTGGAAATTTGAGATTCCAATCCGTTGAAATCAAAAATCAGTCTAACCTCGCCATTGTTGGATCGTACCGTTCATTGGACCATGTGAATTGTTGTCCATGTAGAGTTAGATTTAATAATCCAAGGGCAGAAATGAGTTGGGAAAATTGGAGCGGTGTTCTCCAATATGTTGGGATCGTGTTTCTATCCATCGGGTCAATTGTAATGTTGAAGTCGCCACATAAAATCCATGGCGTACTATCCATTGGTTTGAGGGACTGCATTTCTGTTAAGAACTCTTGTCGTGTATGCGGTGTAGAAGGGTCATACACCGTGGTTATCCAAAACCTCGCATTGTTAGACCGATGCTTGAGTAGCACTGACACGGAATAATTGCCAATACTATGTTGTGTTTCTTCAAATATATGAGATGACCAAGCTAGAAGTATACCCCCTCTGGTACCTTGTGCGCCCAAAAATCTTTTTTGATCTAGCCAGTTTCCACAGGTTTCTCTAATACTCACATCATCCATATGTGCCATCTTTGTCTCCTGTAAACATACGACATTCGGCTTTTCTATTAATATGGTTTGTCTCACCGCTAGTCTTTTAGACCTTTCATTTAACCCACGTACATTCCAGGTAATGAATTTAATGCTTGCTTGATAATTCATAAGTATATTTGAGACAACACAAATCATAATAGAAAGCAAATGCATATATTTGAGCTCGAGATGGTACAACACTGGCACAAGGCCAAACATCTCTTCTGATACAATATTCCTCCTTCCTCAGAAACTTTCCTCCCCTAAACATCATACTAAGCAAGACTAAAAGAAAACACAAAAACCAGGTTATACCCGCTAACCAAAATAACATAGCACTAATCATTAAGATAAGCTAACCACGGAGATATATTCGGTCTTTTCAGAGACCCGAGTCAGCTGGGACCCGAGTGCAGCCATCGGAGACCCAATCCGGGTCTGGAAGGACCCACGCTGTGACATCCATGACCCGATTCGAGTCAGACAGGATCCGTGCTGTATCAGTCGGAACCCGCTCTGTGACCCAATTCGAGTCAGCAAGGACCAGTTCTGGGTCAGCCAAGACCCGCTCCGAATCAACCCGAACCCAATCGAGGTCAACTGAAGCTCCACCGCTGTGTATAACGGATTGAATTTGGGTTTTTAGTACAGCGGTGAGTTCAATTCCTGTCGTGCTCACCACCACTTCTACCTGGATATCAGTAAGCGGGGCCATGGAATAGAGATATTCTGGCTGTGCTTTGTGCGGTTTAGTGATTTTGGGTGTCCTACGCTGCTGACCTTTAACCTCTTCATAGCCTTGCACCGCCTTTGCCCTGTCTAACATTGGCACGTATGGGCCATCTCTTTTATCTTTCAGCCTTGGGCTTCTCCTAATCTGAGGCCCCATAGGTACGGCTTGTGTTTTGACCCGTTGGGGAGTTGCAAAGCCCGAGGGTGGGCCTTCAAGAAGGTGTGCCGTGAGGTCTACAGCAGTAGGCTATGAAGAAGTAGAAGAGAAATCTGAATTTTCGAACTCCCCCTCTGTTGGGCCTTCAATTTCCTGTGGCTTCCTTTGAAGTAATTCCTCTTGTGACCCCATGCTCATAGTGGGCCCGAGAATTGGGCCTGGAAAGTGTGTTCCTGCAATTGGGAGAATAATTCCATTCTCTGTCCCTTTAACTACCCCAGGTTGTACTTGGGACTGTTTGACACAGGTCACTATCATAACCTTACCCTGCCCCAAGTTACCATCATTAATGCAAAATGGCTCCCCATCCCATCCTATTATTTTTTGAAATCTCATTCGTACAGTAGCTGGTAATTCTCTAATAGAGGTGGTAATAGGCCATTTAATGCTGAAAAGACCTAACCCATCCCTCATATTATGTAAAGGTAATATTACCTTACACGAAATCCCATTGGAGGCTGATATGTGTACTGTAGCCCCTTCAAATCGTACCAGAACCCTGACATGATTGTGTGTGGCTTTCTGAACAGTGCCCATTAGTGTTGCCTTCTTTCTCCATGCCATCTTGCCCTTGACCGGCTTCCTCCCCGACCTCGGAGCCAGGTGCCGAGTTTGCCCACTTACCGGCTTTTGACGCCAGATTTTCTTTACTGCCCCTGCCCTACGCCAGTTTTGAGAACCCGGTCTGCTTGATGCCTCACTGCTATCCCCCGATGTTAGGGAAGTCCTTGGTGGTGCAGGTTGGTAAGGGTGGTGTCGTGCTTATTGCTGCCTCTCCCAATATTGCCTCCTCTGTGGTGGATGAGGTGGGGGTGGAAAGTACCCCAGTGTGTGAAGTCTCGAGTCCATCACTTGCACTTTAACCCTTTTTGTATAGTCTCCTTCTCTCACCCGCAGGTGTCTAGGTATCATGCGTGGGTGTTACGAGTCTAGCAACAACGTTATGTTGTCAAACTGATTAGCTCCGAGACCATAAGGCATTGATTCCTTAATGGTTCCCAACCTTGCAGTGATGGCCGTTAAGGCATCTTTGTTCCAAAACTGAAACGGTAGCTTGTGTAGCCTAATCCAAGTTTGATGGCTCGGTGGTTGGAAAGCCATACCTAGAGTTGGCTCCCATGCCACTAACCTGAACTGTACCCCCAACCTTGGAATTTCGTATGGCCCCTCCTGCACTACCGCGTCTCTTATTGTTGCATCGCGATAAATGAGAAGGAATGGTTTCTCATCCTCCTGCATAACCCTGTAGATTGCGAGGGTGCCTCCATGTGTTGCCACTAACGTGCGCTGAATTTCTTCCGGTAGGTTCATGGCGGTTGCATTCTCAGTTACGTTGATATAGGCCGCCCGGTCGAGGTATGCATTCAATAGGTGCAGTGTGGTGTGCGGTGGCATGAAGACATCCTCTTCATCCTGCCTCTCCTCAAGAAACATGTCTCCCATGACTGGACCAACGCTAACTGCTTGTGCGTAAGTTCTAGTAGGGTTTGTGTAATGGTTTGTGTGAGGAGTGATTCTGGGTTTCACTGCCTCTGCTTTTATAACTTGAACGCACCTACCAGCCACATGACCCACTTTAAAGCACTTAAGACATTTAATGAGCTCCCTGCACTGTGCCCGTTTGTGACCTGGGGCAAAACATCTAAGGCATTTTCCTTCCTTGAATATTTTTGTGTAAGTTGTTTGTACATCGGCTGATGAAAAGTGCCTTGCTTGCCGTACCATAGGTGGTCTTTTCTTCCACCTTGGCATTGCCGTCTGCCATTCTCCATCCTCGTGCAGTTTCTGTTGTTTATCATCATGTGTCACCTTGGTGGTGCCTAGCCCTGGTTTCGGGGTGCCAGAAGTGTTAGGGTATGTTCTCCTTGGTTTTGAGAAGTCTTCTCCGATGTCTCTCGGTGGTTCCTTCATCGCCTCGTTGAATATGCTGAGCAGAGTCCTGTCCGTCCATGTGTGTGTGCCTCCGTGAGTTTGCTGCGAAGTCTTCGTCGATTCACCAGAGGCACCTAGCCAATCGCCTGGAGCACTACCATCGCCTTTCGTTTCAGTACTCAGTTCCTGACTGATATTGTAGAATGATCAGTATTCAGAGTAAATTTTGTAATTATTATTACTTTATTTATTTAGGGTACATCTTTTTTTTAATAAATGCGGGGGGGTCTCACAGAGATAGCTTCTCTCAAAGTTGAAATGGCTATGAATTTGGAAAGTCTTTCATCGCTCCGGGGAGCTGATCTGATAATTATTATAAAAGATTTGTCCTCTTTAAAATGGATTTTGAGAAAGTGTTTGATACAGTATATTGGTGCTATCTTACTAATATTTTAATAGAGAGAGGTTTCCATCAAAATGAATAGCAACGGTTCTACTCATCCTTCAAACATCTACTTCAACGATAAGTTACAATGGAAACAACACGAGGTTCTTCAAGCATGCGAGGGGACTCCGCCAGGGAGACCCATTTATCTCCTATGCTATTCATCATAGTGGCCGACTCTCTAAATTTGCTAATAAAAAATTCGTTGCCGGCAATGCATCCGCCCATACACATCCCCTCACAACCAATACAATATGCAGATGACACCATCATTATTGCAGAAGCACACCCACAAACTCTTAAGGTAATATCTTTAATCCTCTCTATTTATGAAAGCCTAACGGGTTTAAAGATAAACAGAATGAAGAGCTGCTTCGTACCAATAGCCATTCCAGAAAACCTTGTACCGGTGGTAGAAATAATATTGGGATGTTCCCTTCCAACCTCCTAATCATGTACCTGGGTCTACCACTGTCGGCTAAGAAACCGAGAAGGATAGATTTCCTACCTCTCATTGCAACGGTCGAAGCTAGAGTAGCGAGTTGGAAATCTACCATTTGGTGGTAGACTCACGCTGATTAAAGCGGTTCTATCTGCAGTTCTGCTTCATTACATGCAAGCACTCAGAATGCCAAAATGGGTTTTCAAGCGAATAGACAGAATTAGACAGAATTTTCTGTGGAAAGGAATGACCTGTGCAAAGCAATTAATTGCTTGGTAAATTGGGAAAAAATCTTGCGCACTAAAAGAAAGCGGAGGTTTAGGGATAATAGACCTACAGACCCAGAACGTGGCGCTTCTCGCCAAATGGATTTGGGAAATACATTCTAAGAGACATGCAATTGGGCGGGGTACAGAGATTGTTATACAATATCACTGAGGTTGAACAAATAGGAGCTGATGGAAACCAATCATTCTTCCTTAGGGATTTGGTAGACATCAAATCATTTTACTATGTGTCAACTAAAGTACAACAGTACACTTTAGAGGTTACATGGAAATGGAAATGGGAGAATACGGGGCTTTTCACTACATCATCGGCATATAGAATTCTACACGACAGAGGGATCAGATGTCCCAACCAACGCAGAGTGCGGAAAGCAAAGGCACCCCCTAAGGTAAAGTTTTCTTGTGGGTATTGTTACAAAATAAATTACTAACGACAGCGGTGCTGAGGAGATGGGATTGCCAGGTGCAGAATGGGTGTGTATTGTGCGGGGGTGAGAACTTGGAGACTACCACTCACTTATTCTGGGAATGTAGTTTCTCATCCAACTTCTGGGAAGAACTACTGACTTCAAAAAATTTAGGGGGGCTCCAAACGGAGTTCATAGCCATGTCAGGCTATGGAATGCGGGACCATCGATCTTAGGCACTATGCAGAGAATGATCTGAAAAACAGCATGGGCATCCAGTCTGTGGGCTTTGTGGTGGGAGAGAAACAACAGAATCTTCAACCAAAAGCAAAAATGTGTGGGGATACTCGTGGAGAAATCAAAATGTGATATAAGGAAGTTGATACAAAACTGTTGATTCATTTCTTTGATGTGTACAGAGTTAATGACAGTTAATTTTGTTTTGTAAATATTTAATTAAATTAAGTGCTCTTGAGTGATGTAAATAACTTTTTTATCAACAAAAAATCGTAAGATGGCAATTGCCACTTACCATCAAATATTATAAAAGATTTGACATACAAGATTTGGATTACATCGCTACATTAGTTTTTTTCTTCGAAAAGACAATATGGTCCAAAAAAAATTCTCTCATTTGCGCCAATTAAAAAGGAATCTGTTAAAATCGACGACACCTCAGGTTTCCTCCTCTAAAATAAAATTCATAATATCATATTTACC
Organism: Carex myosuroides; assembly: GCA_028015225.1. Taxonomy (NCBI): domain Eukaryota; kingdom Viridiplantae; phylum Streptophyta; class Magnoliopsida; order Poales; family Cyperaceae; genus Carex; species Carex myosuroides. Next base: position 3,890,698 of record CM051474.1, on the reverse strand, counting down.
CTTCTAAATTTTAAAAATTTAAAAATTTATCTATTTTATTGTCCTTCGTATTAAAACTCATTTAACAGTTCACTAAAGTATCCATTTTCAATAGAGGTCTATTTTACTTCATTGATGTCATAAACTCATTTTATTGTCCTTCGTATTAAAACTCATAATATCAATTAAATCATTGCTAAACCGGCAGTGTTATGACCTCTATTGAAATCAATGATCCCAATCACCATTCATGGAACACAATGGGAATATATATATATATATATATATATATATATATATATATATATATATATATATATATATATGAGGAGGGTTCCAATGCACCAAAATTTGGTGCACCAAAATGCACCAAAATGCATCCAAAACTCATATATCTTCATTTTCAAAGTTCAAATAGTCGATTCGATCCTTCCAGTGTGTTCTTCATATTAAAATGTACTTGGAGACCAAATTTTACATTTTTTGGAAATTTTTTACTATTTTTTCAGAATTTTTGAAAATCACCACTTTGCTGAATTTCAAATTATTGTTTGGTGATTTTCAAAAATTCTGAAAAAATAGTAAAAAAATTTCAAAAAATATAAAATTTGGTCTCCAAGTACATTTTAATATGAAGAACACGCTGAAAGGATCGAATCGACTATTTGAACTTTGAAAATGAAGATTATGAGTTTTTGGTGCATTTTGGTGCACCAAATTTTGGTGCATTGGAACCCTCCTCTATATATATATATATATATATATATATATATATATGTATATGTATATATGAAGTAAAACTAGCTCTATCAATATCTAAATATAGAGAACGGAGTAGGTCCGATACCCATCGGATCTCTTTTAGGTTCAACGAGCATGATGACCGTCCGATCTAATTTAAGATTGGTGCGCACGAAAATTAAAACAGACACGCACGAAGTTTAAAGCATTCTGCACGAATTAAAGCAAATCAACAGTGATTAAACCCATCGAGCCAGAGTAGGTCCGATGCCCATCGAACCTACTCTCAAGTGCTAAATATATGAATGATGTGTTGCATAAAGTCAAATCATTTCTATCGATATCTTTAATATCTGTAAACTTTGTATGTGGTTACTTCGCAAAGTACCAATATGATTTTATGAATAAAAATATTAACAATATTATTTTAATTTCATACAACGCATAAATAATAGAGTCAAAATAAAAAAAAAGCATTAAGTTTATACCAACATAAATAATAGAGTTAAAATAATAGAGTCAAACCACTATCAATATCTTAATTCTAATTTTATGGCAGTATATAGATTGCGGTAATATTTCATTTACAAGAAGCATCTCTCGTATGTGGATCCCAACAACAAATATTCGCCATGTCCTCTTCTGGCGCTCTGACAAGTTTTTTTTTCCATTTTCGGCCCAATTGTAGTTTAGTTAAAATGTTGTGGACCTTAGGCCCAAAAGTATCCATTAAAGGATCAAAACTTAGCTTAGTAAAATTATAATGGAAAAGAGCCAGATGTAGGGAGACAAAACTATCTCTATGTATCTAATCCTTGATAAGATTTGTACTGTTCATCTACAGTATAATCTACAGTATGCATGACAATTGGGTCCCACTTTGCATGCCACAAATTCACTTTATCTAGAAATTTTGGTCTTTTCCTCCATCAACCCTTCTCCCCTTTCTCTCCTTCTGTACCCTTTCTTTCCCCTATCACCTTCTCCAAAAATTCTCCAAATTTCTGAGCTCTCACAGATATCGCTCTCTATCTCCACCTCCAAAACCGTTTCCACGAAGCTTCCGACCCATCTCCTCCTCTCTCCTTCGATCCGAACCTGCCCTCATGTTCGCACAAAAGTGTATCACAAAGTTTCACTACAGCAAGCTGTAGCTTTTAATCTTGATTTAACTTCCGACTGAGATTGCAAGTGCACAATCCTATCGTATAGTCTAGTCAGATATCGATCCACAGGACGGTTCAAAATCAAATCTGGAACTCTACTTAAATCAATTAGGTACTAGAAGTTGGAAAAGGTTGGTTTGGTTTATTTAATTTCCTAAATTCAATCAATAACAGAAATAATTAAAATTAACAGAAAGTAAAATTTGGTTTTTATCAAATAGAGAAAAGCGTTTCCAGGATTTTCGATTTCATTATCAACCTTGCCTCTCGGTACCCACACGACCCGCGTACTTTCATACGCGACCCGCATGGAACACGCGACCCGCGTACTCTCATACGCGGCCCGCGTGGACCTCGAGTGAATGTAGCAGTTGTCTGTTTTTGCGTTGTTCTTTAGTGTAAGGATTCATTGACCGAACATAATGTTCCTAAACCTCAACTCTCGTTTGTTGGCTTAATAAACCTTGTATCGGAAATGCAATTTCACCTTCTTAGGTTTTTAATCTAAGTTAATTGTCTGGTTTACTAAAGGTAACCACTACCTCTCGATAAGTGAAAAAGTTCACCTCTCGGTTACTTTTTGGTCTCGCCTCGCGGCTCGTAAACCTACCTCAAATACTAAGTTTGGTTGAGAGAAACATCAAGGCCAAATTACAAGAAAGATGTTATAGACATCTAACAGTAGACAATCAAGAATTATTCAATCAACTTCAACAAAGCAATTAAAATACTACTCAAACAATTAAACACTAACATTCAACACAGAATCAAACAACATGCATACAAAACAAAGTATCAAACTACATCGTAACCCTAGAAACAAAGAAAACTACTCACACATAGTCAAAGAACAAATAACACAAACAATAGATGAAATAGTCATGACAAAACCCGAGATACAAAGAAGATCCGTGAAGAACTTTCGTCTTTCGCTTCTCAACTTCGTCTCCAAGGTAGCCGTCAAGCCCAAACCCTAGAATTTGTCTCTCGCTCTCTGAAAATGAGAATAATCCATAGAATACCCTTCTGTGGCAAGGGATCCCGTAATATAGCCAATCTGGCCGACCTTTCCTTCATTGAGCCTCTGTTTCCTTTTCTGTTTTCTTTCCGGAATAGACTCACGCGACCCGCGTGTATTGGACGCGGTCCGCATGTCTGTGTTCCTCGCGTGCAAATCTGGAGATCGCGTCTGTGGTCGCGTTAGGGTTTGATGCGGCCCGCAGTGGATGTGACGCGGCCCGCGTGTAATGGTCTCAGAACTTGCAATCTTCCCTGATTTCACTGTTTTCTGCAAAGTAGAAATAAAAACACAGCAGTACCACATTCTATAGATATTCAATGTATTTTCAATGTAAGAGACACGATTTGGTGGTTTGAAACACAGATATTGGTATAGAAATTGGTCGGATTTATAGGTCTAATACTGACACATCACCTCCTCTACCAGAGAGCTATCTACTACGAGTTCTCTACGGTTTCCACGAAGCTTCCAACCAGCGGTACCGTTCCAACCTTTCCGACCTCCAACACCGCCTCCGCCCCTTTGTCTCTCTCTTTGCTCTCTCCATCAAGTCTGCTTGCGCCTCAATTCCTCTCAAACCCTTCTCTACTTCCCTCAAGTCTGATTGCTTGTGTTGATTCTCTCTCTCAAGCGCATATCGTGGTTTCTTGGTATCTATCTCTTGCTTAGTTTCTCCCTCTCAAGCGTACCTCTCTTTCTCCTCCCATTCTTCTTCCTCTCCTTCTCTAATCTCCAACGACCTTCTCCTCCTCTACTGATAGGGTTTAGGGTTTAGGGTTAAAACCACAAATAGACATGATAAAGTTTAGGATACAGAGGAGGATTCGAATTAGGAAATGAGCAAGTCAGAGGGGTTATAATGAGTAAACAAAAGGAAAAGGATAGTTAGAATAGGGAATGACTCTCAGTTCAGGGGGTTCTTCCATGTTAGGATTTACCAGTACAAGTATTCAGTTCAATTTTAGATTAAGTTAGGTGTTTAAATTTTCGTTTACACTGCTTTGGTACATTGGAAACAGTGCTCAAATTTGGGTACTTTGAAATAGTGTTGTAAGAGGATTGTAGTAGGTAGGTTGTTTAAATTTCTCATTTTCGGTCAAGTACCAGTCTTTTATGTCATGTACCAGTCGTTGTTTGTTAGTTACAAGTTATTTGTTAGGATAGTTGATTTTAGAAAAGAACACTTTGTGATGTAAGATGTAATTTTATTTTTCAATTGCCATGCATGCCTACAGGCTTTGAATAAAAAAAGAAGAAGATATAGCACCACAGGAAAAACAATGCCACCTGAGGGTTTAGGGTTTTACCTTTCAGTCTTTTCTTGGGTTTTTGTCTACTGTTTTCTCTTAGTTTTTAAAAATTCAGCAATTTTTTTCCCCTTTTAGCCTCACAAACCACAATTACTCTCCTCTATCTCAGACTCTCTTTTCCCTCTCATACAATAGACTTGTCGCTGGTTCTCCGATCCGGCCAGTCACCATCCACACAAGGGACCTAGCAGTGAGGAGCAAGGATTTGTGTGTGAGGAGCTGGGAGCAGATGTGGAGAGAGGGTTATGATCCAGTAGAGGTTTTGGACTTGAAAAAAAAATAGGTTTGAAAAAAAAGAAAAGATAACTATAGAAATTGATGAATTTGTACATATCTCTTATAATTACTTTTTTTAACCTTTTATTAGGTTCAGGTTGGCTACGGATGTGGAGAGAGAAGATTATGATTTAGAAGAGGTTATGAACTTGAAAAAAACAAGTACGAAAAAAAAAGAAAAAGATGATTATAAAAATTGGCGAATTGGTACATATTTCTTATAATTACTTTTGTTAAACTTCTATTGGGTTTAGGTTGTGATCAGATTGGTTACGTTAGCTATTTGTGTAATTGGAACTATTATTGTGCATAGGTCATGTAAATTCCTTTTGGTCTATTAGGTTCTGTTTGAAAGCAGTCCCGGGCTAAACAAAAAGTTGGAATAAATATACAATCAAACTGCGATTATAGTTTAGAAGTGCTATAATGTGTTTCAATCTATTAACACTTCCAGTTTCTCCTTTGAATATACCAGCTTTGTGGGATTTCTATACATAATTATCTTCTTTCAAATATAAAAGAGAGTAGGATGTTCATCATTTAGTCAGTGATTGAAGCACATTAAGTAGCATGAGTTTTTCATACTCCATATTTTCTTTTTAGCTATTTTTTCTGATGTGTCATTTTTTTGTCCTCTTTTCTGGCAATCTTTGCTTATTATGGCAGCCAAGCGAGCTTAGAAAATCTCTTGCTGGACACAATTAATAGCTTCACCTTGATGAACTTTGGTGTTCAAATTATTAATTGTGTCCAATAAATTGAAAATGATTTGTATGTATGCGCTTCTTGCTGCTGACCCAATTATTACCAGTATTTCTTTGTAATCTTGGTACGATTTGTGATTTACTAATAAACCAATGGTTGATTTGTGATTGTGCAAACTAACAAATGTGATCCTTGAGATAAAATGGACCTTTTAGTAAAGTTGGATTCGAATAAAAAGCTCTCTTACTTGCTTGATGGTGGCATTAACTACTTCTGATGTGTATTTAAGTGATTGTGTATTTAAGTGATATTATTATGCAATCTGCTCAGTACATATTTTACTTCCTATATATTTCTCTAATGCATTATCTTTTTTTCTTTTAGTTTGTTGCTTATGTGCAGTATTTGTCATATTAATAAAATAATCAAGGGGACCTTCAAGTTTCTATGGACCGATTGGAGCAAGTCTCTCCTCTGAGGTTAGTACTCTCTTAGTCTAATGCTTCTTTTACCCTATTTTGATATCTGTCTTTAGAAGTCATGATTTAAATAATTATCAAAAATTTGTAGTATGAAAATATGAAAGATAAAAGGAGTTGAAAGATAACGAAAGCATCACAGAAGTGAGCAAAAAAGAAAAAAATAATAATAAAGGCATTGAAATCCTTTGTAATAAACTCAAAACCATGAGTCTTCATTAATCTCATTGTAAATCTAATGTAGCTATACTTCTCACCCCCCCCCCCCCCCTTTTCTCTTTTTTATCTCTCTTTTAAAAAATCTAATTTCAACAGGAATATAAAAAAGTAGGACTGGTTCCTTGACAGCTGCCGTGTACTGCTTCTCTTAATTCCCTATCTTGGTGAGAATTTTAACATATATTGCTATCTCTTCTCTTTATATAAATCCTGTATTTTTTATACCTTTTCTTCTAATTTGTTAAAAAGATATTTCCACATGTTTACAACTCATCTAAATCAATTTTCATTAAATATTTTACTAATATGGAACTAAATTGCCAACATCTTCATCAACTCAAAAACACTTTTTAAATGATTCATTCATCACATTATTTAGCTTATTCATTGATACTAATTCAATTATTGTCAACAATAACTATCTGTAATAGGGTCTCTAATCCTTCGTTACCTACATTTCAACTCTGCAAATTCCTGTTACTACAGCTTTTGAGGTATTCCTTTCATCCTTTTTTATTTATATGTTTTTTATTTTCTTAGTTTTGTTCTAGAACATTACAAACTTTGCTCATGATAGACAACAATATATTTTTGTGCTTAGACATCAACACGTCCAACCTTTTTCATGAATTTTATACCACACTGACTTAGGTTGCGCTCAAGATTGAATGGGCCAAGTAGGTAAGATTACAAGCACTGATGCAATTATGTACTGTAATGATTTAACTTTTTGTGATTTGTAAGCGAAGTTTCTTTTAATTATGTATTGCAGTGAATTACCTGTTTGATTTTTATAGTTTTGACGTAATTGCAATAAACCAAACATAAACCAAACATAAACCAGCTTAAACCAAACAAAAACCAAAATAGGCTGGTAGAGTGCTGCCAACTCATATATTCATATTAAGCCCTCATTAGAATCTCCCATGTTGTTAGGCCTGCTAAATGAGTCGGGCCGGCTCATGAACTATGAGTTGGACTCTTGAATGAGCCTAGTTGGGCTGAGTTTAATTCGAGCCGAGTCCAAACTCGGCTCGAACTCGAAATAATTTTATCACTAACCGATCCGTCCGAGCTGAGCCGGGCCGAGACGAGTTGCCAAATCGCTAACCTAACCGAGTCTCTCTCCTCTTCGTTCCCAAGCTCCTCGCCTCTTTGGCGCACGAGAACCTCCTCCTCTTCTCCTCCTCCTCAGATCGCTATCTCTTCTGCTCGCCTCTCTTTGCGCACCGTCTCCCTCCTCAGATCGCTATCTCTTCGCCCCCTCTTCGCGCACGCCTTGCTATCTCTCTTCAACTGGTAACTCACCCGTTAAGGTACTTAGTTGCATTTCTGTTAATACTAGTTGTTTGCTCGATTTTGAATGCAACCCATTATTTCCGTTGAAGTTTGTAGTTTGTACCAATGCATTACATGGTTGGTAAAAACTGGATTGCAGAGAAAAAACAGTGTTTAGAGAATCTATGGGAATGGGTGTAGGATTTCGCCTTTTGTTTGTCTGGCTTCTCTCAAGTCTCCCAAATCCAATTGACACCAGATTGATACTGTAGAAAAAAAAAAATTCACTCACCAACCAAATTGACACCAGATTGAGGTTTAATACAAAATTTGAAGTTAATTAGGTTGGTCACTGTTTTCTGACAAGGATATCCAGAAAGGAGTCGTGGAACCCGATGCTATATATGGCACTCAAGGCAATATGATTTCTTTTCATTACCAGAAGTACTGATTACCAGTAGGATAATGTTTAAAATATTGTAGTAGTTATGTTTGAAGTGTTTGTTGCATGCTTTGTTGGTTACTAGTCTGTTGGTACCATTGATGCTGGACATTGGTCTGTTGGTACCAGTTGACAAGTTATTACCTAACTACTCAGTAATACTGTAATAATTTTTTTTTAGTAATTTGTCATATCAATCTAAATTTGTCATTAAAAATTACTGTACACTTTATTGTTCAGGTACAAGCCATGGGAGATCAAAAGTTCCCTCTTTTTTCTTAAAGCAAAATAGTTTAGTACCTATAATTTGACTTGGGTTAAAAAAAGTAAGTGTTTTACTTCTTTTAATCCAGATGAAATAATAGCAAATCACAGTTGTTATTAGCTTATAACTTTGTTTTACTGTATAAATACTTGTTTTTTAATCCGTAAGTCATGTTCATCGGTCTTAAACAGAAAATAATAATATTTTTATGTGTTAGTGTTTTAGCACGTTTTCTTTTGGACTTGTATACAGCTCTGAGTTTAGTAGTTTACCATTTTGCTTATTTTTTTAGCATGTTTTCTTTTGGTTTCTTTTTTTTCTTTTGTTCCGTGTTTAATTTCCCAAACCCGGCATATACTTGCAATGTCTCAAAAGAAGTACGATATTAGTCATAAACTTGCAATCACCAGAAAGTTTTAGTGTAATTTTAAAAAAACTATAAAACAACTAAAAATTATTATCTCATACATAATTGGCTTACTTTTATTGATGAATTTGTGATATAGATTCTTCTCTGGTGGGGGGTATTTGTGGCATCTACTCCAGTTTGACAATGTTTTATATAATTTAATAATTGTGTGAAGTGATCTTTGAAGCTTTAATTCTTCATTTGCAGCCCGCTTATACCATTGCCAATCTTCTTCATTTAAGAATTTTAGGTTAACGCGGTTCTCTAATTAAGTTGATAGGTAATATTATATATGTAGATAATTATTAAAAGATTGTTCTAGAAGGATACTGATTGATTTTGAACTTTTTCTTCCTTGTGTATGTTCATTTATAAAAAAACTAAATAGTTTTGTTTTTCTTTGATAATTTACTTATTAGAGTTACTTGACACTGGATATGGATAGAAGTTTCCTTTTGTTGTCATTGATAGGGAATCAAAGTTAATGTTGATGATATTCTAAATTTAGTAGAATGTATATCTTATGACATGAATCCAGTGGTAAGAATTCTTTCGAAACAATTGTCCCAGTGAAAAAGGAGTTTCAAAGGAGTTTCAAAGTGGTGCATGGCTGAAGTGGTGCATGGTTGTCCCAGTGAAAAAGGAGTTTCAAAGTTTTGGGGTGTAATCTGTTAAATATTGATGTTATAATATGTGCTTGTCCGAGGATGTAATCAGTTAAAAAATGTGACCAGTTTTAAGTTTTGGCTTTGAAGTTTCTGGGCTAAAGATGCTGATTTAGTGATTTGTGTGGCTGTAAAATGTCAGTAACAATTTGTTTTTAGTTTTTAGTTTCTGTTGGTTTTTTAGATTTTTATATAGTTGTATTTCACTTGGTCAACTTAGATTTTGGTGTTGGACCGATAAAATTAGGTTACTGGATCTATTCATCCACTTTTATGTCATCTTTTGAATTTAATATTTGTTAAATGATGTTCAAATAGTTTTATAAATATATTCATCATATTATATTTATGTTCAAATATACGTGGCAGATCCGCTGTATTTAATGAAAGAGTTTCATTGGTCAATACTAGCTTGGTCAATGCTGGCTCGGTCAAACGAGTTGATTTTCTATTAATTAGTCAATACTGGCTCGGTCAATGCTGCGCGCATGAAATAAAATTGGATTTGAGCCGAGTTCGGGCCGAGCTTAGAGAATCAATGGACCGAGCCGAGTCGGGCTTTATCCTTCAAAATTGAGCTGAGCTGAGTTGGACTTTTAATGAAAGATTGAAGAGCTGGGCTGAGTTTTGGGTTTGATCCAGCTCATTAGCACCCCTACATGTTGTTGCCATACCAAACCAAATAAGTACAGTACCAAAACAATTACACTACAATAAAAAAACAACTTAGACTAATGCCCTTTAGAAATCATGTCATATTGAAAAAAAAAAACATTGCCTTCTCAAGCGGACATTCCATCTATTTAAGTATTATAACTCACAATATTGGACTCGCACTCTTTAGAAATCATTTCATGTAAAAACTTAAATACCTTCTCAATTTCACATTTCTTGCATGACCCTGATGTCCTAAACAGAAACTAATTCATATAGAAAAATGTGGGTAGCTTACAAACACAAATATTACATTCATTACATAAATTTATTAATATTGAATGCAAATACTACTAAGAGTGCTATTTGGAATAAGAGTGATTTTATTTGGAATAAGAATGTTATAGATTTCCATCAGACCGATATCCTTTCTCTTTATTCTCTTTAATTTATAGTGTTCCCTTTTCTATATTGTTGACATTAAATATTCTGACTACCGTTGGATAGCTTCCAACATCCAGTTGATAGTACCAATATGAAGATGATTGATTGGTTATATGCAAAGAAAAAATCAGGTATGAGATTGTTAAGTTCTTTTTTCTACAGTAATAAGTTTTTACAGATTAACCTCTCAAAATGTGAAATTGGTAAAGTTGGTTTCATTGCTAGCTCATCCACCTAAATTGCAAGGTGTGGTCAGAACTATAACTATTCATTCCTACCATCTATTAACTTGACCTTTGTTTCAATTGATAAGCTACTATGTGACTTCCTTTTGGTTTCTATACTAGCCAGTACATACGAGTATAATACCTCTATATTGGACGACTAATCAGTACAAATGTTGAGCAGTAGTAACTAATAACTTCATTTGTTTATCTGTACCAGCCAGTATCATACAACCAATAGATAATGGTTTCAATACTTCTATATGACTGATCAGTAATAACTTTATTTGTATAAATTCAGGGAGAGAGATAAAGAGAAGAAATGAAGCTTAGGTTTCAAGAACATCATGATTCATGGGGGGCCTATTTTATTTAATCCGAAATTATGATGAATTTACCGTTGATTCAAATCAAGATAATTATCATGGGGATGTAGTTGCAGCATGATGGTTATATTATTTTCCTTTATTGTCGTGAATAATAAAGAGATTTGCACTGTTTCATCAGAAACCTAATTAGAAGTGAAATGAACACAAGAAAAGAATTGTCAAGATTTTATAATAGTGTATTATTTAATGAGTATGACAGACTGGAGATGCAAATGCTTCAAGCATTTGTCCAATAACATCATTGCACTTTGATACTTCTTCCAAAGTTCTTATTTCAGGTGACCAAGCTTGGGCAGGTATGGGGCAAGTATAATGCCATCTTTTATTAATATTGAATGAAAACTTTGATACTTCAGAGAATATCATTTCTTTGCAACTTTTTGACATATTTTAAAATGATTAATCAGATACTTAGCCGAAGCAAAGCCAGGCTATTTTCTAGTGGGTCTTCTAATCTGCTAGAAACAACCCCACAGTATGAACCATTTAACATGATCTCCATATAAAAATGTACTTGTAGATTAAATTTTAATATTTATATTTAAATTTTTTACTATTATTTCCCACTTCTTTTCAATAATCTATAATTTTTAGATTAAGAATTTCTAACTATTTAAAAAAAGATAGTAAAAAATTTTAAAAATATAAAAGTTAATTTACGAAGTATATTTTCAGAAGATCATATTAAACATTTAATTAACTATTTAAACTTAAATACAGAGATATTAATCTATAATAGAACCAATATGCACTATGCATAATATTATAGTCTCCTTCATAAGTATCACATGATCTTCGTTCCATCAAAACATTAAATACAAGCACAAAAATAGATTTGTTGAAGGATTTGTTCCATAAGTTTATTCGTCGAATAAATAGGGTTACTCGGGAACTTTCCTATCCATGAAGCAAAAGGAATACATCGATAAAATATGATAAAATGCCTAAATAATTTCTTGGAGTATAAACATTGTGGCCAGTAAATTAACTAACACCCATATTTCATTGAATTAGTTTTTAATTTTATACATTTTTGAGCCGTTAACAATAATGAAACTATTTTTGCTCCGTTAAACCATTCTCTCAACGGTTGTCTCCAGTAGTATTTTAAAACCAATTGATTCATTCCGTCCAGAAAGGACCAAGTCCCCTGCAGTGCTCTGCACCTCTCTACCGTCCCATTACAATCAATCTATTGCACTTGCCCCCGCATAGAGGTTTTCTACGAGGGAAACACGGAGATTAAGTGATAAAACAGAAATCCTAATATATGCAAGATGCAACGGCTTCCAATTACAGTATTAAAACTCCGTTACAGTTCTCCGTCAGCTCTAGCCTCTCGGCAGTTAGTGTTAGTCGTTACAAACAGTACACTATCGGACTATATCCACTCCAATTATTCTCAAACCCAACCCGTTCGAGTTAACCACACCATGGTTAACCAGGCCCAAATTAAACCCCATATTTCAGCTATAAATACCTCTGTATTGGCCTTTGTCTTTCCTTGCTTAATAGTTAATTACCCATTCCTGGCCATGGCTGTCTATCAGCATCATCTCCTCATTTTCCTCTACTTAACTCTCCTTATTCCAACCAATTCACACAACATTACAGTCATCTTAGATGCTTTCCCTGATTACTCAGTCTACAACAGCTACCTCTCCAAAACCAAGGTGTGCGACGAAATCAACTCGCACAAGACAGTGACGTGCCTGGTTCTCTCCAACTCTGCCATGTCTTCTCTTGTAGCCGAGCAGAGCCTGACAGGGATCAAGAATGCGCTCCGCCATCTCATCCTCTTAGGCTACTTCGACCAGAAAAAGCTCCACAACCTGACACGTGGCACCACCCTGACAACCACTCTCTACCACACCACGGGCAACGCGTCGGGCAACCTCGGCTTTGTCAATATCACAAACTTGCAAGGTGGTCGGGTTGGTTTTGCCTCAGCTAGACCTGGTTTAGCATTTGATGCCATGTACGCAAAGTCAGTGAAGCAAGTCCCGTATGACCTCTCAGTGCTTGAGATTTCAGCACCGATCACCTTCCCTTGGCTGATGGATGCCCCCTCTGCCCCTCCCAACCTCACGGCTCTCTTAGAGAAGGCTGGATGCAAGATCTTTGCTTCGCTAATCACGGCGTCAGGCGGGCTAAAGATTTACGAATCGGCCATGGACAAGGGTTTTACACTCTTTGCACCAAAGGACGTTGCTTTCAAAGCTGATGGTGCACCTGATCTCACTAATCTGTCAAGAACCGATCTTGTTACTATTCTTCGGTACCATGCGCTGCCTTTTTACACTCCCAAGGCCTCACTTAGAACTGCCAGGGGACCGATTGCTACTATGGCGTCCAGCAGCTCAGGGAAGTACAATCTTTCAGTTATTTGTCATGGCGATGAGGTGTCTCTCAGTACTGGGGTGAGCACCGTACAAGTTTCTTCTACTGTGCTTGATGACACACCGATGAGTGTTCTCACTGTTGAGAGCTTGCTCTTACCAAGCGAAATGTTAATTAGCGCACCAGTGCCAACTGCACCGGGCCGGGGGGCCCTTACAGTACCTACACCGATTCCAAGTACAGCACCAGCTCCTGGAGCTGAGGCTCCACTACCAGAGCCAGATGCTAGAAGGCCTAAAAGGAAACCCCAACGGGCCCCACCTCGTCGTCACCCACCTCCCCGTCCTCGTCCACCTCCCCGTCCTCGTTCACCTCCTCCACCTCATTCCCATTCACCTCCTACACCTCACGCTCGCGTACCTCCTCCACCATCATTTCCTGATGCTCTACCACCTGATGCACCTTCCCCTGATCACAGTGGTGCGGCCGGGAGGTCGATTGCTTGTTTGGCGAGTTTGGTGATTGCTTCAGTCTGCATTACTGTTTTTCTTTAGTGAGTGTATAGAATTGATCGGTTTTGTTCAATTTTTTGTATGTTTAGAGTTTAGACAGATTGTGCAAAATTGTCTGCTATTATGAGAGTAACCTTAGTTATTCTTTGTTTTGTCCTCTGTAGATAAATAATCCTAAATTTCGTGTGTTTCTACTTCTTTGAATCCCAGTTGAAGAAATGGGCATGGACTGATGCAATACATATTCTTTATTTCAAGAAACATGTACTGACAAATTTCCAGTAACTCTCCTGTAACTAACTAACTAACTAACTAATCCTCTTTTAATTAATTAGTTTACAAGTCATTGTTGTTGTCGTTTGACCAGTCAAAGCTAGTGATGTTTTGAGAACTGATGCAGTGATACACTGCCGGGAGTTTTTTTTTTTTTTTTCTTTGTCGGAAAAAATTGTGGGCAAATTTTAGGGCCGATTGGCGACCCGAAAATATAAGATGGACTCGAAAGCATAATTTGTTGGTATATCTAGGGTCGTAATATTGGATTCTCGGTAAAAGTGGCACCGGCAATCGGCAATTGTAGGCTTGAAACTTGGTATATTTAGGGTCGTAAACTCGTAATATTGAATTCCAGTAACAAAAAAGTTTGTTACTCAAACACTGTCAAACATCGGCTTGATCTAGGGTGAAAACGGTATGGATAATTAATATCTGATCCGTATTCGATCCGTATTCGATCCGTATTCGAAAAATTAGATGTGGATATCTGATATCCGAATATCCGTGTAGATACTGATATGGTTTTACATTTCAATTATCCGTATCCGAATAGTCATATATTTTAATATATATTATGAAAAAAATATTGTTATTCACCATTAAAATTAGATAAATATTATGAACTTTGGTATTTTTTAATATTATTTTAATAAATAACTGATTCGATCTGTATTTGTATCCAGTTGATATCCAATCTGTATCCGTATCTGAAAAGTTAAAAAGAGATATGAATATAGTTTTACACTATCTGCTCCGTATTCGCTCCGTTTTCACCCCTAGCTTGATCCGTTTAAAGCAAAAGACATATATATGTTTTTGGAAATTGCATATATGTATTTAGAGGAATATTATCTGATATTTACAAAATATTGTCTAATATTATCTAGAGTACGATTAAAATGTATTAATGGTTTTGTGCTCCAATCATGCTTCACATACTTATTTCTATTTTAAAAGTCCGAACAGTTAATCTGAACCACTTAACATAATCTTCGTATTAAAATGTGTTTGGAGACCAAATTTTATATTTTTTTTGAATTTTTTTATTATTTATTTAGATAGGTACAAAATTATTATTTTTCAGATGATTGTGGACCGGACCATCCAAATCAGTGATTTTATACCTTTTAGATAGTAAAAAATTCCGAAGAAACAATTCAAATTTTATCGTCGGTGTATGACGGAAACAAAAACAACGCAATGTATTTGAGATATTATTTCCGACTTCTTGCCAACGAAAAAAAGTTGCTTATATTTTGACAACGCAATGATTTTTAAAATTTAGTCTCCAAACACATTTTAAAATTATCTGTCTCCGTAGGATTGAAACTTTTATTTCTGTTAGTGACTAAATTTTAAAAATCATTGTCAATATAGTTTGTGGAGACGGATAAAATAAACCAGTATACAATGTCGATAGAAATTTTGTAATACAATAAATATGTCATTTTTGTAATATCTTCAAAAAAATTTAGAGATGTAGCGAGATACAAATAAGGAATACGACAGAATATGGATTTATTTTACTAACCTTAACTTTAAAGAAAGAAATTTATATAATAATATATGATAAAGAAACAACTTTAGACATAATTATTTATTATATAAACACAATTTTTAAGGAAAGAAAAATTGTATAATCTTATATAGAGAGAAGTGGTGTTTAAAGAAAATATTATCGATGAATAAAACGGTTCATAAATTTACCATAATTATTATTTTACCGAGGTTTGTCCTGCAAAATATAGTAAGAGAACAGTACAAATGTACAATAGGTCTGGGAAGTATGGAATTCAGATCCAGTGCATTAACCCAATTTTTGAGAACCTGGACCCACAAATAATACTGACCCCCTGCGCTACCACCGAATAGGCACCGTACACGTCTAAACTCAAAAATTGAGTTACTTTAGGGGATCCGGACTCGGAAGTACGAGCCATGAAACCAGCGAAAGCCGCCGGTTTAAACCACTATCTCGTTCAAAATCTTAGCGGGATTTTCTTCCTCTTCCTATAAAGCTATCACCACACTAAATTTTCACAATCGTGTACTTTTTACTCTGGTAGTGAACTAAAATAAATTACTAATTCAATCAAAAAAAAAAAAGCCCGACTATAATAACTACCATTTATACTCCCACACGTCTTAGGAGTGTAAAGTCGTAAACTATCGGCAGTAGTAATATATCTTTTTCTAACCACGCGGATCCATGAATTATTATCCTCTCAGATAACTCAAATTTTGAGTTAGATCCGGAACGTGCGATTTAAATCCACACGAATATTGAAGGGCCCCGGGCATTGTAGTCCACTAGTCATGGGTCGGATTAGTCCGAATTCTGATCGGACGGTCCGCAACAAAATTCAAATGGTGCGTTAATGCAGAGGAAGTGGACTCCGGATTCCATCCCTCTCTTCCACAATACGCTTTCCCGCCTTTTCGAATCCCCAATATTGTCAAATCTAACTACAAAATTACAAACCCATTTACATTTCCCTCCTCCTATTTACCTGTCCAAACAAGAAAGGTGCGACCAAACAGAATACCTAGCTGCATAGGCTTCTCCTTGTTACTTTTTTTTTAAAATTTTTCTCTGTGATAAGGAAGAAGGTGGTCGATCGTGCATTTTCATCCCCTGGAATGAAATCCCATTCGCCTACTGTGGTGTTGCGAGCGCATCCTAGGAGAGAGAGAAGATCTACGAAAGAGGCGGACTACATTGAGTTTTTTAAGGTCTGATTTCGCTTTTTCTTCTTAATTAACCTTTGGGGGTATTTTCTCAAGTCAGTTGTTTAGGACTTTTCTGATTATACATCCTTGTTATTGTTTATTTTGAGTGCCTCCAAGTAGAAGTATTAGTATTGCTTCAGCCAATATCTTCATTCAATCATTATTGTAGGCAAACTATTAGTGTGATTTCTAAGAGTTGTTCTGGATTCTAGGTATTCAACTGAAAGAATGGAGCTTTTCTCCATTAAAAAACTGATCTTACCTTCTGCCCCCTACTATCTGCTTTTTGTTTTCACTTTTATGATGTTTTCTCACACAAGAATTTTGCATCTACATCCTCAGAACCTTTTTCTGGGAATGATTTATCCATAAATAGCCAAATTTTTTGCAAAATCTCACTCAGGTGGATGAACAAAGTATTGAATGACTTGTATGGAGGGTTAAAGCTGTTAAAGGATTTTCACTATAATGCCATTTATTCTTTCAATACAAGATAAATAGAAGTTAGTTCACAACGATAACTTTTCTATTGTTTACCTCCAAAAAAGAAAAGAACTTTCATATACAATTACTTTTGTTGTCTTTTGTCACATTTAGATGGATTCTGAAGATGAAGAGGCTAGGAATAAGAGAAAGAGAGCAAAGAAATCTGCCCCAAGAAAATCTCCAGAAACTCATTGCAAGGTACATTTTTTCTTACAAAAAAATCAAGCAGAAGTGTATTCATTGTTCTTTTATTTTATTTTAACTATCTTTCATTATGTATGGTTCAAGGATTGGAAAGGCAAGGCTACATCTAATGGGATAAAGCAAAGTTCAGGCAATTCTGATAAGGTAGGGCTAATATTTTGTTGCATAGATAGTTGGATCTTGATGAGAATATCGTTCGGGATTTGATACATATACTATACAGGAATATGTTTAGATTTCGTCCTTGAAATTATTTATATACGTAATAATGATTAGACCACAGAAAATCCAGTCCCAAAACCTCATTTCTTTTTCCTATGAAATAAGCTGGATAAGTATCCTTTCAGCACAACAATGGTCCCACAATTCTAGTGAAAGAAGTCGCTTTGCTCTGCCAAAGCTATAAAATGAGGTGAGATAGGTTAAGAATCCAAGTCATTAAAGGGCTGTTGACCAGCTTGCATCAGAAGGTTCTGGGATTAGCAAGGCATTGTTGACGCAACACATGCACCTACTCCAAATCTGGAATAAAATCTTGAAGGCAATGTCTCGAAGTAGAAGTATTAGTATTGATTCAGCCAATATCTTCATTCAATCATTATTGTAGGCAAACTTTTAGTGTGATTTCTAAGAGTTGTTCTGGATTCTAGGAATTCAACTGAAAGAATGGAGCTTTTTTCCAATAAAAAACTGATCTTACCTTCTTCCCTCTATTATCTTTTTTTGCACTTTTATGGTGTTTTCTCACACTAGAATTTTGCAACTACATCCTCAGAAGTCAGAACCTTTTTCTGGGGATGATTTATCCATTAATAGTCAATTTTCTGCAAAATCTCACTTCGGTGGATGACGTAGTGCATTAATTACCATCTAGGCTTGTAAAATACCATGATTTTTTTTTTTCTGTTGATTGTTGCTATGGCAATCACTGTTTGTGAGTATACATATGAGCACAAATTTAGATAAATCTCATAAATAATCCCAAAAAGAAGCTGAACAAGAGGGCTGATTAATAGGTTGAAGTTTGCTTGGAAAGGTTAATGAAGTTCATATTTTTTATTTGTTTTATAGACGGGGAAGAGAAAGTTATTTGCTTTAATGTGTCACCAGTGCCAAAGAAACGACAAAGGAAGAGTGGTGCATTGCACTGTTTGTAAAAGTAAACGATTCTGTGTCCCCTGCATGAAACGCTGGTATTTCATCATTGCAAATTTGCAGTTCATCAATTCAATTTTACATAAGTTTTTGTTTAAGATTACAGATGTCTTGTTATGTAAAAGTGCCAAAGGGGGGATTTCAATACCAATTTTAACTGAATATTTTGATTAGGTACCCACTCTTGTCCGAACAAGAAATTGCGGAGAAGTGCCCTGTTTGTCGTGGAAATTGTAACTGCAAAGGTTGCCTTAGAAAAATAAATCTGGTACCGTAAATATTCTTCCTTCTTGCTTGTACTTAGTTGAAATGTAGATCCTGTCCTCCTATTAGTTTTAATCATTTTTCACTTTGTCCTTCTCATTTTCGAACTGCGAGAAGAAAGGAACTTCTGAGACAAAGTTATCAAGAGAAGATGAAGTTAAGTATTCAAGGCGGATTGTGAAATATTTATACCCTTGGTTAAAGGAATTTCATGATGAGCAAATTGCAGAGAAAGAAATTGAGGCCAGAATCAAAGGTAGTTAAACTTTTTGCCCTTGCAAAGCTATGTGGTAATATTTATACTTATTGCTAGTATGTTTTTCTCATCCTCTTTTACTCTGCCAACTTTAAAGGTCTTGACGCAAGAGAGCTTGAGTTACCACTAGCTAAATGTGATATGGATGAGCGGATGTACTGGTATAATCTTCACTCCTAATTTGTGTATCTTTTGAAATTCATGTGTGTTCTAACACTTATTAACTGTTTCTTGTGTAGTAATAGATGCCAAACCGCCATTGTTGATTTTCACCGGACCTGTCATAACTGTGCTTATGATCTCTGTCTTGTCTGCTGTCGAGAGTTGCGGGAAAATCATCAACCCACAGCTGATGAAGCTGTGTCCAGTTGTCAAGAGGCTGTGCTGCATAGTGATGTAATGCCAGGTGCCAAAGTGGAAGTGCAGGATGGCCTAGAGGCAGCAACCAATGGTGAATTAGCATTGCCAGGTGAAGTGCCTGTGCTAGGTGGTGAAGAAGCAATGCTAAATGATAATGTGGCAGGTCCGTTTGGCAAAGAGGCATTGCCGGTAGGTGAAGCGGCAGTTTGTGGTGGTGCAGAGGTGCCAGGTGGGGAAGTGTTGTCTGCTATAAGACTTGATGCGTGGACCCCACGAGCCAATGGTCAAATACCATGCCCACCAGGGAAATTTGGTGGTTGTGGTAGCTCAATTTTAGAATTGAAATCAGTTGTTGGAGAAAATTTTGTCTCCCAGTTGTTTCAAAAGATCACTGAAATGGCCAGTGCAAACCCAAACTTTGAAGAAAATGGGTTTATTAGTAAATGTGACTGCTCAACAAAATGTGGGAAACTTAATTCTAGGAAAGCTGCCAACAGAAAGGATACAGGGGATAATTATGTGTATTGTCCCCTGGGAAGGGAGGCAGAGGGGGAATTGGGTCATTTCCAGAAGCACTTGATGAAGGGTGAACCTGTAATTGTACGGGACGTCCTTGAGCTGACATCAGGTCTGAGTTGGGAGCCAATGGTGATGTGGCGTGCCCTTAGAGAGACCAAGATTAAGCATCAAGTGGGGAGACCGGCTGTAATGGCCCTTGACTTTCGGGACTGGAGTTTTGTATGTATCAGTGTTACATTGAAATAAATTTAACAGTCAAGTTCAGTACACAGCCATTATGTACTGGCTGGTGTGAAACAATGCCAGTTCATTCTGGAACTTAATCGGACTCTATATAATAGAGTATGACATCAGTGTCATTTCAACCTATATAACACTAATTCTAAAACCTATCGAATCAACTTCAAATGGTGAATCCAAACCGTTCAAACCCATCTATTTAATTAGTTATGCGTTTACAAGTAGAATTTATATTTTTTTAATTTATTTAGTATCAAGTCTAGACGGTCAAATGTGGGAGTTTTTAAGTTAATTTTAGTGCATTCATTTTTCAACATTTGTTACCACTTGATTTGATACAAAAATAACTCGAAAAAATAATTTTTTTGCATGTAAACACATCACTCTATATAATAAGTTCATCTTTAAAATTAGTGAAATTTTCCTTGCTCCAGTCTTCTTGACAGTTTGTTTTCTGGCATTTAAAGTCAATGCAAATTGGTAAAATGCAAGAACTTCTTTTATAGGACGCACAAGTGAGACACATGATAACAGTGTTTCCTTTTGTATTTGACTTGTTTGTTAAGCCTTTGTACAATATATCCACAATGAGAATGACATTACAACACTCCTGATTTTGTAATCTTTTATCTTGGAATTAGTATTTTTTTAAATTATATCTATTAATAGTTTTCTTCCTAATTTTGGCAGATGGAGGTAAATATACACCAGTTCTTTACTGGCTATGAAAAGGGGCTTTCCCATAAGAACAGTTGGCCCCAGCTGCTAAAGTTAAAAGACTGGCCGTCTGAAAGCTCGTTTGATGAGAGGTTGCTGCGTCACAGAGTTGAATTTGTTGCTGCATTGCCTTTCAAAGAGTACACTGATCCCAGATGTGGACCCCTCAATCTGGCTGTGAAGCTGCCAGCAAAAATGCTAAAGCCTGACTTGGGCCCAAAGACTTGCATTGCATATGGAATTAGAGAGGAGCTGGTGGAGGGTGATTCTGTAACTAAACTTCACTGCAACATGTCTGATGCGGTAACTTTGGATGTTTTGCCCTTGTTTTTATTATGGCCATGATTAACTGCTGTCCGTGTTTAGCTCCCTTGGGGTGAAGATTGAAATTTGCTTGTTTGAATTAGACCATAATGGCTTTTCTGCGGATGTATTGGTGTGTTGACAAGGTGCCTCCAAACATACCAATCCCAGCAGTTCAGCAGATCATGTTACCTGGGGCACATTGGTATCAAAATTGTTTTTCCACTTGAGTTCCAAATAATAGATAATGTTTGTACATCTAAATTGTGTATGTATGTAAATTCTAAAACAACTAGTATCTCTTGTTTTACCAGGTCAACATTTTGACACATACTTCTGGAGTAAAGCTCACTCATGACCAGCGCAAGGCCATAGAAAAGAAACATAGAAAATCTAAAGGTGTGGACAAGGAGAGAAATAAAAATATAGAATCTGATGATTCAGAAATTGATGACTATGGTGGTGCTCTGTGGGATATTTGGCGAAGGGAAGATGTACCTAAATTGAAGGAATATCTCATGAAGCACTCCAGGGAATTTACACAATATGGGAAGAAACCTGTAGAGCAGGTTAGTGCTCCTTTTTTTAACTGATTCTTAAAAGTAACATTATGACCCTCCCTTTGGACGAGTGATATGAGATTTTATGTGGCACTATTGATAGGTTGACCACCCTATCCATGATCAATCTTTCTATTTGACTATGGATCATAAAAGGAGGCTGAAGGAGGAATATGGTAGGTTGAAATTTCTTATTTTTGGCTCATCTATTTGCTATTGGAAACTTTTGCATTGTTAATCTTGTGAGATACAAATAAAATATCTTTCAAATTTGATTTCATTTTTGAAATAAATTATATTCTTTCATTTTGCTCGTAGGTATTGAGGCATGGACATTTGAGCAAAAGCTTGGTGAGGCAGTGTTTATCCCAGCTGGATACCCTCATCAAGTTAGAAACCTAAAGGTACTTAAACCAAACTTTATATTGCATGTTTAGGTCTGACAGAATGCTGATGTTAGTTTGTTACTTTTTATTTGTTTTTGTTATGTATTGAACAGTCATGTATAAAGGTGGCACTTGGTTTTGTATCGCCTGAGAACTTTGGCCAATGTATTGAACTCTCCAATGAGTTTCGTCTCCTTCCTGAAGACCACATAACAAAGGAAGATAAACTTGAGGTTTGTCATAACTCTCAGCACTGAACTGCACACGTGGACAAAAGTTTGTGACTCTAGGGTTTAATGTGCAACAGGTCAAGAAAATGGCAATTTATGCTCTGAAGAAAGCCATTGATGATATCGAAGGCAAAAAGCCTGATGCCCAAAACAAGAAGAAAGCAACCAATGATGCCGCAGGTAAAAAGGCCTAAGAGTAAAAAAAAGAATACCATGCGCAGACGGTGAGCTAAAAATTGTCATGTCTTAGATGATTCTTTTTCAATACTATGTACTTTAGCTAAGTTTTTGGTGATGCATTATACTAAATGTTAGTTCAAGCTGGAAGTGATCTTTTTTAGTTCAAGGCAAAGACTGCAGCGGAAATGGAGCAGGCAGAAAGTAAGCTAAAATAAGAGAAGGAAATTGAAAATGGTCATGAAAATATTTTTGTTTGCACGATACGCAAGTTATGGCACATGATTGGCACGTGTGTCATGACAAAACCGTGCTGTGCTATGTCGTAGTGTCTGGTCACACCGTGAGTTTTTTTGCATCTTGTCTTAACTCTTAATGCGAGCTTGCCTCAAATTCTTTCTTCTGTGATTTTAGTCGGCGGCAGGATTCGACAAAAAAGAAGAAAAAAAAACTAAATTCTCACGAAAATAATAGTACATCGCTACCTTTCATGTTTGCTCGAGAAACCGATATTTTTTATTAGGGGGAATTTCATGTATCCCCTAAAAAACTTCAATATTATGTATTTTCCCCTCAAAAATTCATAATATCATATTTATCTTTCAAAATTATAAAAACTCACATATTTACTCAATTCATCATTTTTTTCATTAATTCTAAATCTATCATCCTTTTAATTACATAATTTTTATTTTGCCCTTATAAGAATTAAGAGGAATTAATGCCTTATGCAAGTGTATCTCTTATTTTATCCATATAATAAGAATTCACAAAATATAACATGACATCTCAACAAAATAAGATTAACGTGAAAACAAATTCCAAACGGAAGAGTGGCTAGCGGCAAGTTGACTAGAATTCGGTCTCTCTTTTTTCTTCTTCTTTTTTGATTTCAAACATGTAGGTGTTTCCTTAATAAAAAAAAAAGTGAGCATGCTACAAGACTGGTAAAATAACTGAATTACAACACTCTTCTCCTGATTCTTCTATCTAGCTGTTGAGATACTTTATCTAGATGAATTTGCATTAAATGTTATCTGCCTAAGAGTTGCACAAATAAAATACATCAGGTAATTGATTTCTTATCTTAAACGTTTGAAGGTGGCTGAGTGGCATTGTACCAGTAAAGGATTGGTTTGTTCTTCTTGCCCAATTAACCAAAGTATGAGGTTGAGTGAGCACATCTCTTGTCACATATTGAAGTTTGATTCTTTCTCCACATAACCTGAGGCACTGTATGCACTGAGCAACCATCTTGGCCACCTGCCAAGATGGTAGGTCATCCAATGTGTTCTTGCATATTGCTTCGATGAGCTCGACAATTTGATAATATGATGAATTATGTGGTGGTCTCCAACTCTCCATATGTGAATCAGTTGTTGTTGATAGAGAGCTTCAAATAAAGCAGTAGCTTCGGCATACAGGGGTCCAGTGCCTCAGTTGGTCCGTACCGGGTGCGTACCAATATTCCTTGAAACAATAAACCTGAAATATGATAATTAGGGGATAATATTGATAATATTATTGTGCCTTAATTACCTTAATCAATTTAATATTGATAATATTCATACTGGTATTAGCCGTTGAATATTCAGCGAGAAAGGTTAAAAGTAAAATTTGAAACAAAAATATGGACTTTATTACTGAACAAGCATCTCTAACAAGATACAAAAATCTGAATTTGAGAATTCAGTTGGCCTTGCTTTAAAGAAAAGGCTATATTCACAAACATATTTCCATAATCAAGTACAATTAGACAAAGTTCAGCAACGAAATTACCCATGCTCATCAATTTGACAAAGCTTATTTACCAATGAAATTAGTAATTGATGCTTAAACAAAAAAATACAATTCTCCAATTCAAAAAGGTACAGTTCTTCGATTTTAAGAAATAATATTCTCCGATCTAAAAAATTAACCAATACAAAACTCTATTCATCTAATAAAAACACAATTCTCGATTTCAAAAAGAATATCCCAAATGATGCCGAGAAGAACCGCAGAATTGTATTTGCACAATACTCTAATCACCCACTAAAACACACAGTTCTCCGATTTCCACTTTGAAACCGTTCATCTCAAAAAATAAAATTACGTTGATTGCAAAAAATTAACACAAAACCTATATTTCAGAACTTACTCGATTGAACCACATTCTTCCATCTAAAGATCGAAGATCACCGGCAGCCAATCTAAACAAGGGAGAGGGACAATGATACCATATCAAAGGGGGTGTGAGAGAAAAAAACTAAAGCAAGGAGAAGGGTATTATTGTCCATTCTTTATTAATTTATGTAATTTTTAGAGTGTTAGAGCTATAAATATTATTATTTTATTACTTTTGGATATATCTAAGAATATTACCAGGTAAATACGTGAGTTTCTAAAATTTTAAAGGATAAATATGATATTATGAACTTTTGAGGGGAATATGTAATATTGAAATTTTTGAGGGGAAACATGAAATTCCCCCTTTTTATTACTTCCCTATAGAAAAAAAAATAACAAATCTGCTCTCAGTGTTTCAAAAATTCGAGATATGTCCTGATCATCCCACTGTGTGGGGCGGTTCGCTATGATTTTTTTTTAAAGATGTTTAGTGTGTATAGAATGAATGTTTTACATATAGACACTAACAGTAATTTGGTCTCACTGTTTTTTTTATTTTATTATTTTTTCTCTTTTTTTTTATGCTCATATTCTTTGATTTTTTGTAAATAGAATATATGACAAAGAAAATATATATGTATGAAACTAGAGCTGTCTTTAAATATTTGTATAGAACCCGTGTACCAAGAAAATATACTCTTGTTTTCTTTCATAAAATATTGATAATTTTCTTTTATTTTTAATCCATTATGTGTCATCTTTCATAAATCATAAAAAAATAGTAAAAAAAATTCCAAAAATAGTAAAAATTTGTATTGTACAAGTTCATTATATAACCAATTTACTGAGCTATTTAGATTGAAGTTTGAAATTATATGATAGGTTTTTGACTTACGGTTATTTTTTAGAAACTTGAATTGCAATTTTGAGGTCCAAAACGGTGTTTTTTTTTGCAATTCTGAGTGCGCAGGACATTTCGTAAGCTAAACCATGGTTTGTTGGTCCCTAAGGCACCTAGAGGGGGTGAATACGGGGCCTTTTAAAATTTAAAGCTAAATACTTTTAACCAACGTGTGTATGTGTTATTCTTGACAGAAACAAAAATAACTCTAAACTAAACAAGTGTGAGTAAAATAAATAGAAGAGTTGAGAGAGACACTTGACACGAGAGTTGTTTACGGAGTTCGGCACTGACGCCTACGTCTCCGGAGCTCGCGACCTTCGAGATGACGCGTCTTTCTTTAAACAATGAGAAAGGAGTACAAGGTGGAACCGGTGAGCCTTTACAAAGTTTGGAAAGTCACACGGCCCGAGCACAGAAATGGCTTACGAGTACTAAAGGCTCAAATGAATGAAACAACAAGATGATCACTAAAGGATCACTCTACTTCTTACACAAGATTGATTGTGGTTGAGTATGTTTGAGATTGTAGTATGAATATTGAAGTTGTGTGCACAAGCAACAATGGTTTTTTCTAGATCCGAAAAGAATTCGGAATATTGCAATTGTGGGCGGCTAAAGTGATAATCCAAACCTAGATTTTGCTTCTATTTATAGAGAGATGAGCAAAATAAGGTATCTGACCTTAACCGTTATAACAATAGATTAGCCGTTACAATGGTTAACCCTAGATAGCAGGTTTGGCTGCGCTGGGAAACCCTAACGTTTACTAGCCGTTATAACGGTTTTCACAACGGTTAGCTCTCTGGAAATTTTAGGGTTCCGTTGCATCGGTTGTCACAACAGAATAAATCAATTTGTCTGTGTATGATTTATTCCGTTGTAACGGTTAATTAACGGTTAAAGTAAATTACTTCAATCTCAAGCATGCTTTACTAATTTTACAGATTTCTAAACCTAATCTTAAGGTTATGCTTATACATCCAATGCTTGATTCTCGATAACTCATCATTCATTAATATTGCAATTCATCATGTATCCTTGATGTGTACTTTAGCAATTCATATCATCATGAACCTGCACAATATCTCAAGACACGAAACTGTAAAATTCAACAAATATATGTTTTGCAAATCTAGTCAAACAGACAAGTAGATTATGGCACAATCCAACATAGTTTACCTTCAAAATCCATATCTCCTTCTCCTAAGCTTTCCGAAAAATGATCGAACGCTCAAAACAGAGTTTCCTACATAAAGTTATGGTCGGTCAAAGTTCGGCCAGAAGTTAGTCTCCTCTCAGTTTGAGCCATTTTAGACCGATACATTCGGATTTCAAATTGAATGTACGTGATACATTTAGCTTTGAAATAACTCAAATAATATTTATTTATTTACTTATTCTTAATGGATTTTGGATTCCGATTGTATTAGATTTGCTATGAGACCAATATAGACTAAAATCAAACAATAAGAGTATCCAAAAAGAGAGACAAATAATAGAAATCATAGAAGCAGTGAGACCGAAATCATTCTATACATACTAAACAATCTCTAAAAAAACAAATCATAGCCAACCGCCCCACTGTGGGGCGGTCGGGTATGGAAGTGGACCGCCTCACAGTGGTCAAGGCATATTTCGAATTTTTGAAAAACCGAGGGCATATTTGTTATTTTTTTAGGCATTAATAAAAAAATCGGCTCGATAAAGGAGCTATGGAGAAGAGTACTATCAAACTTTTGAATTTTTTGGATTTCATAGCCGTTCGATTCTCTTTACGATCCGTGCATAGGAATATTAAAACGGAATGCAAAGATTGTAAAGCGGATTGGATGGTCTTAGAGCCCATGAAATCCAAAGTAGATCCGATATCCATCAGACCTACTTCGCTTTACTGGTCATGACCAGTTTCTAAAATTAAAAAGAAAATTCATGTTCTCGTTTCGAATGAGTGCGTATCCTCTGAGATATCTCAACTTTCACGTGGCCGACATGTACAGTGCCTATTCGGGAATAACAAAGGAGGTCTAGTATTATTTGTGCTTTGAGATTCGTGCAGTACGTATTTAAACGGTTGAGGTTTTTCATAAAAACACTCAAAATTTGAGATATCTTAGAGGATACGAATTCGTTTCGAATCCCCTCCTTTTTTTTTGCGAGATTCGTTTTGTACGTAGGGTTTTACGTGTGCTCAAACCATTCATAAATTTAGAATGACAATTTATAAATTAACTAATGATTTGTTTTTTTTTAATGTTTTATTAGTAAAATTTTGTCGGTAGGCTGTTTCTTTTTTATCAATATAATTAAATTGCCAATCATAAATTTATCGATTTCTTTTATTTTATCGAATTAAAATTTTATTTGATATGATCCTGATTAAAGCCTGAGTTTTGTACAAATAAGGCTTTATTTCAAGGAGTAGAACTAGGGTGCTCCTAAGCTCACCAAGCCGTTCGTGAGCGCGACTCTAAAACCTATCAAATTGACTTCAAACGACATTTTCAAACCGTTAGATGTTCAATCTATATTAAAATGTGCTTGGAGACCAAATTTTACATTTTTTGAAATTTTTTTACTATTTATTAAGATGGTTTGAAAATCGCTGTTTTTATTAAAATTCTGCACCATTGGAAAACAGCGATTTTCAAACCATCTTAATAAATAGTAAAAAAATTTCAAAAAATGTAAAATTTGGTCTCCAAGCACATTTTAATATAGATTGAACATCTAACGGTTTGAAAATGTCGTTTGAAGTCAATTTGATAGGTTTTAGAGTCGCGCTCACGAACGGCTTGGTGAGCTTAGGAGCACCCTAGTTCTACTCTTATTTCAAGTATTCATGCAGATTTTGGTGAGTTTGGCCACTCATTGTTCCACGGTGGATTAAACGAGCTTTGCTCTCTCTCTCTCTCTATCAATGCACATGGAGGCGGATGGAAGAACCAATAAAATTCAATTGACCTCAACTTTTTATAAAAAATTGAAATTTATGTATAATTTTTTATATAATTTAGAGTAAAATATCACGGTATGTAAAATTAATTTTCATTCTCTATAAAAAAATTTTATATAGTTAATTCTCACATATTTTTAACTCTTGTTGTTTAAAAGTCTGACTTTGTTTTTGAATGCCTAAATTTTTTATTAATATCACTATCAAACAATAAATAAATAAAAAAAATCATAAATTATGAGAATTTCGAAAGATACCATAGCCTCAACGTCAATTTGCGGCTCCATTCTTGGAAGGCCGCAGATTGACGTTGAGCCCCCCAAAATATCCAAAAATACACTATAATATAATGATATTACAAGCTTTTTAGGTTTTTGAGGGGCCGCAGCGTATGTTGAGGCCCTGATATTTTTTTAATTCTCCAATTTTAGTGGTGTTTTGATTTTCTTTTAAGTGGTATTAATAAAATTTCGCCTTGAATGCACATCTGGCACATATCTACCAAGATTTCGGTCTAATGTATACCAATTAGGTAATTAGTATCAAAGAATTCTTTACAGTTATACTGCGTAGTATTACTACGATCAGAAAGATAATCAGATGTACAATAGTTGATATTCCTGTAGTTGTATGGAATTTGTTTTTTACTAATATGATTTTGTCCTATAAATCGATTAGAAGTGAATTTGTTCACAATATTTGAATTTTGACTGAATATTAAGTATTTTTGTCGAATATACTTTGCCCTGGATTTTACCAGTTATTTGTAATTGGAGCCAACAAACATCTTGGATATACGTGATAATATTTTTTTATTTTTAAATCTCGTGATGTCCTCGCTTAATAATTTTGCCAAAAATTATAAATAATATGCTGAATTTTTAGTTACATTTCACAAAAAAAAAAATAGACGAAGTTGATAAAGATTTTAAAATGTTTTCATTTTTATCAGATATGCAGATAATATATGCGCAACTGTTTTTATATAATTTAGCCAAATTTGGTATAGTTTAGGAGTGTGTACTTCCATCTATTTTTTTGGTGAAGTGGTAACAAAAAAAAATCGGAATAATATGCGCTCCAATTTTATTCTATTCCCAACAATCTGCTCCAATTTGACTGTTGTTATTATAACTTGTAACTTATACAAGTTCCTTTCATATACGGCTCGTACTTCATACAATCTAAAACAGACCAACTCTATCTTAAAAAAAGTTAGGCAATTTTCAGGAACTTTTGATGCAGTATAATCTGTTGTAGATCAGACAGACTTAATATGAAAAGAAATTCCTCCTTTACGTGTCTTGAAAATAGAGAAATCGAATTCCCCTTTACATTTCTTTTTTGGGTGGAAGCACCGCAGTATTTTGGAACTGTAACTGCAATCTGCAGCTTGACCAGACTGGATCATGCCTTGCAGTAGAAACTTGTAGCGCACATCGGGCGGTACAAAATGTTCCTAGATTCGTGTTTAGTGGTCCAGATTCCCACTGAAATCCCCGTATTGCTATGATTCTCAAGTGCTTATTCTTTTTCTGAGTTGAAAAGGTACTGACAGTGACATGTAAAGATTAAATTCTTTTTGTCCGCATAATTGGACTGTGGCTGAGTTTTTTTTCTCGAAAATTCTTACAGAATTTCTAATAATTTACATTGGGCATTAAGTTTAATTAAATAAAAAATAGTAGTAAAATGGCTAAATGCGGGTCCATGCAGCTGCCATATATTTTCACAGTGTAATTAATGCCATGACCATTTATTAATTATTTAATTACCATAATTGCTAGATGTTCTTTCCTCTTTTCTCTTGATTTTGCATAACATACATATCTTTACAAAGGACATATAATAATAAAAAACCCATGGAAAAGAATAAAATTAACGAGTTATCATCAACTCCGAGGAATTTTATTCGAAACGATATTGAGAAAGATTTTGAAATATTTTATCAATTTTAAGTTTAGAGCGAATAATTTATTATTTTTAGCATGGTAGATGATAGATTTATAATTTATTATTTTATCACCGATGCATGCATTTTCTCCCAAGCTTTCCGAAAAGTGATTATTTGCTGAAATTGAATACTTGAGTGCCATTTTATGGCCGTTTGAAGTGTCATCGTCATTTTCGTCTTCTCAATGAAGATATCGTCTCTCGATGAAGATATTGTCTCTCTTACAACATACAGAAACATACAAGTGCTTTAGAAATGCGAGAAATGACTTACAAAAAAATTGATACACATGCATTATAAAAGAAATACACAGATTGAAAATTGTTGGAGCATTCATAAACATCCGTCTGAAAGAAAAATGTTTCTCATTTAGCTTTGAAATAACACAAATAATATTTACTTATTCTTAATGGATTTTGGATTCGAATTGTATTAGATTTACTGTGAGACAAATATAGACCAAAACCAAACAATAATAATATCCAAAAAAGGAGAAAAAATAATAGAAATAGAAGTAGTGAGACAATAATTCTATACATACTAAACAATCTCTCTAAAAAAAACATAGCCAACCGCCCCACAGTGGGGCGGTCAGATATGGAAACAAACCATCCAACAGTGGGGCGATCAGAGTATTTTTTGAAATATTTCGAAACCGAGGGTAGATTCAGTAATTTTTTTTAGGGTATTAATAAAAAATCGGTATAATTTGTATTGTCATGTAGGGTGGCACTGTCATTTTTATTTCATAAGTCGAGGTCAAGATTATTCATGATATAATTTACATTTAGTACACATGTTTTATAATCAACTCACGTTCAATTTTTAGAAGTATTGATGTAATTTTCTTTAGTGATTGTCAATATAATCTGTGGAGACGGATAACATAAACCAGTATACAATGTCGATAGAAATTTTGTAATACAATAAATATGTCATTTTTGTAATATCTTCAAAAACATTTAGAGATGTAACGAGATACAAATAAGGAATACGACAGAATATAGATTTATTTTACTAACTTTAACATTAAAGGAAGAAATTTATATAATAATATACGAATGAGAAACAACTTTAAACATAATTATTTACGAGGAGAGTTCAAATGCCTTCATTTTTCATGCCTCCACTATGCCTCAATTTTTAAAAACTTTAATAACTCAAAATTTAAAATTTAAAAGTCAAAATTAAAACGTTGGATATGATCTACATCATTTTATCTATGCACGTATAAAAAATTATGACATTTCAATTTTGTTTTGGTTGTCAAGAGCTTGTAAAAAACGTACTAATGTGTATAATTTATAGACGTTGATTTTTCAACTTATTGATTTACATAAAAACAAAATCAAAATGTGATAATTTTTTATGAGCACATATATAAAATGATGTAGATCATATCTAACAGTTTTATTTTGACTTTTAAGTTTTAAATTTTGAGTTATTAAAGTTTTTAAAAATGGAGGCATGAAAAATGGAGACATTTGAACCTTCCTCATTATTTATTATATAAACAAAATTTTAAGGAAAAAAAATTGTATAATCTTATATAGAGAGAAGTGGTGTTTAAAGAAAATATTATCGATGAATAAAACGGTTCATACATTTGAAGCAAGTCATGAAGGCCGAAGGCTCCCTAGTAAATTACCATAATTATTATTTACCGAGGTTTTTCCTGCAAAAAGGTCGAAGGGTCACTAGTAAAGTACCATAATTATTACTTTACCGAGGCTTTTCCTGCAAAAGATAGTAAGAGAACACAGAACAGTACAATAGGTCAGGGAAGTACGAGCCATGAAACCAGCGAAAGCCGCCGGTTTAACCCACTATCTCGTTCAAAATCTTAGCGGGATTTTCTTCCTCTTCCTATAAAGCTATCACCACACTAAATTTTCACAATCGTGTACTTTTTACTCTGGTAGTGAACTAAAATAAATTACTAATTCAATCAAAAAAAAAAAAAGCCCGATTAATAACTACCATTTATACTCCCACACGTCTTAGGAGTGTAAAGTCGTAAACTATCGGCAGTAGTAATATATCTTTTTCTAACCCCGCGGATCCATGAATTATTATCCTCTCAGATAACTCAAATTTTGAGTTAGATCCGGAACGTGCGATTTAAATCCACACGAATATTGAAGGGCCCCGGGCATTGTAGTCCACTAGTCATGGGTCGGATTAGTCCGAATTCTGATCGGACGGTCCGAAACAAAATTCAAATGGTGCGTTAATGCAGAGGAAGTGGACTCCGGATTCCATGATTCCATGATTCCATCCCTCTCTTCCACAATACGCTTTCCCGCCTTTTCGAATCCCCAATATTGTCAAATCTAACTACAAAATTACAAACCCATTTACATTTCCCTCCTCCTATTTACCTGTCCAAACAAGAAAGGTGCGACCAAACAGAATACCTAGCTGCATTGGCTTCTCCTTGTTACTTTTTTTTTTAAATTTTTTTCTCTGTGATAAGGAAGAAGGTGGTCGATCGTGCATTTTCATCTCCTGGAATGAAATCCCATTCGCCTACTGTGGTGTTGCGAGCGCATCCTAGGAGAGAGAGAAGATCTACGAAAGAGGTGGACTACATTGAGTTTTTTAAGGTCTGATTTCGCTTTCTCTTCTTAATTAACCTTTGGGGGTATTTTCTCAAGTCAGTTGTTTAGGACTTTTCTGATTATACATCTTTGTTATTGTTTATTTTGAGTGCCTCAAAGTAGAAGTATTAGTATTGCTTCAGCCAATATCTTCATTCAATCATTATTGTAGGCAAACTATTAGTGTGATTTCTAAGAGTTGTTCTGGATTCTAGGTATTCAACTGAAAGAATGGAGCTTTTCTCCATTAAAAAACTGATCTTACCTTCTCCCCCCTACTATCTGCTTTTTGTTTTCACTTTTATGGTGTTTTCTCACACAAGAATTTTGCATCTACATCCTCAGAACCTTTTTCTGGGAATGATTTATCCATAAATAGCCAAATTTTTTGCAAAATCTCACTCAGGTGGATGGACAAAGTATTGAATGACTTGTATGGAGGGTTAAAGCTGTTAAAGGATTTTCACTGTAATGCCATTTATTCTTTCAATACAAGATAAATAGAAGTTAGTTCACAATGATAACTTTTCTATTATTTACCTCCAAAAAAGAAAAGAACTTTCATATACAATTACTTTTGTTGTCTTTTGTCAAATTTAGATGGATTCTGAAGATGAAGAGGCTGGGAATAAGAGAAAGAGAAAGAGAGCAAAGAAATCTGCCCCAAGAAAATCTCCAGAAACTCATTGCAAGGTACATTTTTTCTTACAAAAAAATCAAGCAGAAGTGTATTCATTGTTCTTTTATTTTATTTTAACTATCTTTCATTATGTATGGTTCAAGGATTGGAAAGGCAAGGCTACATCTAATGGGATAAAGCAAAGTTCAGGCAGTTCTGATGAGGTAGGGCTAATATTATGTTGCATGGATAGTTGGATCTTGATGAGAATATCGTTCGGGATTTGATACATATACTATACAGGAATATGTTTAGATTTCGTCCTTGAAATTATTTATATACGTAATAATGATTAGACCACAGAAAATCCAGTCCCAAAACCTCATTTCTTTTTCCTATGAAATAAGCTGGATAAGTATCCTTTCAGCACAACAATGGTCCCACAATTCTAGTGAAAGAAGTCGCTTTGCTCTGCCAAAGCTATAAAATGAGGTGAGGTAGGTTAGAATCCAAGTCATTAAAGGGCTGTTGACCAGCTTGCATCAGAAGGTTCTGGGATTAGCAAGGCATTGTTGACACACGCAACACATGCACCTACTCCAAATCTGGAATAAAATCTTGAAGGCAATATATTCAATTATTGTGAGATGTGAAGTAGTTAATAAGATAAAATCATGTGCATATCACACATGAATCCGTGTTTGATATGTATTAGGTACAGAACACTTCAGTAGGATTGTAGGATTGTATGCGGAAAACAAGCCTCGTAGAAATTAATTTTACACTAGGTGCTTAATATTTTTGATTTAATTTATGCATTGGTTATTCCCACCTTCTGTGCTTCCAGGTTGAAAAAAGTGATAGCTTGGCGAACAGAAGGAAACCCAAGAACATAGGTTCTAAGGAAAACAATTCTGCGGTACTTGGGAATTTAAATTGTCAATATTTGCATCTTGTCTAAGACAACTATTTTTCTTGTTTTGCTGATGGTATTATTTTTTCCCAGCATGATGAAAATTACGAATCAAATATTCAGAAGAGATGCAAGACCAAGCAAAATGATACTGAGGTTTTCTGTCTACCAATTTTTTGGAGTCTATTCCCAGTTTCTTTTTTATTAGGTTATTTCATTTTAGGAATTGAGGGTTACTACTCTTGGGGGCATTCGGCACCAATTTTAGCAGCAAGTATATAAAAAAGTTGATTTCTCTATCTTGTCCCTTGAAAAAAATGATGCCTTTTTAAAAATAGCTTTAATGGTTCTTAAGATGAAAGAAATCAATGCACCATAATTGTCAAGAGTTCAAGTATGTTCCTTTCTAATGATAAGACTCAAGTATCAGCCTGAAGTGCTATATAATGATGTTGTGCCTTAATTACCATCTAGGCTTGTAAATACCATGATTTTTCTTTTCTGTTGATTGTTGCTATGGCAATCACTGTTTGCATGTATACATATGAGCAAAAATTTATGTAAATCTTGTAAATAATCCCAAAAAGAAGCTGAACAAGAGGGCTAATTAATAGGTTTAAGTTTTGCTTGGAAAGTTTAATGATGTTCATATTTTTTATTTGTTTATAGATGGGGAAGAGAAAGTTATTGAAAGGAGAGGATGCTTTAATGTGTCACCAGTGCCAAAGAAATGACAAAGGAAGAGTGGTGCATTGCACTGTTTGTAAAAGTAAACGATTCTGTGTCCCCTGCATGACGCGCTGGTATTTCATCATTGCAAATTTGCAGTTCATCAATTCAATTTTACACAAGTTTTTGTTTAAGATTACAGATGTCTTGTTATGTAAAAGTGCCAAAGGGGGATTTCAATACCAATTTTGACTGAATATTTTGATTAGGTACCCACTCTTGTCCGAACAAGAAATTGCGGAGAAGTGCCCTGTTTGTCGTGGAAATTGTAACTGCAAAGGTTGCCTTAGAAAAATAAATCTGGTACCGTAAATATTCTTCCTTCTTGCTTGTACTTAGTTGAAATGTAGATCCTGTCCTCCTATTAGTTTTAATCATTTTTCACTTTGTCCTTCTCATTTTCGAACTGCGAGAAGAAAGGAACTTCTGAGACAAAGTTATCAAGAGAAGATGAAGTTAAGTATTCAAGGCGGATTGTGAAATATTTATACCCTTGGTTAAAGGAATTTCATGATGAGCAAATTGCAGAGAAAGAAATTGAGGCCAGAATCAAAGGTAGTTAAACTTTTTGCCTTTGCAATGCTATGTGGTAATATTTATACTTATTGCTAGTATGTTTTTCTCATCCTCTTTTACTCTGCCAACTTTAAAGGTCTTGACGCAAGACAGCTTGAGTTACCACTAGCTAAATGTGATATGGATGAGCGGATGTACTGGTATAATCTTCACTCCTAATTTGTGTATCTTTTGGCAAATTCATGTGTGTGTTCTAACACTTATTAAATGTTTCTTGTGTAGTAATAGATGTAAAACCTCCATTATTGACTTTCACTGGACCTGTCATAATTGTGCTTATGATCTCTGTCTTATCTGCTGTCGGGAGTTTCGGGAATATCATCAACATACAGCTGATGAGGCTGTGTCCCACAAAGAGGCTTTGCTGCATAGTGATGTAATGCCAGGTGCCAAAGTGGAAGTGCAGGATGGCCTAGAGGCAGCAAACAATGGCGAATTGGCATTGCCAGGTGAAATGCTTGTGCTAGGTGGTGAAGAAGCAACGCTAAATGATAAAGTGGCAGCCCCGCTTGGCAAAGGGGCATTGCCGGTAGGTGAAGCGGCAGTTTGTGGTGGTGCAGAGGTGCCAGCTGGCGAAGAGGTGGTGTCTGCTATAAGACCTGATGAGTGGATCCCACGAGCCGATGGTCAAATACCATGCCCACCAGAGAAACTTGGGGGTTGTGGTAGCTCAGTTTTAGAATTGAAATCGGTTGTTGGAGAAAATTTTGTCTCCCAGTTGTTTCAAAAGATCACTGAAATGGCCAGTGCAAACCCAAACTTTGAAGAAGATGGGTTTATTAGTGAATGTGACTGCTCAACAAAACGTGGGAAACTAAATTCTAGGAAAGCAGCTAACAGAAAGGATACAGGGGATAATTATGTGTACTGTCCCCTGGGAAGGGAGGCAGAGGGGGAATTGGGTCATTTCCAGAAGCACTGGATGAAGGGTGAACCTGTAATTGTACGGGACGTGCTTGAGCTGACATCAGGTCTGAGTTGGGAGCCAATGGTGATGTGGCGTGCCCTAAGAGAGACCAAGATTAAGGATCAAGTGGAGAGACTGGCTGTAATGGCCCTTGACTGCCGGGACTGGAGTTTTGTATGTATCTTACTTAGAAATACATTTAACAGTCAAATCAGTACACAGCCATTATATACTGACTGGTGTGAAACAATGCCAGTTCATTCTGGAACTTAATCGGACTATATAAAGTTCATCCTTAAAATTGGTAAAATGCTCCTTGCTGTAGGCTTCTTGACAGTTTGTTTTCCTGGCATTTACAGTCAATGCAAATTGGTAAAATGCATGAACTTCTTTTATAGGATGCACAAGTTAGACACATGATAACAGTGTTTCCTTTTGTATTTGACTTGTTTGTTAAGCCTTTGTACAATATATCCACAATGAGAATGACATTACAACACTCCTGATTTTGTAATCTTTTATCTTGCAATTAGTAATTTTTTAAATTATATCTATTAATAGTTTTCTTCCTAATTTTGGCAGATAGAGGTAAATATACACCAGTTCTTTACTGGCTATGAAAAGGGGCTTTCCCATGAGAACGGTTGGCCCCAGTTGCTAAAGTTAAAAGACTGGCCGCCTGAAAGCTCATTTGATGAGAGGTTGCCGCGTCATGGAGTCGAATTTGTTGCTGCACTGCCTTTCAAAGAGTACACTGATCCCAGATGTGGACCCCTCAATCTGACTGTGAAGCTGCCAGCAAAAATGCTAAAGCCTGACTTGGGCCCAAAGACTTACATTGCATATGGCATTAGAGAGGAGCTGGTAGAGGGTGATTCTGTTACTAAACTTCACTGCGACATGTCTGATGCGGTAACTTTAGATGTTTTTCCCTTCTTTTTGTATGTATATGTCCATGATTAACTTTTGTCTGTGTTTAGCTCCCTCGAGGTGATGGTTTCTTGTTTGAATTAGACCGTGTAGCTTTTCTGAGGAAGGATTGGTGTGTTGACTAGGTGCCTCCAAACATACCAATCCCTGTAGTTCATGTTACACGGTACACATTGATTCCAAAGTTGTGTAGGTTTTTAAAGTTCCTCTATCTCTTTAACCCCAATTCCAGATTTGTTTTAGCCATGTCATTCCATATTGTTTTTCCACTCGAGTATCAATTTTCAGACAAAGAGTCTGTACATCTAAATTTTGTATGTTGGTAAATTCTAAAACAAATAGTTTCTCTTGTTTTACCAGGTCAACATTTTGACACATACTTCTGGAGTAAAGCTCACTGCTGACCAGCGGAATGCCATAGAAAAAAAACATAGAAAATCTGAAGGTGTGAACAAGAAGAGAAATAAAAATACAAAAACAGAATTTGATGATTCAGAAATTGAAGAGTATGGTGGTGCTCTGTGGGATATTTGGCGAAGGGAAGATGTACCTAAATTGAAGGAATATCTCATGAAGCACTTTAGGGAATTTACACATTATGGGAAGAAACCTGTGGAGCAGGTTAGTGCTCCTTTTTTTAACTGATTCTTAAAAGTAACATTATGACCCTCCCTTTGGATGAGTGATATGAGATTTTATGTGGCACTATTGATAGGTTGACCACCCTATCCATGATCAATCTTTCTATTTGACTATGGATCATAAACGGATGCTGAAGGAGGAATCTGGTAGGTTGCAATATCTTATTCTTGGCTGTCTATTTTCTA
The DNA here is from genome assembly GCA_028015225.1 of Carex myosuroides. Lineage (NCBI taxonomy): Eukaryota > Viridiplantae > Streptophyta > Magnoliopsida > Poales > Cyperaceae > Carex > Carex myosuroides. The sequence goes on along the minus strand of CM051474.1, from coordinate 3,852,296 downwards.
TTTGAGACTTTTGCATTGTTACTCTTGTGAGATACAAATCAAATAGCTTTTAAAGGTTTTTCATGTTTAATATCTATATATTCTTTCATTTTGCTCGTAGGTATTGAGGCATGGACATTTGAGCAAAAGCTTGGTGAGGCAGTGTTTATCCCAGCTGGGTGCCCTCATCAAGTTAGAAACCTAAAGGTACTAAGCCAAACTTTATATGCATGTTTTGGTCTGGTAGAATGCTGATGTTAGTTTGTTATTTATATTTGTTTTTGTTATGTATTAAACAGTCATGTATAAAGGTGGCACTTGATTTTGTATCACCTGAGAACTTTGGCCAATGTATTGAGCTCTCCAATGAGTTTCGTCTCCTTCCTGAAGGCCACAGAGCAAAGGAAGATAAACTTGAGGTTTGTCATAACTCTCATGCACTGAAGTGCACACGTGGACAAAAAGTTTGTGACTCTAGGGTTTAATGTGCAACAGGTCAAGAAAATGGCAATTTATGCTCTGAAGAATGCCATTGATGACATCGAAGGTAAAAACAAGAAGAAAGCCACTGATGATGCCGCGGGTAAAAGGCGTAAGTTTCAAAAAAAGAAGACCAAGCACAGACGGTGAGACAAAAATTGTCTTGTCTTAGATGATTCTTTTTCCTTACTATGTACTGTAGCTAAGTTTTTGGTGATTCATTATACTAAATGTTAGTTCAAGCTGGAATTGAATTTTTCTAATTAGTTGGGTCACGCCCAAATCCCCCTATTTTACTCTGGCAAAATTGTAAAATAGGGCTGACTGGGCACAAACACCTAGCAAGCTCTTTATAAGTTGAGTTCCACTTTCTGTCAGGAAAAATGCTAAAACCAAAAAGAAGTCAGGTTCTCACGGCAAAGAAAAAGTTGCACTGGAAATGGAGCAAGCAGAAAGTAAGCAAAAAAAAGAGAAGGAAATTGAAAGTGGTCATGAATCTGAAAAGCATAGCGCAGAAGTGGCAAGTGATATGGGGGATAAACCTGAAGAAAGTGAAACTCCAAAGGGAGATATGCACAAAGAAGAAACAATTGACAGAGATAATGGTGAAGAACCCAATGGAACCCTTGAGGAACCAAATGTGTATCGAAGGTGAGTTAGACCTATCTATTTTTTCTTTGACATGTTACAATAAAAAAATATTTTAGGCTCCATCTATATTTGTACTTTCAACATCCAACACTTATTTTCTGCAGCGGTAAGATACTTGGATTACAACAAAGTTATCTCCATGGGTTTAAACTTATATTGGGTTTCATAATTTAGACTTTGAACGTTCTCCTTTCCGCCAAATTTAAAATTGTTAGACGAAACGATCCATGATTTAATAACTTGATGGCAATGTATATGGTTTTGCAGGCTGCCCAAGGGAAAAAAGGCCAAAGAATATATCACTGAAGAAAAGAATCTAGTAGAGAATGCAACTGAAAGAGAGGCAACTTCTGAAAAAGAAAGGGTAGATAATGGCAGCAGTGTAGTGGTGAACGGAGTGCCGAAGAAGCGTGGAAGGTAAGCTTTTAGGCTTTGTTGGCGAGATAATATTAGTTTGGAATTTCATATAAGCCCCAAATTTATATTCCTTGTTTGGAATTGCATATAAACCCCAAACTCGACTCTTTGGAATTCTAGGAACACGAAAAGATCCATGATTTAATAACTTGATGGCAATGTATATGGTTTTGCAGGCTGCCCAAGGGAAAAAATGCCAAAGAAAATATCACTGAAGAAAAGAATCTAGTAGAGAATGGAACTGAAAGAGAGGCAACTTCTGAAAAAGAAAGGGTGGATAATGACAGCAGTGTAGTGGTGAATGGAGCGCCGAAGAAGCGTGGAAGGTAAGCTTACCAAACTGTTGCCAGTTAACCAGTCTATTAAATCATTTTAGGCTTTGTTGGCGAGATAATATTAGCTTGGAATTTCATATAAGCCCCAAATTTATATTCCTTTTTTGGAATTGTATATAAACCCCGAAGTCGACTGTTTGGAATTCTAGGAACATCTTGTTATTCTTTTGAAGGCTGTGCATCTCATAAATTTGTTTGACTAACAAACAGAACACTGTTATGTTTTTTAACAGACCTAAGAAAAATAATATATCGAGTGAGAACGTAGATAAATTGATACCTGAAGATATGGCAAATGATGGAAAGGATCAACCTGGTGAAGCTGCAAAAGATAATGTGGATGAGCACAAGGAAGATGCACCCAAGGAAGAAGTCGGCTGCAAAAGAGGGCGTGGAAGGTGAGTTTCAGCATTCTGTGTTCTTTTAACATTTCTGTGAAAATCATACTTGTTGCAGCTTAAATGTAAGCCCTTATTTAAGAATTATGGTACAAATAGCACATTTATTTCATTAGTGGTGAGATATTTGGATCACATTTAGGAGTTCTTGGGTTTGAAACGCCCAATATTTGCATAATAATGGATTTTGAAGTTGCAACTTTGGGCTTTGTTGTTGAGGTAATATTCGTTTGGAATTTTATATAAGCCCCAAATTTATATTCCTTGTTTGGAATTTCATATGAACCCCAAACTCGACTGTTTGGAATTCTAGGAACATCTTGTAATTCTTTTGAAAGCTGTGTCTCATAAATTTGTTTGACTAACAAACAGTACACTGTTATGTTTTGTAACAGACCTAAGAAAGTTAAACAAGATATAGAATCTGAAAGCATAGAAAAAACATCAGAAATAGAAAATTCAGCAAACAAGATTAAGAAGGATATCAAGGGTGGAGGACCCAAGGAAGTTGGTATGAAAAGGAAGCATGGAAGGTGAGCTCTCTGAACTGGTATGGTATTTGACCAGACAGTGCTTTGGGAAGGGGGTTGCTAATATGTTAGAAGGCCTGAATTCTCAGAAATGAACACTAAGCCAGGAAGGGATCAAGATGCCCTTATTTATACAGCTCTTTTCTTTAGAATATGCATCAACTAAGGATAAACCAATTTTGTTGAAACATTTAGTACAAATGTACAATGTACTTAGGTTAACATGGGAAGTTGATTGATTGATTAGGCTGGGCCGGGCCAAATTGTGTTACAATATAGTAATGCCAATTAGATGCAAACTTGCCCAGTATGGTCTGGAGTTCGCTGTTAAAAAGGTAATATTTCACTGTTGTGTCAGGTCAAATGCCAAAGTGGATAAGGAGTTGAAAGCTGAAGACAAAAGAAGAGCATCGGATGAAGAGGATCTAGCTGAACGTCCTAAAGAAAATAATATCTCGAGTGAGAACAGAGATAAATTGATACCTGAAGATATGGCAATTGATCGGAAGGATCAACCTGATGAAGCTGCAACATATAACGTGGATAAGCACAAGGAAGATGTACCCAACGAAGTTGTCAGCGGCCAAGAGCAAAATGAAGCCACCAAGAACATAAAAGGGCGTGGAAGGTGAGTTTCAGCATTCTGTGTTCTTTTAACATTTCTGTTGAAAAATTATACTTGTGTTGTAGCTTCAATTTAAGCCCTTAATTAAGAATTGTTGTGTGACTAGCACATATTCATTTCATTAGTGGTTTGATATTTGGATCACAGTTAGTAGTTCATGGGTTTGAAATGCCCCATATTTGCGTAGTAATGGATTTGAAGTTGGAACTTCCTCTATTTGATTGACCATGAAAGGTATCATAATTAAATTCGACAAGACAAAAGCTCAAGAAATGATGGCCTTAAAGTCAAAAGAAACAAAATCCGAGAAAACATTGTGATGCACATTTTTTGAAGTGTTGCTTGTCATTTTCCTGGTTTAATTGCATAGCACAAATATGTCTTGCTTAACAGATTACTGTGTGTTTTTGCCTACTTTTGTTGTTCCAAGTTATGAATGAGCTTTTATTTAACAGATCAAAGAAAGGGAATGAAGATGCTGATGTTGATGCTGAAACCAAACAAAAATTAATAGAAGAGCCTGTGAAAAGGAAGCGTGGCAGGTGATCTTTGTTTTCTCCTGATCAGCACATGGCAAAGTATTAGCGTTTCTCTATATCTATGCTTAAATTGCACAACTCTTAATTTCGTATAGGCCACCAAAAGCAAAAGTGAAGAATGAAAATTACTTGGCATCAGAGAAAGAAGAAAAAAGAGCTGGAGGTAACTTTGAAGATCAAAAGAACCTTGCTGAAGAAGCAGCCCAAGAAATGTTGAAAGAAGTTCCAAAAGCTGTAACTGAGAAAAATTCAAAGGATTTTGAGTCACCATCCAGAGGAGAAAATGTGAAGGTCTGAGATGCCCTAATTACTCTAGGTTTTATTTTGTTATCCTCTTGTTTCTAAGAGGAACAAACCTTAATGCTAAATTAGTACTCTACCTAAACTTATAGCAGCCGGTAGTTCCTTTGAGGTAATTTTGTATATTTTCCTACCCAAAGGTCATAGTATGTTCAGGCCCCATTTTTATCTCTCTAGACACTGCAGAACTGCGAACGGGCAGTGGTCCAATATTAAGGGCTGGTTTTTTGTTAAATAGTATTAGAAGTTAGAAAGACGACTGGAATTTTCATAACATATAAGCTCTTTCTGCCTTTTATTGTTCATCTAGTTGCTGTATTTTGAAAGTCTTCTCAAGGACTGCGTAACCGTCCAACTCTCTTGATGGAAAACTTTTTGGCTGGAATACTTACGCAGCTACATATTTTATTGATTCAGTATACCATCATCAAAACCAGTACACCCTTACAGATTTTGTGTAGTATGCTTGTTGTCTCTACCATATATCAAATTTATTGAATTAATCAAGAGTAAAAAAATTAAGAATCATGACACAACCTCAGTTTACACTGTTAAAGCATACATCTGATATTTACTTGAACATCTGCTTAAATGTTACTGGCACATATTATTCTCACTCTATGCAATACAAGAACAATGTACAATACTGCCGGAAGAAACCAACTCTATTATCTCAACCACATACATATATTCACTTTGACTGCCCCACTTAGATAAGAAATAGGAAATCCTTGACAGAGAAGCAGTCACAATAAAAACAACCCAACCTATGAGTAGCATCTTTATTTACAGCAGACATTTACACAATGTCATTGTGGTGTTGCGATGTCATCTCTCACTTGAGACGCGCAATTCCAATTCCAATTTCATCTGTTGCAAATCCCTGAAATATCTTATCAACTTTCCTATAAAACAGGAAATTCTCCCCACTAACTTTACCTTTCCGTTTTCTTCAAAAAAACTGTCTCACCTTCATTCCTCACTGAAATATGAAGTGCAAAATTTGGTGTCAACACATTTTCCCTATTTTCATCAGAAAAAACGCCTCCTGAAGGTTTGAGTTGTGGCTTGGTATGATCTCATGAGTAGACCAACACCTATTCCTATCCCAACACACATACCAAGGCCAATTCCAACCCCGACTCTTACACCAGCATTGAACCAAGATAGTTGGCCATCTTCGTCTTGGTACCAGCCTTCAGGGTAGTAAGTGGGTCCCACATTGTTATGCTGATCAAATTCATCACCTTCTTCTGCTGACACCTATTCAGATTTTAGAAAACAAAAATGTACTATAAGATAAAGTTTACTACAGAAATGTCAAGTACAACAACAGGAGTTATAATATATTGCTACAAAGAGTAGAACTAGGGTGTATTGCTAAGAAGAGTAGCTCTTTGGTAAGCTTGACTCCAAAACCTATCAGAATGACTTCCAATGACGAATACAAACTGTTGAAACTGATCTACTTCACGGGTGATGCGTTTACATGTTGAATTTACAAATATTCGAATTAATTTAATGTAAAGTCAAGCGGTAAAAAAAAAAGAAGTTTTATGAGTTAATTTTAATACGTTCATTTTTCATCATTTTTTGACAGTTTGACTTTATACTAAATTAATTCGATTATTTATAAATTTGACATGTAAACACATCACTCGTTGTAAAGTAGATCAGTTTCAACGGTTTGGATTCATCATTTGAAGTCATTTTGATTGGTCTTGGAGTTAAGCTCACCAAAGGGCTTGGTGAGCTTAAGAACACCCTAGTTCTACCCTGCTAAGCATTATATAGGTTAAAGTTCAACTCTTTAAATTTGGCTATTTGAAAAGAACCATCAAATGTTACTAGTAATATACTGGATAGATATTGAAACCGTCATTAGACCAAAAAACAAGTTGTATTGGTAAAATACAGGACAAGTACTGGACAGGCACCGTGTAATGGTACCATATGCTAAAGTTGTCCTTGCATGCATCTAACCAAGCATGAAAGGTCAGTCTGTACCGATTCAGGCGAAGTTCGATGGTTCAAATCACCATTCTCCCGCGCCTGTACCAGTGCCTCCTCAACCTCTGGTATTGCATCCAACCCACCTGGTCTGATGACTTTCTTCCTCGGGCTGAGCTGTACTGTTTCTGTTAGAATCACCGGTGTACCAGCAAAAGAGCCTGCCATAGAAACCTCTACCCCCATCTTACCCTGCATTTGAACAATACAGAAAATTGAGCTGAAAAATTTATGCCTTATTCAGATTTAAGCTGTGGAGAATTCTAGCCATGTGGTCCTAATAGCACCTATTGAGGATTCAATCATTAATCAACGCTTCATTGATAAAACCATGCTAGAATCAATAAGAAACCAGCTCAGGTCAGAATTACCATGGAGCACGACACCGCAGAGTAGCAAGCCATGCTCCAGCCGGTGTTTCCGTTACTCCATGGCCCGTCGACTCTCTCGAGGGTCCCACACAGCAGGAGATTCCCTAGGTCATCTGACACCTCGAAATCAGCCGCTGACGTGGCGAGCCGTACTGGATCGGTCGACACGTACGTGGCTTCTTTTGCGGTCCTATCGACCCGGTCACGCTTAAGGGGGATAACGCGGTGACCCGTGAGATCTAACGTGAGGTGCGATGGAGCGGCTGTGGAGCCGGAGCCTCCACATGACGACAGGCGGACGTAGAAGAGGCGAATCTCGAGAGTGCACGCGGCGGGGATTGAGTTAGGTGGTGAATCTGGAATCTCCATGATTAGAGGGAATCGAGATTTCTCCCCTCTCTTTAGATTTCTCAGTCGCTGAGGTTGAGGTTTAGAGAGAGGGAGGAGAAGAGATGGGAGATGGAAAGGGACGAGAATAACGACGGGAATAATCCGTATGGTTATTCTCTCTCATTCAAGGAATAAGAAAACTGGTTTCAGTCTTTCAGATAATCCGGCTGGTCGGGTTTCGCAGAATTCATATCCAGTGCAGTACTGTAATAGGGAATCTCTTACAATTACTTGATCTGGACCTTCTTTTTAACTTGGCACGAATCTCAAAGATAAATAATACTGCCCCCTCAGTCAGCCCGAATCCCAAACCGTCTGAGAGTTAATCTCAAACCGTAAATAGCTAATTGTAAAAGGGAATCTTTTACGGTACCGTCGAGGATATGGACCCGGGTTTCGCATGGAATAAGAATTTTGGTTTCAAATCTTCTCCATTTTCCATCGCACTGCAGACATCCCCTCCTTGATTGATGGCATCAATTATCAGGTTAAATATTTTAACAGAACAGTTTTGACTTTATGCAACGCACGAATTACAGAATTAAAATAGCCCTTCATACTCTGTTAAACTTTTTACCCAATTATCATCCCAAAAAAACGGTATTTGACTATTTATTGTAATGGACGAACGAAATGTCATCAAGCCATTAATCGATAATAATTTGGTATAAATATCTATAAGTCAAACAAGAAATAAATTATTTACGTACTTTTTTATTTAAGCAGGAATAAAACGACACTTAGACGTCTAAAAGAAAATGCTTTAGAACGGCAAATTTTGACTTCGGATGCAGAGTGTTGCCAGTACCGGTCTTGTAGCAAAGAGTACCATAACTGGTACAATGTCAGCATTTCACAGGAGGGGATTACCAGCAAGCCATGCTCGCCTCACAGAGGAAGCAAACCAGACAAACGCAACTGGTACTCACTTTTGTAATCTGACAAGAACACTGCAGAAAAACATTTCAGGATGTGGATAAGTCACAACAGTCACAATCAAAGTTCTAAATAGCGATTATAGTGCTATAGCGCAACTATAGCTACTTATTTAGAATTATTATAAAAGAAAAGCGGTTAATAGCGTTATAGCTTTTGAGGTCCGGAAAAGCTATAGCAGAGCTATAACTAGCTATTTAGAACCCTGGTCACAACACTCGATTAGAGAACACTGCAAATAACACAACGACTTTTCAAATTTTACTTTTGTGAATCAAAATTAATAATCTTTTAGACGTCATGAGAATAGAATATGCATCTCCGTTATTTTTTATTTATTTTTAACTAGGTAGTGAGCTCCAATCCATCATAAAGTTGGACAATATAAAAAATAACAAAATAACTATTTTTCATCAGAAACTTATATTTATAAATTAATATAAAATAATATAGGATATTAAAATGAGTACCGTACATTTAAAATACTAGTGCTAAATACAACATCCTATAAAATAATATATTTATAAAAAATAACAAAATAACTATTTTTCATCAGAAATTTATATTTATAAATTAATATAAAATAATATAGGATATTAAAATGAGTACCGTACATTTGAAATACTAGTGCTAAATACAACATCCTATAAAATAATATATTTATAAAAAATAATATAGAATATTTAGAGCTGAATAAAACACCCTATAAAAATAACAAAAATTCAGCTCCATTTCTCGAGACTTGAATTTTAATTTAGATCCATTGAATTCACCACACACCATGGATGTTGTTTGAGTTGGCCACATAGGATCCAAACAATTTAAGCAATAGAGCTGAAAAAAAGTTTGGATTCATTGTTTGGAACCGAATTATTTTTTACTGTTTTGTCTATACATCAATGAGACAATCATTTCTAATACCCCTATATTAGTTTATATAAAATTTTCTATAGAAAAGATTCTGGTACTTCATAGTCTAAGTTTATAAAAGAATTTGTAGTGTAGAAAATCAACCAATTTTAAAAAGTTTTAGCAATTTCTCAGAACATCCATTTCAGAAAGAAATTACACTTTCAAAAAAAAATAGTCAGTCTGAATACTCATAAAACCTAAAATTTCAAAATGAGTCATCTGATTAGAGAGAACCAAAAATAAAAAAACAGTTGAGAAAAAAAGAAAATAATTAGTCTAATTAAAAAGAAACGCAAAAGTTTCTTACGAGTGTCCAATTGAGGAAACAAAAAAAAAAATGTAAGCTTGTGAAATATTATTATCAAACATGAAATTATCACAGTCAAAATTTATGAAAAATGATATGACTCAAAAACTATCAATATTGCACATTTTCTCAGCTTAATCGGCCAAAATCATCTGGGATCCAAATGCTCTTCAGTTAGGCCCTTCAATTGACTAGCTTAATTCTTGGATATCGACATATATAAGAAAGGTTTGATATGGTATTATATTTATTTAATTTGACAATCAAAATAACTATCATAAATAGAAGCTCAAGTTTAAAATTAGCAATGTAGGTAGGGGTGCAGACGGATTGGGTAGTGGTAAACCCATATCCGTATCGGTTTTTATTTTTTGAATACGGATACGGATCGGATATTAGATGAATGCGTACGGATATGGATCGGATATCGGATATCCGTTAATATATATATATATATATAAATATTTTCATAGTATATGTTAAATTATATGGTATATATCTACTATTCTGATATGAATAATTTAAAGTCAAAACCATATTTGTATCTGTACATATATTCAGATATTGAATATCCATATATAATTTTCGGATACGGTCAGATATTATCCAATCCATTTGCACCCCTAGATATATAGGGTCAATGATCCATATGGCATATGTATGACAGTATGAGAGTTTGAAATTATTATTTATTCTTGTCGACCCAAAATTATAGCATCTGGCCTCCTGGTCTAGAGATATGTGACTTTTTCTTACATCAGCGAATAATTTTAACTAGAGAGGTGAGCCTCGCGTTGCTACGGCAATGGCCGTTGCAGTAGGTGTAGAAGCCATATAGAGATTTTAGATAGGAAAGCTGCATAGAGATATAATAGCATATAGCGTAAAGGTATAATAAAAACTCCACATAAAGTCCTACAAAAATAACGGATGTAATAGAATCTCGAGTTACATGGGTTAATACTTGCAAATACAGTTATTCAATGAAATGGTTGCCAGTGTTTTTCGCAGACAATATACAAAATAATATTTACAATTGGTAGGTGGGACACAGTTTTTTTTTGTCAGATGCAGTTATTCCTCTTTCTTTTCCTTTGTTGTTGTCACTGCTGCAAAAATAAAGAAGTGTGTTAGTTTGTGTATTGCTGGTTTGCTATCATGATAGGAGCCTTATTTTTCTCTAGGTAAAAGAAATTTAATGCTATAATTTAAAAAAATTAATATGACTGTTTTCAAGGGATGTTTTTGCAGTAACAATATATAAAGGTACAAATAAGATAAAAAAGTTCTTTCATTTCTGTTATTAATTTGAGTGTAGAAAAAAGAGATTTTTCATACGGGTTTTAGTGAGGTTTGAGTTGGGAGGCTATAAATCAGTTGTTCATGGTAATGTTTGTAGTGGTGTTGCATGAGAAAGTTGAAATTGAGAAGGCACCGGTTTTTGTGGATCTTCTGATTTGCAAATGGCATTAGGTTAATTTTGTGGTTTGCAACACTTTTGGAGATGGGCTGTGCTACAAAGGTGAGTATGAGAAGGCATTGAATTTTTTTGATGCATGTTTCAAGAGAAATAAATGAGATAATTTATTGTCAACAAAATTATCTCTAATGATTTCATTAACTTACTTTATATATATATGATACTGGAATAGCATTAGTGATCAGAATCGGTAGTGCAAATCTTTTGGAAGAAATGACGGTTGAACTGAAGAGGTAAATTCTTTTTTAACTGGTATAGAAAATGTAAATATTCATTCTCATTCTTTTTTGTATTTTAGGTGAATTAATATAAGACTTGAAAGTACCGTCTCACTGCCACCTTGACTTGTAAAACCTTTAAATTTTTGATGCCTCATCATTTAAACCTACATTTCAAATTCATCCAACAATTAAAAAAGTTAGAAAAAGGACTGGCCAATATATGACTAACTCGCGAAAGACCTAATAAATCATAATGACAACAAATCTTTTCATTCCAACTAATATGCTCCCTCAAAGTTATGCTCTTCTACCTGAGGTTCAACGTAAGAATAATTCAGTAGTAGGAATATATAAGATGTTCGATTGTAAATATAAAACCCTTTTATTTACTTTAATGAAGTAGATTTTAATTATAATTATTAAGCGACCACTTATGGACTTAATCAAGACATTATATAATCATTGTTCAAATCTATACCGCACTTGATTGCAGCAGGTCTAGAGCTCACTTTACAAAAAGGATGCAACAAATATGTTGTTAATACTTACATCATCAAAAGAAGCGTATGAAATGCTAAAATCTTTGTAGGATATTTGGGTTCACAACTTTATTAGCTTTCTTGCATAAAATCTTAACCTCTCCATCAATTTAAAAAGGGTAACCTTTTAAAAAAAAATAGGAGCAAATATGGAAGAACACATTAAACCCACAACTTTATTAGCTTTCTTGCATAAATTCTTAACCTATACATCAATTTTGAAAGGGCAGCCTTTAAAAACAATAGGAGTAAATACAAAACAACACATTAAACAAACTTAAAATGGTACCTCTTTTCCATATCTTAAAGAGCTGTTAAGCTGCCGCTTTCCACATAATTGTTAAGAGGAGATTTATTAGTGCTCTTGTCAATTCAATTAATATTAATCCTGATAGCATGCCAAGTTGTTAGATCCTGCAATTAGGAGCAACCATGAGTTGGAGAAATTTGAAACTCAATTATTATTTTTAGGGAGAAAAAAAGTGGCGCATTACACCTCAGCACTTCTCTTGTTGATGAAAGAAATATTTTTACCTTGATTTTTGAAAGAAAAACAGGTCATGCGGTACTGGCCAGCTCCAAGCCAATATGCTGTTTTTGAAGACCTAAATATGTATTCTGGTACCGTACTATACTATACGGTAAACATACTGGTATGATCCAAGAAACATGGCATGACTTTTCCAGTAGGTCAATGACACTCACTGTTTTTTTAGATAGACTTTCAATTAACAATCGAAGAACCATACCTGATTGGATCACTACACTCTATTTTGCTGCACATTAAAACAAATAGAAAAAAATTACTTTGTGTTGAATAATATATCACATTTTCAAAAATTTTAATTTTTCCTAGAAAAAAAGAGGAAATCATTTCACCTTCGCAAAAGTGCCAGAGAGATCGTCTATGTAAGATACTGAAGCATAGGTCCCAGTCTAGAATATAAGATATAGAAGGAAGTTTGTATACTTAGTCCAATTTGCATAGCTAGCTAGGTTTCAGCCCATTCAAGATGGGGCTCTTGATCCATATAAATTGTACGTCAAATGATCTAATATAGACTTGTAACCAATCCTTTGTCTTTAGTTTAAAAAAAAAACTCACAGTCGGGAGGAATAGGGGTAGTTTCACATTTTCTTGTCCTTGTACCCCTCCCAAATTCTACTCCCTGCAGAATCTTTGCCAAAATATAGATCCAAGGGAGCATCATCTTTTCATGGGCACACGTGTGAATATTTCTGGTTGCAGATTTAAAAAAGAATTAAATTAATTAAATGTAATGAAAATCAATAAAGAAATGACGATCTTAAGTACTATATTAACCAAATTGCCACTTTCGGACACCAATAGGCAGTCTGGTAAGTGGTAACTAAGTATAGACATGTTTGACCATTTCTTATTTGTGTTGCTCTTTTTTGTCTTTTCATAGCCTGATTGCAGATCGAGGTGAAATAAAGGTAGGTTTCATCCAATTGAGCGTAAAGTCTTATTGGGGAATTACTATATAAATGAATGCAGTATTAATGCTATATCAGGAATTAATTGTTCAAATCTAGCGGTCAAATTTTCAATTTTGGTTTTGTAATGGTCTACGGAAGATACTGATAACCTTACATTCATAGACTATGAGTTAATTATTACCTTTCAAATGTAAGTATGCATTTAATGCATCTGTCCTCTCCACTGCATGATGAGGTCATTTAATCGGGCATTTTGTAAAGAAAGCTCTTCTGCAGTAGAAAATAATATATAAAGTTTTGTAAGAAATTATACTTGAAGTTTGAATTGACACTTTATGAAGATTGGAGCTAATTTTGACCTTCTATCTATTTTTTTTTGAAAAACAACATCTTCATTTTCTGTTAATTACACAATGCAGGAATTAGAACATATGATGCAAAAAATAGTGCAACTCAACAAACCCCACTTCTGACTTGATCAATAATGGGAAACAAAAAACATTATCAAAGGGTTTTTAAGCTCATGCTTGATCCTCCAACAGCCCCACTGACACATACATAAATTCGATTAATTGATATAAATATAATAAAACTATCTATTTTACTGTAAGTAGTTTTTAAATATAGCATCAAAATTTTATGGTGCCCTAAGCAACTAAATATTTGTATAAAAGTGTAATATAAACATAAATAAGCACTAATTCAATTATAAATAGAATTTTAGGTGAAGTACCTTGATGTTGTTGCGGTGCTTTTAGAAGAAATGGTGTCTAAAATTTCTCCTTCCACTACCTGTGACTTTGGACATAGCTGTGTAAGTGAGTGAGACAATATCATGTTAATTATTTTGTGACGTTCCATTTAATTTAACCCTAATCTTTTACTTTGTCGCTGAAAATAACGGATATCAGTATACAGAAAATCATCAGTGTCAATGGCAAATCTTTGCCTGCCTAAAGAGTGATACAATTTTACTCGGCATTAACTAAACCCTAAATCAAGTGGCAAAAGAAAGATAAGAGAAAGTACCTTAGTGCACGCTAACAGAAGCTCCAAAGATGACTGATAATTGCAATTTCTCCTGAGACGACGTTGAATAAAGTAATCCCTAAATCGGCTAAGAAAACATGCAAAAAGAAATAAAAATTTTGAGTTACCTCTAAAACCAGTTCACTGAAGCAAGAAATTGAATTGATTTTGTTCAATATCAACTAAACCCTAAATCGGGTGAAAAAGTAGAGAAAAACAAAAATACCTCCGAACACACAGAAAAACAGCCCACACGATCGATAATCGCGATTTCTCTGGAGATGACACTAATAAGCTAAAACCAAAATTGACTCAGTAAAAGGCAAAAAGAAACAACAAAATTCACACAAAACTATGAAGGCCATGAGAGATAATGGAAGGAATCAATTGAAGTGCAGTTAGAGGAAGTTTAAGAGAAGAATGGTAGATAGATCGGTACCTTGTTGTGCGCGTTGCGCCGCGGAGAGAGCCTTGGGGATTTCGGATGGAAGCGTTTTCCTCTTCTCGTGCGCGGAGGTCGCCATGGAGGCGGAGGAACGAGAGGAGGCAGAGGGAGGAGTGGTGGTAATGAGGAATCGCGTTTTCTTTAGAGGGCCGTAGAATTTTCCAGAGAAGTTTGAACGAAAAAAATATCGGGACAAGTGGGACCAGCTGTAAGTGTGAGAATTGACTGTTGGAGTACACGTAGCCAAGAGGAGCGGTGTAAGCGCGCGAGAGAGTTCTCGCTTCAACCATGCGATCCAGATCGAACGGTACAGAGGGCGTGTGTCACTATTGCAGTACTGTAAATCCGCGACGCGGATTATATAGATACAAACTCTGTCCGTTGGATTCAAATCGAACGATTGGGAAAGTGCCACCGCTTCAATGAATAGTAGCAAACCCTTCCAAGATTATATATATAAAATAGATGTATTGATTTTAATTAGATGATCTGAAACGGAAAAGAAAAGAAAAGAAAAGAAAAAAAGAAAACTCCTACGATTGGAATCAAGAATAAAAGTGAAAACGAAAGAACACGTATGAATCTGGTTCTCTATTCCATACTTCGTGCGACAGTTACTATTACGAGTCACTATAATATGAATGAAACCTATACATTTTCAATGTCACATCTGTGATAGTTGTATAAAACAATCGGAACAAATGATTAGATTATACATACATATTATCATACAATTTTCTTTGTTTTGGAATTATTATTTTTATGATAAATTAAAAATCTGCAACGGTTGGATCCACCCACCATCGGAAATTGTGTAATAAACTTTATTTGTTCTCAAGAAATCCCGTGCCTATTGGATAATTAGGGATATAAATTTGCTGTTATTTCAAAGGATCACAAGACCTGTTATTCCTATCCCACCGTTCAAAGTTTTTCATGCGCGAATTTTAAAAAATAAAGTTTTTCGTACTCAAATCTCGACAAAGATCAACGCTTAAGATCGGAATAATAGAGTTATGTTATCCCTTTGGAATAACAGCAGATTTATTTCCGATATTTAGCAGATGACTAGATTTTTTTTTTTTTTGGCAATTGTGTTGTTGTTAATAAAGCAGATATTCCTTTAAACAAATAATAAGCATTTATATGTGATGTCCCTCTGACCTCCTCTAATACAGACATAGTCCGAAATTAACAAAGCCGTCGAGAGATAATCCATATTTTGAATTGAATGGAGCAAATTATCCTAAGATGACATCATATTTAGAAAAGTATTACACTTATTATATTCACGAGGTTATATATCGAAACATAATTTTTTTTTATAATTGATAACATATTTCCATTTGTCATATATTAAAGTGTCGTGGCGGCCGGATAAGAGGAGTGGGGAATGTGAATTTGACTAATACTTTATATATATATATAAGGGAAAATTGATTGACAAATAGATGTTGGCATTGTTTATAGCTATTTATGTCATTAAAATGAAAACAGCTTTCTCTTAACAAGTGCTAGCTGTCTAACATTAATGCCCCTCACATCTCACTTAGATAGCGATGTGCCATAGAATATTACAAGAAGCAATTACTAATTTACTACGAGGTATTTCAACCTCCTTTTTTTTTTCTTTTTTGGATATTTGCATTCTCCTTATAATATATTAAAAAAAAACTATGATTCAGGATTCTCAGTAGATTTATCTTTCTCCATGGCTACAATTTAATACGGTTTCAGTTGTTTTTTCTCAAGAAAGATGAAGGTCAAGCTTCTAAATTTCATATCTTATTGTTACACCAAATATTTTTTTCATTCTGATTTTGAATCCATGACCTCTCACATAGAGATCATGTGTCTTTGCCACTAAACTAAATGGTAGTTTCGGTATTTAACTAATAACAAACTATAACTTTGAGATGTAAGGCCACGGAATCCCAAATTCTATTTGTATTTTATAGTGTTTTCAGCACAGGGAATTGAACCAAGGGACTTGTAATCTAAGTTTCAAACGTACAATTCTAGTTTTAGATCTGATTTCAATAAAAGTTAAGCTTCAACAAATCATGTTTAAATCCAGGCAGAGGATATATGTGTTGCACGCGCATTACTATAAGGATAAATCTATGTTATTAATCGTTAAAACTTGCAAGTAACAACTGACAAATAAAACCAACAGGACCAGTAATCAAGAATACAATTACGGACAAACTGCATATGACGAAAAATGAAATATCTCGATTGATTAAGAATAAATCAGCATGATAAATTTACATGTATACTAGTAACATATGCACAAGGAAATCCGGTCATGGCAGCTAACCGAAAGTTCAATCATTTTTCTTTACCACAATTGTAGGAAGTATACAAAAAGAAAAAAGAAGAAGAAGTCGATAATCTTAATTAATACCCAATCCCCACGATTCTTTGAACATTAGACAATTGTAGTATTGTACAAATCAATCCAAACCCCTGCTGTAGTTTCTTTATCTAGAAAGGTATAAATTTACAAACAGCATATATCCTTTTGTTTGCACATGTTAACAAAAAGTTCTTTTTTTTTTTTGGTGGGGGGGGGGGGGGGGGGGGGCAGAGAGGAAGATCCTCCACCAACCGTGCAACGATAACTAAAATAAAAAACTAGACCCAAAGAAAGAAATTGGGTATTCAAACTAGACTCACTCTTCCTTTTTTTCTGAACAAATGAACCCATTTTAAAAACCAACAAATTAAACAAACCAACCTATTAGTCAATTTACAGAGAAAACTCAATCAAAGAATCTTGATCTAATTAGCAACCCCCACCTCCTCTAAATTCACTTCTTAAGTAGTGTAATGCAGCCATAAACTGCTTACCGGCATTGAAAGCACGGTAAGTCGAGCAGAACAGAGGTACTTCTAATCATTTCTATGGCATCGGCGGCAGACCAGAACCATGCAATGGTGGATGGCCGGTATTACCATGCCCATGTGCTTTAGCCGATCTTACGCTATCATCAAGGTACCGAATCACATCGGCACGGCTACTAACAACCCTGTGAAAAACCGCCCGTACCTGTCTCTCAAATGGCTCAAGTCCCTCTTCCAAGAGCTCACATGCTTCCTCCAGTTCAACTGCCCGGGCAGTCACCTCATTCGCCCGGTCTTCTTCAATCAGCGGCCCCCCTTCCTTGACCCCTTCTTCAACCCACTCCATCAACCACCGCGCGCTACTCTCCACGGTTTGCATCTCGGCCAGAAGCCCACCACTGGTCTTCTTGTCCTTTCTTTTCCATTCTTCGGTTATTTTTTCCTGGAGTGTCATCATCGGCGCTGCCCATTGGAGGTGCTTCGGAGGGGGAGGTGGTGGTGCAGTTGCATTAGTTGTACCATTTGTACTGACCCGGTCATGGCACGGTACAGCCGAGACGAGGACCCACATGACAAATACAAGCAATGAACTCATGGTGTACACTGCCATGGCAAGCCCGCTGGCTGTGTCAGTAACCGTGACCTGGCGTGGGGCTGCCAGATGTGCTGCCATAGCTTGCACTTGTTGCCTAGCCGACCAATTCCTCGACACGCTAAATGAGAGCGATTTGCTATGCACGTCACGAGAAATAGAAGACCCACTGCCACCGCTCCCGCCACCGCTCCCGCTACTACCCGTACGGTTGAAAGCTCCACCTAATAACTTCTTGAGAGCACGGCGCGCACGTGACATCTGCGCCTCGCCTATGTGATCAGATTGCAACAGACACGATGCAGCGATTCGCGCCTGACGGTGTGAATGTCGCATCGCTTGCAGAGACAGAGATACAGCATTACATAGGTCGAGGGACTTAACAGCGCGGTCTAACAAGTCATTGGCAAGCTTGTCGGATGGCGGTTTGGAGAGGATTGACGGGTTGCGTGAGAGGAGCACGGGCAGGAGCGAGCGAAATTCGTGCTCGGTGCAGAGGAGGGAATCCAGGAGCTTGGAGAGGAAGGAAAGAGAGAGGAAAGGGGACGAATCGTCGGAGGAGAGGAGAGAGACGAGGCGACTAGTGACTTCCAACTGGAAATGCTCAAGGGAGTCGAGCTCGTCTTGCGGCGTAGGCTCGAGAGAGACGATTTGATGTCTGCGAAAGCTGAGGAGCCCGAGGAAACCTGTTGAAGCGCCTGGTGATTCTCCCGCCATTGCCATAGATGGTGATTTGGTGAGAGAAATTGATTGGAGGTCGAAGAGAGAGAGGGAGAGGAGAGATGAAAGAATTGGTTGAATTTGGGTTTTTATAAGTGGGAGAGAGGAGAAGAGAGACTAGGAGGGAAGAGCTTGGCTGGGAAGGCTGGGATTGTGGGAGACTAAACATTTTCCATCACTCCTACTTTTGATATTTACAAATATTGTACGAACTAGGAATAATGTTCTTCCATTGGACAGGTAAGAATGACCGGCAATTTCTGTAGGTAGTTGTAGACATCTGTTGTGATGAAGTCATTTGTAAGGAGCCTGGACTGATTCTTTGAAGGGGAAGCTGACTTGGTTGGAAGCCACTATCTTTTAATGATGATAATACAGTAAATGGACTTGGTGTAGCAAGTCTTAGAAACTTTGTTTCTCTGAAAGTAGGACCAAAGTTTTGGAGGCGCAGCTTGTGCTGGTGTGGGGGCTTACTTGGTCCACTTTCCTTTTTCATTATCTACTCCTTCCGGATATTTATCTTTGTTTCTATGTTCTTTGATCTTTTCCGTTACCTCGTGCTCGTTTAACTGCTTATATCATATTTTTGTCAATCTAAAGAAAACAATATCGAAGAAAAACCATAATTCAAAAAGAACTTCGTAAGTTTATATGGTGTTTGACTATATATGGTTACTGGTACGAACTGAGATGAAAAGACAGAAATAAATTGATATTCGATGCGTGCTGATTATGGTTCAAGACTGAGATGAAATAAGTGTTAATCGTGTATTTGTATGATTTGTGTTTAATTAATACAGATAGGATCAATGCTTGTTGCAAAATGCAAATATATATGATAGGGTGTGTTGCACTCCCACATAAAATGGATGTATAGACGAGCTAATCCTCTGCCTAGCATTAATTATATATACAAGCCTATTTGTATCAAGAGGAGGGTTCAAATGCCTTCATTTTTCATACCTCCACTATGCCTCTATTTTTAAAAATTTTAATAACTCAAAATTTTATACTTAAAAGTCAAAATAAAACCGTTGGATATGATCTACATCATTTTATCAATGCACGTGTAAAAAATTATGATATTTCAATTTTATTTTGGTTGATTTGTAAAAAACGTACTAATGTGGATAATTTCTAGACGTTGATTTTTCAAATTAGTGATTCACATAAAAACAAAATCAAAATGTGATAATTTTTTATGAGCACATCGATATAATGATAAAGATATATCCAACGGTTTTATTTTGACTTTTAAGTTTTAAATTTTGAGTTATCAAAG